>OX336389.2:1045072633-1045410181 GCA_946902985.2 Meconema thalassinum
TAGTTTACATGACTCCTTATATTGTCCCATCTATCACCTGGAAAATGTTTTGAATTGCTGCCAGTGAAGCTTCTTTAGGCTACTCCTTTGTAATATATTTTTAATGTCAACACGTTCTTCACTAATTGGTAAATGCCCTCCACTCAACTCGCAACGAGACTTGTCCAGCTTTGGCGCTAGCCACTGGTATGGCCTGGGATAAACACCCTTAAACTACATGTTAAACGGGGAAAGAGGGGCAGATGACCTCGCCGTTCTTCCCCTTAAAGAAATAATAACTACACTAGGCGTAATGTCAAAATTGTCGTTTTACTGTTCAAGTGCGCGATTGGTAACTATCGTCACGCCGATTCGTGCTGCTTTAAACGTGCATATCTGTGAACTGCCAGATCGTGAGTCGCACTTTTTTCCGAGTTTATTTGTAATGCGTAATGTATCGATTTATTATTATAAAACCAAGAGTAGATGTTGCATGCAACACTGCCATTGCAAGTAGTTCATCTTTAAGAATTTAAAATGAACTTGAAGAATTATCGGCTACTACCACACCGGCTACCGACCAAATACATCGAACAGACTTAGGAGGTTATGCTGGCCAACATGTGTGTTTACAATATGATTCATGATAATCGCTATTTCTGTAACTGATTTGCATTTCGATGCTTTACCTATCATGTTATACCGGTATTTGTATGGCCTTGGCCTACGTATGTGTCGGTACATGTTAATTATTTCAATGTTGTGATTTATTTTTTCCTTTAGATTGATGATTATCTGAAAAATGAACTGTTGGGAAATGTCTGGACACCTGGAAGCAATTTTAATTTCCCTTTATCGGGTCCAAGGAATCTGAAATTTCAGTTGAACTGATTATCAGAGTGGAAATGGCTAGTTTATTCTCCTTCAAAGAACGGAGCCTTTTGTAAATATTGTTTCGTTTTTTTGTACCGTTGTTGGGAAACAATCTTCATTGCCAGGTAAACTGGTAAAATTTCCTTACATGAACTGGAAAAATGCGAAGGAGGATTTCAAAAAAACACCAAGAAACCAAGTATCATATGGCATCTACGGAAAAGGCTGCGAACTTTCTCGCTATATACAAAGGTACAACACCTGCTGTTGACGTAAGCTTGGATAGCGGTGTTCAATCCAACATATTATGCAACAGGGAGAAACTCATACCAATAATTATCTGTGAATTTCCTTGCTCGAATGGGCATTGCTTTCCGTGGTCACAGGGACTCGGGACCTGTAAATTTAGATGAGCCTCTCAAGAACGGGGAGGGAAATTTCAGGTCTCTTCTCAAGTTTCGAGCAGAAGCTGGTGATACAATACTAAAGGAACATTTGATGACAGCATCCTTAAATGCAACATACGTAAGCCCACGGATTCAGAATGAAATTATTTCATCTTTGAATGACATTATATTGAAAAGGTTAGTCGATCAGGTGAAAAAAGCTAAATACTTTTCTGTTCTTGCTGACGAGACCACAGACATCAGCGGTGTGCAGCAATTGTCACTATGTGTCCGTTTCGTTCAAGATAATTCCGTACATGAGGAGTTTCTGCAATTTATTGCTATCAATGATGCTTCTGGGTTAGGCCTTGCGAATAGCATTTTGCCTGGTTTGAAAAGTGTGGGACTGGATGCAGAATATCTCGTAGGCCAAGGATATGATGGAGCTAGTGCCATGAGTGGATCCTGCAGAGGTGCTCAGGCCTTGTACGAAAACAGTTTCCCAAAGCCCAGTGTGTTCACTGTAGTATTCACTGTTTAAACCTGGCCATTTCTGAAGGGTGTAGTGTTGCAGAGATTCGGAACTGTATGGGTACAATTGAAATAGCTTATGCCTTTTTAGTACTTCACCAAAGAGACAGGCTGTGTTGACAAATGAAGTTGAAAGTATGGAAGAGAAACCCCGAGTGAGTAAACTCAAGAAGTTATGTGCAACGAGATGGATTGAGAAGCACGAGTCTGTTCGTTCATTCATTGAACTTCTGAAACCGTTATTGTTGGCTTTAAGCTGTACTAAGTCTTAGGCTGATTTTAGAAGGTAGAATAAGGAAAGATAAGAGAACGTTCATGGCTTTTGTAGACTTAGAAAAGGCTTTTGATAACGTTGATTGGACTAAATTGTTTGACATTTTGAAATCAATTGGAATAAAGTACAGGGATAGGAGGGTGATATACAACCTGTACAGAAACCAGACAGCAGTCATTCGAGTTAAAGGACATGAGAGAGAAGCTGGTATTCAGAAAGGTGTAAGGCAAGGCTGCAACTTATCGCCCATACTTTTCAATCTTTACATTGAACAAGCAATGAAGGAAATTAGAGAAAAATTTAAAGTGGGAGTGAAGATTCAAGGAGAAATAATTTCAACTCTGAGATTTGCTGATGACATCGTCATCTTGGCCGACAAGCCTGAGGATTTGAATGAGTTTTTGAATGGTATGGACTCCGTCTTACGGAAAGAATTCATGATGAAAATAAATAAATGTAAAACAAAAATACTGGAATGCAGCCGAAATAAATCAGAAACCTCTATGGAGATCAAATTGGCAGGTGAAAAGCTGAAGGAAGTAGGAGACTTCTGTTACTTAGGAAGCAGAATAACCAGTGATGGACGAAGCAAAGAGGATATTAAAAGTAGGTTGGCTCAGGCAAAGAAAGCATTTCTACAAAAAAGGAATCTGCTGACATCGAATATAGATTTAGGTATTAGGAAGTCATTTTTGAAAGCCTTTGTCTGGAGCGTGGCGCTCTATGGAAGTGAAACTTGGACTATTGGTGCAGAAGAAAAGAGGAGAATTGAAGCATTTGAAATGTGGTGTTACAGGAGAATGATGAAGATCAGATGGGTAGATAGGGTTACAAACAAAGAGGTATTAAGACGAGTGGGAGAGGAGAGATGTTTCTGGCAACTGCTAATGAAGAGAAGAGATAGGTTGGTAGGACAAATACTAAGACACCCAGGAATAGCAAGCTTAGTTATGGAAGGAAGGGTCGAGGACAAAAACTGTAGGGGTAGACCAAGGTTAGAATATGTTAAACAGATTGCCTCCGATGTAGGGTGTCGGAGCTATGTAGAGATGAAACGATTAGCTCAGGACAGGGAGGCATGGAGGGCTGCATCAAACCAGTCAAAAGACTGAAGACTCAAACAACAAACAACAGAAAAAATAGCAGCATGGGTTGATAAGAAGGCACCTACAGATGCGCAACTTCTTCTGTGCGCTATCAGCAAATTTGAGTTCTTGATAAGTGTATTTGTCATTCATGAAGCATTTCAAATCACACTTCCTCTCAGCAAACACCTTCAAACTGAAAATTTGGATCTCAGTCAAGCAATCAACGCCTCCATGAATGTTAAGAGGTCTCTTGAAGAAATGAGGGCAGCTGCAGACGCAAGGTTTTTGTGAGCATATAATTCGGTTTTAGAGTTCTGCAAAGAATTTGGAGTGCCTGTAGTTCAGCCTCGAACTGTTGTTCGACAAACGATGAGGAACAACGTTTCATCTAACGATCCGGAAGAATATTACTGGTGGGTTATTTTCATCCCATTTCTTGAAGAAACTATTTCATCGCTTGATGATAAATTTGCCTCCCATAAAGAAACACTTGAGCCATTGCAAACGCTAGTTACCACAACTGAACACGAACTATCCAACCAAAGCATAGCTGAGGTAGAAAATGTAGCTGAATTTTATGGACTTCCCCTTAATATTAGATGCGAGCTACTTCTCTGGAAACAAACTCTGAAATCTATTGGAAAAGAAGCCCATGAGTGCTATAGATGCTTTGTCAATATGCAATAAGAACATGTTTCCAGTTGTGTATAACCTGCTTGTCATCATGGCTACCTTACCTGTCACAACCTGCTCGTGTGAAAGATCGTTTTCGTCCTTAAAATTCTTGAAGAACTATTTAAGGAATTCGACTAGTGAAGAACGCCATAATGGATTAGCTTTGATGTTCATTCATGATACTGTTGATGTTTCAATTGAGGAAATTCTGAATGACTTGTCTGTCAAACCTAGGAGGCTTGATATACGATTGAAGTAGACTTGTCTAAGTCCTTCAACAAATTCCAGGGCAAATATCTACTTAAGCAGATTCTTTGGTTTAGCCCGATTGACAATTTAGACATTTCTTTTTGTCCGTTTGTATCTAGTGTGGATTAAGGACTTTCGTGCTTTCCAGTAATTTTCATTTCAAGCAGCGTGAATAAATTTGTGTTTCTCTATAATTTGCATATAGCAAACTGACTGAACTATGCTAAACCGTGAGTTTACTGTTCCACAGAAGGAGCCCACTTCGATTGCCATGTACATTTTTATTTAGTTTATTGTAAATATTGTATGCAGATAAAGCCATCAAGATAGTCATATTTTAAGAGTAAATATTAGTGTCAGTAAAATGATGGAGAGTAAAACGTTTCCTCGCAATATCATTATTAGGCTAAACTCTTTTCCGTATTTTTTATTCATCTTTCATGTTTTCAATTGTGTTTGTAATATTGTTTCTTGTGCTGAAAAATATAATTAAAATAGATTTCATGCAAAGAGAATCATCGCATATATATTATTTCAGTAGTATAGATCCCTCCTGTGGCGCTTACAAGCGACCGATCGTGCCAAATGAGCATTCAAACGAAAGAGAATAGACATTAGCAGTGACGAATTGCACTCTAATTTCATAAATATATATAATTTGTTTTGAAAATGACTTTTAAAAAATGTACGAAGTGTGCGATTTGTAGATACTGTTGCTGTAGGAAAACATGCTCCATAATTGCTGTCCACTTCACATTTTGGCCGCTGTGACGCTTGTTTCGTGTCATTTTAACGTTATATGAGGTCTTTCCTTTATCACTTTGCATGGATTTCAGAAACAGTAAGTCAAGGAATGAGTACTCAAATCGTATAATTTCAAAAATATCGAATAACCGGTGAGTGTTACAGCTAAGATAAATCAATGGACTCAGCACACGAATGACATTATCAGTGACGAATTGCATTCTAATTTCATAAATATCAATTTTTGTTAGAAGTGTGCGATTTGCAAATACTGGTGCTCTAACATGCTGCAATTAATTCTCTCGTTATAAACCTATCGGGGAAGGGTGGTTTCTGAACATGCGAGATTTCTCGCTTGGGTCCGGTAGTGTTTATTTAGTTGTTGCTTTTTATGAATTATATTCGAATTATCATTTTTATTATACGACATTACTATGAATGAACCCCCCCCCCCCCCCCTAGAAGGAAATCCTGCGTACGCCACTGCACAGGCCCGATAGGCAAGGGTTGTAGAGGCATGTCATAGGTCAGGTTTCCCATACAGCCCAGTTCGGGCACGTGCAAACTACGCTGGTACACAATAGATCCGACAAATCAGCATTCGGGCCTGCCCATAACTGTTTGAGCAAATGGGTTCAAGCTTGCACCACATCCCGTACCTGTGACGAAGGGCCGTGTGATTCATCGCGAACAGTCTTAGCAGAGATCCACTAGGCCTGTGGGCTTCCTAGAACAGAGACCTGTCTGATCCCGTGTTTGCAATCGTGCAGTAATTACAACGAAATTGTGGAATGATACTTGAAGGATTGTATGGCTTACACTCACAGAATTGCCGGTTATATTCAGGGCTAAACATGGCGGGTGCGACCGTGGTGTTTTAAGAAGTTTCTGGATTACAAAACCTTAGGTGATGTAATAATAATAATAATAATAATAATAATAATAATAATAATAATAATAATGTTTGTGATAGCTTGTTGGGAGACGTACTAAACAAGTCGGCCAAGTTTCATGAATGAATAATATAGCCTATTTCCATGTATTCTGCTTACCTTTACATCTCAAAATTTCCCCGTCAATTAGCTAGACTGTCCGTATGATGGTCCAAATAGCTATTGGTACATGACCTACATTGTGAAAAAGTGTAGGACAACAACATTAAACTCAAAACTCAATATTCAAACATTGCAGCATTTTTAGACAATAGTTTCGGAGATATTGAGAGCCAGTGAAATATTTCTGGTAGCCACCATGTTGCGTTTGTATTACGTATTCAAATTCAAGAGGCATTATCGCAGTTGGCAGTTGGATGGGGTAGTAGTAAGTCCTTGCCAAGATTCATTGAAATAGCTCCAGCCAATCCGAATTTATTAGGGAACACACACACGGACGAAGGATGATCACGTAAGTATAAGCTATATGAGTGTGTGTTTGAGTCTTTGGTCTTTAGACTGGTTTGATGCAGCCACCCATGGTTCCCTGTCTTGAGCTAATAGTTTCATCTGTACATAGCTATCACACCATATATCCAAGGCAATCTGTTAAGCATAGGCTTATTCTAATCTTGACCTACCCTTAAATTTCTTATCCTCGACACTTCCTTCCCTGAAATCTAATTCTGGTCTGATGGCGGGAACGGGGCACACTCAGCCATGTGAGGCAAAACTGAGAAGTGGTGGGTTTGATTCCCATCTCAGCCATCCTGGAAGTGGTTTTCCGTGGTTTCCCACTTATACCCTAGGCGAATGCCGGGGTGGTTCCTAACTTAAAGCATCGACCACCAGCTCCCACCAGAATTACAAATGAAACAGCATTTGCAAAAATTAAAAAATGTACTTTTGCCGGTGTTGACTAAAATTAAAATAATTCATCATCAATTCAATGAGTTTATAAAATTAATTTCTTAAAAACTGCAGAACCGATTTACATGAAACTTGCTTAGACATAACATTTAAACTTAAACCAAAAGTTTGTAGTGACTAGTTTCGTGCGGTATTAAAAACCCATAATTTTTCAGCATACTGAAAACACCTCTGCTGATGTGGAAAGAAGCATTTACTGGGCAGGTAATATCCGTCTGTTTTTATTCGTTTGTTAGATGACCTCGCGGTTGAAGACTACGTTCTGAACGGGTTGCACTGTTTATACTCCCGGTATAGGCCTATATCGCTTATCTGGGAAATGTGACGTAGAGGGTCCTTATGTTTACCACCGTGTGCAATCATTGTTATCAACTGATGATAGTGAGACAAAGCAGGTCACTGATATGACTGTGCTAATGGAGTGTCTTTTTGTGTGGAATCTGCCTTTGTCTACGTACTACTTGACTTCCGGCTGTACGAGTTCATTGGTTCATCATTTTTACACACGATTTCTGGAATTCTAACCTTGTAGTTTCCTACGACTGTTAATCTAGAGATCGGAGACATGGAACCTCCGATTTAACGTGGTTTCCGACCACCAGGTAAGCCATATGTGACTTTTCATTTCGAAAATCTCACATGTATTAACTTGTTTTTTTTAATCATTTCAAATGATATTGTCGACTTCATCGTTATGCTTTGGTCTACCGTTATGCGTTACGGTTACGGAGAGGAAATGCACTAAGGTTGCACTTGAGCGTATGATGTCATCATGTTGTTCAGTGCGTATGCACCGAATCGGAGTTTACTCCTGGGCTATGGCGTTATGCGATACGGAGACGGAGAGCACGTGACGTCATGCAGCAGAGTGCTCCTCCCGCTCTCCGTTCCCCTTGCGGGAAGCGTAAGTCAATGGATAATGGAGTGTGTTGAAAGAGTCCTGGGGCTTCGAGCGAAGCGAGAAGCCCTCCTGCCTTTCTAACATGTGTAGCATTTGTAGCATGCGTCATTTGAAATGATATAAAGTCTAGTCTTTCAGACTGACTGTATCTTTTTTTTTTTTTCGTGTGGCCTCCAGAGAGTCCGAGTGCAGATCTTTCTAGTCTACGACCGTGGGTGACCTGCGCGTCGGAATGAGAGATGAGAAGAATGCTTTTTTTTTGTCGTGTGGCCTCTTGATAGGCCGGGTGCAGGTCTTTCTAGTTGACGCCCGTGGGCGACCTGCACGTCGTAATGAGAGATGGAAAGGATGAAGAAGAATGAAACTGGGCAAGGATGTGGAATTAAGCGGCTGTGGCCTGTCAGAAGGTACCGTCCCAGCATTTGCCTGGTGTTGAAAATGGGAAACCACGGAAAACCATTTCAAGGATGGGCGACGGTGGGGCTCGAACCCACGCGTCTACCGAGTCAGCAGAGAGCTTGGCCCCATGACCTAACGCTGCGCTTTAGCCAGCGTAGCTACTGCTGTCGTAGAAGAATGGATGAAAGTGGACAAGGATGTGTAAGGAAGCGGCTGTGGCCTGTCAGAAGGTACCGTCCCTGCATTTGCTAGATGTAGGAATGGGGAAACTGCGGAAAACCATTTCAATGTCGGCCAACGGTGGGGCTCAAACCCACGCGCCTACCGAGTCAGCAGAGAGCTTGGCCCCATGAACTAACGCTGCGCTTTCGCGAGCGTAGCCAGCGCTGTCGGTTATTATTATTAACTTAGTGAGAAGCAAAGATCTAGACCACAGCAGAGCATCATCCACGATGAAAGAAAGAAAGAAAGAAGGAAGGAAAGAAAGAAAGAAAGAAAGAAAGAAAGAAAGAAAGAAAGAACAGTTCTGATCAGTCCGTGGAACAGTAGGGTCTACACGAGTATCTCGTATGGAATGTAGGAGTTGTTCTAAAATATACTCTGGTTGCATCATATAGTCTACGAAGAACTGCTATAGGCCTATATTCCTGTAAATCACAGATGGTCAGACTGTGTAACATTTCACATGGAGGTAGTTAGTTGCTCGCGAGCGAGATAAAGCAACTTGCAGGACATTGTCCATTCCATCTGAGCACCATTTGTCACGAGAGTCCCGTGCTCGCCAACCCACGTCCCACTAGTTGTGAGTCCGCTTCGTTGCAATCTTGGCTTTCACCGTGGAGGCCCAGGTTCAATTCCCGGCTCTGCCAAGAAATTTATATCTGGTCTGAGGGCTGGAACGGGATACACTCACATCCGTGAGGCAAAACTGAGAAGAGACGGGTTCAATTCCTACCTCAGCCATCCTGGAAATGGGTTTCCGTGGTTCAGGCGAATTCTGGGATGGTGCGTAACTTAAGGCCATGGTCGCTTCCTACCCAAATTCTGGCGCAATTACAAATCCACACACTAGTACAGACATCACAGTGACACAGGTTATCAGACAGTCTACACATATCTAAGTACACGGGGCTACCTACATGACCTAGATGTCGCAAAGCCCCTAAAGGAATCAACAACTACAGTAGTTGTGAGCCCCTGTGTGATTCTTTGATGAATCTTACGCCCAAAATTATCCTAATAAAAGGGTGAATTTTGAATGTTTTCAATTACAACTGATTACTGTATCTGCTAGAGCTACCGCATTTTCTTATTTTATTTTTCTCGTTGCACTCGCATTCGTACATATCCTACAATTTGTATTTCTTAAGCATTATAGTTGAGAACGGTGACAAATCACTAACGACCGTGAACCTTTCTAATTTGACATTACTGCTACTTTATGACAGCAAAGAGTCACGGCCTAGTAATAAGAAAGCACCGCCTGGAAACGTTCGCTACTGAAGCTGCCTGGCGGGGAAAGTCACACATTTACCTTCCCTTAACCTTAAGGTACGCGCACACCTGCCCGCATCACACGAGCGGATGGAGGGGATATTTTTGAAGGTGTGTGAATGACCGCACACATCATATTCGGAGCATCCGCATTTTTTTTTACAGGGGCCCACCTTTCCACTTTATGGGAAACAGCAGAAAATCCAGAATATGTCTTCCTCTCCATACGCGCCACCTCGCGGTGTAACGGCTAGCGTCCTTAGCTGTGGCCCTGGAGATCCGGGTTCGATTCCCTGTTCTGCCAAAAGTTTTAATTCTGGTGTGAGGTCTGGAACGGGCTACACTCAGCCTCGTGAAGCAAAACTGAGAAGAGTGGGGGGGGGGGGGGTTCGATTCCCACCACAGACATCCTGGAAGTGGTTTTCCATGGTTTCACCCACGTCTACTCCAGGCATTGCCACGGCCGCCTCCTTCCCAATCCTATTCCTAATTTACAAATACACACACTATTACATCCATCAATATTTAATGTTTTTATAATAATAATAATAATAATAATAATAATGATGTTGTTATTGGTTTTACGTCCCTTTTAACTACTGTGGCTTTCAGAGACGCCGGGGTGCCGGAATTTTGCCCCGAAGGGGATCTTTATCGTGCCAGTAAATCTACTGACATGGCTTCTTCGCATTTGTGCACCCTCAAATGCCAGCTGACTGCGCCAGGATTCAATAATGCAACCTTGGTAACAGCAAGAGAGAACGTTACCGTTGAGCCACGCAGCCAGCCTAATGTTTTTCAGTCCGTCAACACAATTATAGCCAATTGTAATGAGGGTGGTTCCCTCATCCTGAAAAACATTTACACGAGATAAATTACTACACTATTACAGCCATTACAATAACACAGATTATATCACAAATTCCACACCCACAGAAAAATACACGGGGCTCTATGACTGCAATGTCGTAGCCCCTTAAATAAGGAACAACAACAAACCCCTCCGTAAAATAAGGCCCAACAGAATGTAAGGCTCCCTCACGAATACATGTCGCCACTGTAGACATCCAATATGTACGATGTGGACAGGTGAGTTCGTTCCGTAAAAGTCCTCTCTGCGCGTGGCAGCGGTGGGTGAACGTTTCAATTTGTGTTGTTAATTCAATTTAGTGCTTCGCGACATCGTGGTCATGTAAACCCGTGTACTCGAGTGTGTGCTGAATTTGTCTGATAACCTGTGTTACTGAGATGGCCTCGGATACCCTAATACCGTCGGGGTCGGAAGACAACAGGAGTTGACCAAGGAAGGTCTACATAAGAGAAGGCAGAGAGCAACCTGGCACAAATAGTCTAAGTTAAAGCAATGCCGGACTCGGCTAGGGTCCCGTGGTCGCCAATGCCATATAAGCGCTGCCCGGTCTAATGAGAATGTCCTGACACCTTTAATACTGCCGTTAATACCGGCCTTGGTTTATTAAAGAAACAAGTACATCGTACATCCTGATCCAATAATATGTTTCCCTTATTAATCCTTTATCTAGATTGGCTACTTCGTTGTGTCCTGTTTCCGACGGGAGTGTTCTCTAGTAGAGGGAAGAGGGGTGAACTCTCAATGAATGTGTGTCCGTTTACATTATTGGAGTTGTTTATTTTAGCTAAGTGTATCTCGATTGCTTCCTTTCGGTTCGTGATGAATTATTTTTTAAGTCAGTTTCAGTATTAGTGAAACTGTGTCCCGCGTCGCACATGTGTTCGCACACGGCCGAGTGCGTCCCGTATTTTTTCTCATTTCTGTATTCATAGTATCGTGTATCCATTCTTCTCCAACTCTGCCCAATGTTATTTGCTTGACACCCTGTGTCTTGGATCGTAATGGAACATACCCCTGACTTTGAAAACGGGTCTTGTTTATTTAGATTATTGTTGTGCAGATGGTTTCCGGTTGTGTTATTTGTTGTAAATGCTATTTCAATGCATTGTTTTTTGAACAGATTAATGATTTTATTTGTATTTGCGTTCAAGTAATTGAAACGCGCGAATTTTTTCTCATTATTGTCCGGCTTTTGAATCGGTTTATTTTTATGCCTGGCTACAATTTGATCTACTTTGCTGGACGGAAAACTGTTGTCTTTTGCTATTTGCTTGATTATTCTGATTTCCTTATTGTAATTGTCTTTTGACATGGGAATTGAACCCCGCTAATTTATGCGTACTGGGGTGATTGTACTGATTGTCAATTGCATGCGATGTTTGTGTCGGTTTCCGGAATATGGAATATGAAAGTTCATTATCTTTACGTTCGATAGTTATGTCGAGATAATTTATTTTCCTATCGGTTTGGGATTTCTTAGTGAATTTGATCCAGTGGTGTGTAGGCTAATAATGGCTTGGAGTATTGTTTCTTCGCTCGTTAATTAAGTGTCGTAGATGCAAATTACATCATCCACGTATCTTTTCCACTGTGCTATTCCTTTTGTCGAGATCTTTTCGAGGAACGCAATTTCCAGTGTGTTAATGAAAATGTTGGCAATTAGTCCGCTTAGCGGTGACCTCATGGCTAGGCCCTCAGTTTGTGTGTTTATTTTATTATAAAATTGAAACACGTTTTGGCTGAGTACGACCCTCAGTAATTTCACGATCTCTTCTGTTTCTTTTCCTGAATTGTTTGTCTTTAAATTCTTTTTCGATAATATTCATTGCTTCAATTGGAATGATGGTAGGCCTACATGTTAATTATATCGAAGGATACTAGCCGCAAGCTTCCTGCGGAAGTTGAAAGAAATTGGTCTTAGCCAGCCTTACTGGCATACAATCAACTACTACTTGAAAGATAGGCAATTTTATGTTTCGTATGAAGGCCAAAAGTCTTCCAGACAAAAGTATTCCACTAAATCGATCAAGGCTGGTGAACTACAGGGATCTATATTGGGTCCTATCCTGTATAACCTGCACACACGCGACTTCCCCAGGACGGCAGCTTCTGAAACAGCCTTTTACGCTGATGACACTGCCGTCATGGCAGAATCGTGGAAACCCGAGATGGTCATGGGCAGGCTTAACATTGTACTTGCAAATATAGAAACTTGGTTCCAAAAATGGCGCATCAAAATAAATACTTCTAAAACTCAAGCCGTATAATCCCCAGGAGAACTAGTAGATCTAACAATGAAGAGCCTATTCTGTATGGGCAGAGGATACCATGAACTAACCAAACCAAGTATCTTGTTTTCATTTTAGACAATAAACATTCATTTAAATATCACACAAGAAATACATGATAAAATCAGCCAGATCTGCATCAACATCAAAGTTACAGAAAACATAAGTCTCATATTGAATCCATGGTATCCTCTGTGATCCTGTATGCCGCCCCTGCTTGGGGAGCAACATAACAATCACATGCAAATAAATTACAAATCTTCCAGAACCGAAAATTGAAAATGATTACTAAAAACAAAGTTTTACAAAGAATGAAATTCTGCATAAAATTTGCAAAATAAAGACAATCAAAGAGGCTATCAAACATGCAGCTGTCAGCTTCCATCTGAAGGCTGAAACTTCAACAAATCCTCCAATTATGAAAGACATAGGGAACGTCGATGGATTAATAATCCACAAGTACAGACATCCCAAAAATATTTTGTCGTACAATTATTGGATATACAGTATAAGTGATGTTTTTTATTATAAATTGAACTTGACTCGTGCCATAGGGCAACTGAATGTTTTAAATGATACAATTACACATTTTACATCTTCATTATTTTTATTATTATTATTAGAGACAGTCAACATTCTTGATGGAAAGGGGCTAAAATTCTTGGTTAATAAGAGTAAAAATTCTTGAGTGAATTTGAAAAATTCTTCAGTGAAACTCAATTTCTCACACTGTTTTATTAATGTATTATGTTTGCCACGGTTGGTGAGTGGTTATCGTGTCGGACTACCAACCCCAAGCTTGCAGGTTCGCTCCTGGTAGTGGTAAGGTATTTTTGAAAGGCGACAAAAATCACGGCACGCATGCCATACATTGTTGGCATGTTAGAGAACCCATTTGAATTCAGTAGGCCGTGTTCATAATGGCAAAATTAATCTCGGGATTTTCCTCCAACAGAAAGTTCCTGCTTTCTCTACTAGAAAGCGCTATAGTGACAAGGAGCTTAGATATCTAAGCTCCTTGTCTTTCATAGCGTTCCAAGGAACGACGAAATTCGACATGCAAGCTGGCTGCCCTCTGGGTGCAAATAACAAAGCTTGCGTCCGGCACCCGAGGCCATACGATAGCATTATTATTATTAAGTTATTATGCCAGTAATAATTAGTTATTGAGATTTGTACGCAGACAACAGTTCCAAGTTTTTCATTGAAAGGTTCGTTCTTCTATTTGTCAGGACACACGAGAACTGTGAAAAAGAAAAACCGTTCAGGCAACATTACTAGCTGAAACCCATATAGTTTGGAGTGTTCCGTCCACAAAATGACTGTGATCTTCTCGTATCGCCACCAAAGATTCTTGAACCAGTTCAAGTTATACCATCTAGCGACAGCATTCCAAACCTTGTGGATTTTTTGAGATATGACAAGTTGGAAAACAATTCTGTTTTGGAACTTGGTCAATAAATATTATAAAAACACAATCTAAAATTTGCAAATTTAGTTAATGTATTTATTAATAGCCGAAACATTCCGTTTTTACGCGAACAACGACAAAAAATGCTTAATTCGGAAGTCATAGATGTTTGCGATTGTTCGCGAGTGTTCCAAGAGTTGAAACGTGTAATTATTTGATATTTTTTATGTATAACTTATTCTAAACCAATGTTTATTTGTTTTAATTCTTTTTGAGATTTCGCGAGTCGCGAATTTTCTCTGTCTCTATTAATAGTAAACTTATGCAACATCATATGGCTTAATCTATTCATATATGATTAATCGACATGACAATGCAAATATGAAATGCAACATATCTCAGGTTTATTATAGTTTTTTAACTTAAAATTCTAAATTCACACCCCGAACTATTAAGCTGCCGTCATGAACTATATCTTATAATCGAACGGCTCCATAGACCAAATGGTCGGTAGACGCCAAATATTTAAATTTGCTCTCACATGATTGCGAGTTGCAATGGAGGTGAAGAAACTCCCCCAGTTGAGAGCAGACGTGACGAACCGAACTGCTCGCACCAGGATTGCGCAAGACTCAATCAGATAAGTAGCCTGCACAATACAATCTGAACTGGCCATTTAACTACAATCGCATATTCACTCTAAACAAGCAAACTTTGGAGGTCAATCACCACTCCCAGTATTTCACCAAAACAGGGGCATGGTGGCGCCACGGTCAAGCTGTTGGCCTTTCACCAAGGTGGACCGGGTTAGATTCCCGGTCAATGCATGTGAGATTTTCGAAGTGAAATGCATGTGAGATTTTCGAAGTGAAATGCCATGTCCTGCTGTTCGCATTCCACATAAAAAGGAGGTCCCGCGGCTCACAATCGCATGATTAACGGTCACGTAAAACTAAAAGCTTCCTTCCTTTATTTCAACAAAACACCACATAGACTATAACTAACAAATATTGACGAGTTGAATTATCTTAAATAATAATGCAACTAAATAAGTGTACATATTGTAAACACTTTCACTCATACTTTCAGACAGATATTTTATAGCCTAAGTGTAAGGATGTGATGATGATCAATTTACGATCGATGCTGGTCATCCAAGTGTATTTATTAATCTCATGTACTTTTTTTTCAGGATTAGGGAATAACCCACCACAATTTGGTACAATCGTGTTGGCCGACTGAAAAACATTAAACTTCTTTTACTAAGGCAACACTGAAAATGGCTTCAAACAATTTTCTATGCCGGTTTACAAAAGTTGCTGTACTGATACGAGAGACCAAAAGAAACATTACGTGAGAAATTCACAGGTATTTTCGTTATGATCTTGTTGGAAGCTATTTTTCTGTGTTGCCTTAATAATCGAAATTTAATGCTTTCCAGTCGGTCAATATGATCATACCCAATTGTAATGACCGTTTCCTTAATTCTGAAACTCTCATATAACTACCAAATCTTGACAAGTTGCGAGAGCTTATAGTAACTGCTGTAACTAAAGAAGTGTAGCCTATATATTGTAAATACCATCACCGAAAACTTGTACACATAGATTTATCTTCTCTTCAGTCTGCCTCGCAGTGTAGTGGCTAGCATTCCTGGCTGTCGCCGCGGATTTCTAGTTCTTCAGACGTTATATTTGTAAATCTTGCGTTGATAAGTTTAAAATGAGCAATGCATTTTTTCTCAAGTTACATAAATACTGCAGCCAGTATTCTAGGATATATTAATGCATATAAGCATATAAAGATACTGTGAAATTTCAAGTAGATCGATGCAGTAATTTCTGAGAGAATGTGCCTTATTTGCATAAAAACAAGTAGATAACCTGCTTTCATATAGCCTCAGTAGATAGACAATAGGAATCGAAACCCATGGCATGAGCAGTTTTTCAAAGGCAACTGAAGAGGCAACCCGCAATACATCTAGTCTAAAATAATTGCTATCTCTCGAACCAATAATGCTCGAGACTTGTCAGGTGTCAAATTATTCAGGATCAAACTCCCTTTCATATGGACTATTTATTTTCCCAAATTTTACCAATGGGCCTAACTACACATTTTGAAAATTTTGATTTTTTGACTTTTTAAGTTTATTTGATGTTTTAATTTATTTTATATGTAATTTTTATTTACCATTTTGTTTTTAGGTTTTGATTTTGCCGAAGGTCCTAACGAGTGTCATGGCCGCCGCGCGCACGTGACTAGTGGTGGGCCCCTGGCAGTAGGCAACCCGGTATCTCGCGAACCAATAATGCTAGAGACTTGCGTGAGGTGTCAAATTACTCGAGATAACCTCCCCCCCCCCCCCCCTTTCCAATGGACTACTTGTTTCCACCTCAAGATAAAAACTACCCTTACCCGGGGATGAAATAGTGACTTTTTTGTACGCATGCTCACTCGTGGCTCTTTTAAGATGGTGGGCTTTTTAAATGATTATTTATCGATTATTTACTCCTGATTTAACTAAAGGGCCCAAAACGAGTAGGTTTATGAGAACCGTTAAAATATTTCGGATGGTCGCCGTGTCGGATTTTTATATATGTGGGTCATAAGAGTTATGTACTATTAGATGACTGTTATTGCGTAGGTTCATTATTCAAACGTTGACTAAGATCGCATGATTAGGTCACAATAATTAAAAACTTAATTTTGAAATTTCGGACAGCCGGTTTCTTGAGGTTATGTACACAATTGAACTAAATTAGATGTCAGTGCATTACAATGTGTATAAACATTTGCTGTACCATGTTTAACTGCGCTCGGATGGTAACATCACAAGAAATGTCCTATTTAAATGTTTAAACTTCACTTGGCCGCCATGTTCGTTTTATACTTAACAAAGTTTCATATGTGAACTTCTAGTAGTGCCCTCCATCACCGCACAAAGTTTCAGGGTGATATCAGTAATAGTTTTGGAGATGTATAATGCCAGTGAAATATTTCGCACAGGCGCCATGTTGGATTGGTGAGACGTAATACAATTTGAAGGGCACGGTGGGGATTGGACAAAGTAGTACTTACATAGGTTCATTGAAATCGTTTTAGCTGTTTACATTTCTTTTAGGGGGGGGGGGGGGGCACAGACACACACACATACACACTCATGCACAAAAGGTGATCTCATAAGCCTATTTTTTTTCACAAATGATAATAGGCTTATAAAAGTTGAAAATAAATGGCTGTCAAGGAAATGTCTGCATAGTTAGATGAATAGAGATTTGGTAGTTGTTTGCAAAAGTTGACAAGCTTCGGTATCACTTATGTCGGAAGTAGGTAAACTGTTTTGCTGCCTACCAACTTCCTATGATATTTCAATATGCTGAGAAATCAAAACATCCATAAAGAGAAAATTGAATTTTTCCACCAAAACCTAAGTTAACGCTACCTTAAAAAGTAATATTACGCGTTGTCTTATTGTTCCCAGAGTGTTCAATGCGCATCCTTCTAAACACACACGCGTCTCTCCGCGTCCACTTGGTCGATACTCTTCTCCCCTCAGGATTGCGTCGCGATGCGTAATACGTGATCACACCCCTCTCTGGGGTATTACCTACCCTTCTGGCACAGGCCGCACCCAACATGACAGGGCACTTGATTTCGACAAAAATACTACGTGTATGTTGTTCAACAAATTTCATACTCATCAACTGAAATTTGAATCATCTGTCAATGTGTTGACCGATTGAAAAGCATTTACATTTAATTTACTAAGGCAACATTGAAAAATGGCTTCCAACACGATAACTCGATGAACTCCTTTTAAAGTCCTTGTAAAGCATATCATACCAAATCCCTGCAGTTTTAAGACAGCACAGTTGCTAACTAACACATCCTGGAGAAAAATAAATATCTAGTCCAAGTGGTTGCTTTCATTGATGGTACTGTCTCATTGCGAGGAAGCTTGGCGTGCCACTCCTCTGCCCAACAAACTGATAGTGAAAGTCATCAAGGAGATAACGAAGGTATGGAAATCTTCCTTCCGGTCTAGCCGGAAGGAAGCTGTGGTACTCTGTCTGCCCCGGATCGACCATGCTCAAGAGAGAAGCCCCCCCCTGTGTGTATTTGCAGCGCCCACCTTACCGTGGCACACGACCTGGCCGATCTGCGAAGGACTCGCCAACTGTCTAACACCCTCTCCCTCGTTCTACATAATGACGAGCCGTCAGCTGACTTCGTCATCCGGTTCATGAGGGAGAGGGTCTACTCTTTTAAGTTTTAATGTAATTTAAGGCTTTTAGTTTAGTTTTAGTCTGTTTTATGTTTTTATTCTGTTCATCTCTATTCTTTATTGTTCGATATGCCATATTTGTTTTTAGTGTTTTTTTATAATCCTCGTTTTAACTGCTTTTATCCAAATAAGGCATAATTGTTGGGCTCACTGCCTGTTTTATACAAACCATTTTCATTTTCATATCTGACAATGAGATGTTCTTATCCTCATTTCATAACATTTCATTTCATTAGGGGCTGATAAACTAGATGTTAGTCCCCATAAAACTAGAATTATCATAATCATCATCTTTGGTGGTAGCTGCAGCACCTACTATGGGCGGGGAGGGGTTGCAAGAACCGATAGCCTACCTACAGTTAGTCGTGTAAATAGGGGGTTGTTACTGGGGTTTTGAACCCCCCCACCTTTCAAAATTTTACAAATAAATAAGAAGAAACTGATAATAATCAATAAGCTAAATAAACATTTCTTAAATGAAATAATTATACTTGCTGATGAGTCTGCACTGATGTACTGTTGTCGCATTTCAGCCCGGCTCCCCATTTCAGACTAAACGCGTTTTCATGACAAAACAAATTGTACATTACATGAATATCAACGTCATTCACTTGTATTAGTGACCTTATAATGATACAAGTAGTTCCGCGAAGAACTAAATAGCGTATTTTCATATATCTCACTTATGTTAATTGCCTCTAGCAACATTCAAAATTTCAGTTTGATTGCTGTCATAGATTAGTAGATATTGAGAACCGTCGAGCCTAAATATTTCGGATTGTGTCCATGTTGGATTTTTAAATATAGGCCATAGTTATGTATTATTAGATGACATTTATTGCGTAGGTTCATTATTCAAACGTTGACTTCGATCGTATGATTAGGACACAGGAAATGAAAACTTATTAAAATTTTGCACAGCCGCCATCTTCAGGTTATGTTAACAATTTAACTAAATAGATTGAATTGTGTACAAACATTTGCTGTACCATGTATCACTGCGCTCGGATGGTTAAATCGCGGGAAAAGTCTATTTTAAGGTTTCAACATCGCTAGGCTGCCATGTTCGTTTTGTACTTAACAGGTTTTTGAAAGTCACATAGATGAACTTCTAGTAGATCCCTTCATTACCGTACACAATTTCAGGGTGATATCAGTAATAAATTCGGAGAATAGAATGCCGGTGAAATATTTCGCTCAGCCGCCATGTTGGATTTGTGAGACGTAATAACATTTGATAGGCACAGTCGGACTCGGACAAAATAGTACGGTACTGTCTTTACAGAGTTTCATTGAAATCGCTCCAGCCGTTTAGATTTTATTTGGGTGGACACATACACGCGCACACACACACGGACAAAAGGTGATCTCATAAGCCTATTTCTTCATTAATAAAAATAGGCAAAAATGATGCGCATCATGACTTTTTTAAAACTACACCCCCCATTGGTCAATCTTGGCTATTCTACTGCCTACAGTTCTCTTAAAATACTGGGAATAATTATGACAGATTTTTGAATAGTTTTCGCAGCAATAATGTACACGATAACTGCATTTAACAAGTGCGAATATTTCACCGAAATTACCCATTTTTTTCAATTTTCAGAATCTAGTCACCCTAATAGACAGTATACTGTACCATTGTATAGACAAATTAGCACATCAACTGAAAGAAATAAACCTTAAAACAAAACACTTCAATAATGACCATGCTTGGTATAAAGCTCGGGTGATGGGCCAACGTCAGGAGTCACGCATGGCATATTCTTAAGGGCCGGCCGGAGCTGCAATCATATCACTCCAACAGCTGATTAGCAATTGAAGTGGGAACAGTTGAATGTAGCCACGTGTAGTGAACGAGTACCGGTACTTAGGAAGGTAGACTACTGAGAGGGAGGAGGCTTTATACCGTGCAACCATTTAGGAAGAACAAAAACAATATGTGCACGTTCTAAAAGACCGGACGCGACGCCTCACGGGTTAATGAGTGTAATCAGGCAGCTAATGGTGGTTCATTTAGGAGCTTGGGACACCTTTAGTCATCAGGACTGCGTAACACCTATCGTTGTCTGATAACCTGTGTTATGTGTGAAATTATAACTACTAGTGTCTAGATTGGCTGCGTGACGCACTGGTAACGTTCTCACCTGCTATGCTCAAGGTTTCCTGATCTAATCCTGGCACAAAAGCGAAGGAGCTGTGACAGTAGACTTACTGGCCTGTTAAAGATCACCTTCGGAGAAAAATTTTGACACCCTGGCATCTCTAAAAGGCACAGTATTTAAAAGGGACGTAAAATCAATAACATTATTTTTGATTATTTTTATTATTTTTTATTATTATTATTATTGTTATTATTATTATAACTAGTGTCTAGGATTGTACTAGGTGCCATGTACTACTATCGTGTGAGCGTGTCTCATAATATAATGAACCCTGGATATTGTACGAAGGTATCTCGTACTTTTGAGGAAGAAAAGAAGAATATCTAGCTGTACAGTGAATGCTTGGAGGGCGTCTGGATTATGATGTAGTTCCTGATTGACCACCTCGTGGTGTAGCGACTAGCATGCTTGGTATCACCCCAGAAGTCCGGGCTCAAATTACGGCCTTGCCAAGTAATTTAATTCTGGTCTGAGGCCTGGAACGGGGTACACTCAACCTCGTGAGTCTAAACTGAGAATAGGTGCGTACCTCCGCCAACCTGGAAGTGTTTTTCCGTGGTTTCCCACTTCTACTCCAGGAAAATGCTGGGATGGTTCCTAGCTTAAGGCCACGGTCGTCTCCTTCCAATTCCTCACCTGAATTACGAATACATACATTAATGTAGCTATCACTATAAGACAGGTTATCAGACAAATTCTACACACACCCAAATACACTGGGCTACATGACCACGATGTCGCAAACCCCTAAATAAATTAACAATTACTAATCCCTGGTTGCTAACTTCTCACTCTAAGCAGTGCCTGCCATCCTTATGTTCTACGGTGGACCGGGTTCGATTCCCGGTCCTTGCATGTGTGATTTTCAAAGTGAAATGCCATGTCTGGCGGTTCGGATTCCACGTAAAAAGGAGGAACTGTGGCTCATGATTGCGAGATTAATGGTCACGTAAAACTACAAACTTCCTTCCTTCTTTCCTTCCTTATGTTCTAGAATTATTTGCACCTCGTATCTTGAATTTTCAGGTGGTTCTATTTACTTCAACTAGATACCGCGCTAGTTTTACCTCGAGAAGGTTCAGCGACCTTAATGCGTTATCTCGTTGCGAGCGTCATTTCTAAATTAAGTAAGGGCCAATAACCTCGACGCTAGGCCCCTTAAAAGAATCATAATCATAATTATGTTTTGTGTCGCATGTTTTCCAGTCTGTGTATAATCTATATATATAATACGCTAAAGAAGTTATGTACAAAGCATATTATGTTCCTATAATGACATGTGCAGCAGAAACTTGGACAATGACTAAGAGGGGTGAGAGCAGAGTACAGGCAGCTGAGATGAGATTCCTGAGAAGTATGGTCCAGAAAACGAGGAGAGACAGTGAGAAATGAAGATACACGGAAAGAACTGGGAGTACAGAAACTAAATTACAAACTGGAGCGAAACAGATTGAGATGGTTTGGACATGTCAAACGTATGAAAGAAGTAAGGTTACCAAGGCGAGCACTGGAACGACGGATGACAGGGAAGAGAGGACGAGGAAAATCAAGAATGCGTTGGATGGACTCGGTGAAAAATAGCATTAGAAAACTGAATCTGGATTGGAACACCGTGTCGGAAGAGGAATGGTGGAACGACAGAACAAAGTGGAGCGGAACCATATTTTACCCCACCCAGTGACAGATGGAAAAGGGGAAATGAAGATGATGATGATGACGATATAATACCCTAAGGTTTTTGTTTCACAAAACCTAAGCTCATAAACCAGAGGGTGCTAGAAGGTGTGGTTTGTACCAAAATTTTCCAAATCGTCTCAATAGTACAGGAATAATCTTGCATTTCTTGAAAAGTCAACGGAAATATATGTATTTGTATATAAAGTGCTTTTAAAAAATAACCAAGACGACAGCCTCTGGCAGAACTGTTTCGCGTACAGCCCGTATAGCACTAGAACCGGGCAGGTAGTCTGAACACATGGGGCGCACACAACCCATTGTGCAACCAGCAGCAGTGATGAATTGCTATCTGATTTTATAAATATTGACAATTTGTTTTAAAAGTGCGCTTAAACAAATAAACATGTTTATGTTCGACCCTGACTATTATGTGTCAGTAAACTGTATCATAATGATAGTCATTATAACACTATTTTTCATTATGAAACAGTTTCTCCCACCAATCACATATCAAGAAACAGTTGTTTGACCAATTAGATAAGGTTAGCATCGCACCTGCGTGGAGTTCCAAGGCCTTCTAAACTGCGTTGCCTAGTGTCATAGTGGGGTATCGAGAAGGCCATGGTCAAATACAAGGCATTCTCTGCGTCTCATGCGCTCTGTTCAGTACATAAAACTGACGAAATCTCGACAGATATTTATGAATATTTATCTTCGAACACAAAATAGTTATAATAATTATAGTCGAACATAAACAGTCGTAAGCAACTCGCCTATAATGGTAATTAAGACACTCGTATGGAAATTATAAAATTCGCATACGCTCGTTTTATAAATGTACTCGTGTCTTAATTATAGCCATTATAGGCTCGTTGCATAATGTACTATTATACACACATCAAAAAAAGTTTTGCATCACCTCGGTTCCAAGAGTTCCGGAACCTTTAAATACAAAGGGAATAGAGATCAACACAAACAACATTTCAGCTCGTTTTATTGCTCATGAGACCCACACATTGCATGTTGTACCATCATACAGCTACACTTTCAGCATTTGTGGTCCAGATTGCAGTACACACCACTACCTCTAATACCCAGTAGCACGTCCTCTTGCATTGATGCATGCCTGTATTCGTCGTGGCATACTATCCACAAGTTCATCAAGACACTGTTGGTCCAAATTGTCCCACTCCTCAACGACAATTCGGCGTAAATCTCTCAGAGTGGTTGGTGGGTCAAGACGTCCATAAACAGCCCTTTTCAACATATCCCAGGCATGTTCGATAGGGTTCATGTCTGGCGAACATGCTGGCCACTGTAGTCGAGCGATGTCGTTATCTTGAAGGAACGCATTCACAAGATGTGCACGATGAGGTCGAGAATTGTCGTCCATGAAGACGAATGCCTCTCCAATATTCTGTCGATATGGTTGCACTATGGGTCGGAGGATGTCATTCAGGTATCGTAAAGCCGTTTCGGAGCCTTCCATGACCACCAGTGGCGTACGTCGGCCCCACATAATGCCACCCCAAAACATCAGGGAACCACCACCTTGCTGCACTCGCTGGACAGTGTGTCTAAGACGTTCAGCCTGACCAGGGTGCCTCCAAACACGTCTCCGACGATTGTCTGGTTGAAGGCATATGCGACACTCATCGGTGAAGAGAACGTGATGCCAATTCCGTGGGGTCCATTCAGCATGTTGTTGGGCCCATCTGTACCGCGCTGCATGGTGTCGGGGTTGCAAAGCTGGACCTCGCCATGGACGTCGGGAGTGAAGTTGCGCATCATGCAGCCTATTGCGCACAGTTTGAGTTGAAACACGACGTCCTGTGGCTGAACGAAACGCATTATTCAACATGGTGGCATTGCTGTCAGGGTTCCTCCGAGCGGCAATCCGTAAGTAGCGGTCATCCACTACAGTAGTAGCCCTTGGGCGGCCTGAGCGAGGCCTGTCATCGACAGTTCCTGTATCTCTGTACCTCCTCCATGTCCGAACAACATCGCTTTGGTTCACTCTGAGACGCCTGGAAACTTCCCTTGTTGAGAGCCCTTCTTGACACAAAGTAACAATGCGGACGCGATCGAACTGCGGTATTGACCTTCTAGGCATGGTAGAACTACAGACAACATGAGCAGCGTACCTTCGTCCTGGTGGAATGACTGGAACTGATCGGCTGTCGTACCCCCTCCGTCTAATAGGCCCTGCTCATGCATGGTTGTTTACATCTTTGAGCAGTTTTAGTGACATCTATGAACAGTCAAAGGGACTGTATCTTGGATACAATATACACAGTCAACGTCTATATGCCGGAGATCTGGGAACCGAGGTGATGCAAAACTTTTTTTGATGTGTGTAGAAGCCCGCATAACAGTAAAGCCAGGTGGGTGGTTTATACACATGCGAGAGTTCTCGCACGGGTCCGCTAGTAGAAATAAATGTTCTTTGTCATTTCCGTGGGACAAGGTATCGTTTTAAAATTGATAATATAAATCAGTATACTCGTAATAGAATACAACTTATGTTAGGGTGTTGGATGTTTTTGTTTCTTTTAGAGCGGGCAGTTCCAGCCAAGCAGCTCGCTCGTGAGCAGCAGAGTACTCGCCGCCTTTCGTGAGTAAACCTGCAACATGCAATACAGCTCTGCTGTGGGGAGCTGCCGTCACTTCGCGGCGGATACATCAAGACTGGCAGGAACGCATAGACTTGTGCTATGACCTTCGCCCAGTGACGTATTGGCTCTCACCCCCAGTCCCTCTCCAACCGTGCTCCGAGCATTACTGCTGAGTACTCGCGTGTACGCATACTCAAACTCATGGATTTGGAACGGCCTGTTTTAGAGGCTTTGTAAAGCGGGGTCATATAGCCCCGTGTACTTGTGTGTGTGTGTGTGTGTGTGTGTGTGTGTGTGTGTGTGTGTGTGTGTGTGTGTCAAATGTGTCTGATAACCTGTGCCACTGTGATGGTCTGTGCTAGTGTGTGTATTTGTAATTGATGTAGGAAGTGGCTGTGTCCTTAAGTAAGATACCATCCCGGCATTTTTTCTGAAGTAGAAGTTGAAAACCACTTCTACGGCTGGAACGGGCTACACTCAGCCTCGTGAGGCTAAACTGAGAAGAGGCGGGTTCGATTCGTACCTCAGCCATCCTGGAATTGGTTTTCCCGGGGTTTCCCACTTCTACTCTAGGCGAATGCCAGAATGGTTCCTAAATTAAGGCCACAGCCGTCTCCTTCCCAATATTCATCTGAATTAAAACTACACACACTAACATTCTCATCACAATAACAAAGATTATAAGACAAATTGAAGCCTCCGTGGCTTAGGCGGCAGCACGCCGGCCTCTCATCGCTGGGTCCGTGGTTCAAATCCCGGTCACTCCATGTGAGCTTTGTGCTGGACAAAGCGGAGGCAGACAGGTTTTTCTCCGGGTACTCCGGTTTTCTCTGTCACAAATTTCATTCCAGCAACGCTCTCCACTATCATTTCATTTCATCTGTCATTCATTTTTAACCATTGCCCCAGGGGAATGCGACAGGCTTCGGCAGCCGGCACAATTCCTATCCTCACCGCTAGATTGGGGCTTCATCCATGCCATTCCCTGACCCGGTCGGACGACTGGAAACAGGCTGTGGATTTTAATTTTCATCAGACAAATTATACACACACCTAAGTACACGGGGTTACAAGACCACGATGTCGCAAAGACCTTAAATGAATCAACAACAACTATTTAATTGTTCTTGCCTATGAATTTTGAAACGACAAATGGTAACATCTACTGGTGAAATCGTGAAAACTCGCTGTATTTCATTTGTGAAGTATTTATAAAATCCCATGTATTTCGGTGATACATCTATGTGGTAGTGGTAGTTATGAAATATATACTGTATTGCAAATTTAGACAAGGTGTTACGGATTTAGCCCTAGTAACACTTGTATCATCAAAATAAAGTTAATAAGTTACTTAATTCAACCCAAGTCAGATGGAATTTTAAGAATTGAATTTATGTGACAAATATGTAGCCTACTAATTTAATATCAATGTTAAGTTTTGGAAACCCTTTCCCTTAATTTATCATGTTTACCATCAACTCTTAATATTGCGGATTTAGCCGAGTCTCTCCTACTTGTAACGTAATAAATTAGGTTGTTGGACAGGCACAACACACTGAGTACCACGATGTTTGAAGTCCCTGTATGAATCAGCAGCCGCAATATTGCCATTTGTGGCATAGCCTACAAGTTAGTTTTACGCACAAAACTTATCTACCGGAAGATTTAGGATTTGTAATGTGGTTTCAAGTTATTCATACATAGATGACAGTAGCACCATCGCACCGGGAGATTTAGGATTTATGAAGTTGCTTCAAGCTACTCGTACATGAATGACAGCAGCACCGTCGCACTGGGAGATTTAGGATTTATGAAGTTACTTCAAGCTACTCATACATGAATGACAGCAGCATCGTCGCACCGGGAGATTTAGGATTTATGAAGTTGCTTCAAGCTACTCATACATGAATGACAGCAGCACCGTCGCACCGGGAGATTTAGGATTTATGAAGTTACTTCAAGCTACTCATTCATGAATGACAGCAGTTCCGTCACACCGGGAGATTTAGGATTTATGAAGTTGCTTCAAGCTACTCATACATGAATGACACACCGTCACACCGGGAGATTTAGGATTTATGAAGTTGCTTCAAGCAATGTCAGCAAAACCGTCGCGTCGACACTCTTGACTTTACACGCAGCTGGTTGTGGGCTGAAAATATGCCTCCAAATGATGTAAATTTCCTTTAAGAATTATCCGAAATATGGTCATTTTAATAGCAACCGTTGCCAATGAATTGGATAAATTCTAATTCTAGAATCGTGGAAAGCTCTTTCTCTTCAGTTCACGCATGGATAAACGGTTTGTTCTATCGACGATTTGAACCTGCGACCTGCTGCATGATCATCCAGCATAAACCCCTGCACGCTAATAAGCAAACCTTCTGATGGACCAGGTAAAATAGAAGTTAAATATTTCTAACAACATGTTCGTAATGTCAAAATAAGTGCTTCTACAAATTTTTGCAACGTTAGTGTGATTACTTCGTGAGTAAAATATGCCAGGTGAATCAACTGCCACTAATAATGGGCTATTGTTTAATGCAGCCCAACTAGCGTTGTTATCAGGAAGGTCAATATTTCTCTGCTTGCATACCGTATGGTACTAATGCACTGCGAGCATATCCTGCAAACGATACTGAACACTTATTATTTTCCCCTCAAAGTGACTACACACCAATTCGAGGGAAACGTAAGTACTGGTATGCAAGCAGAGAATATCAATGTTTCTGACAACACGCGTTAGTTGGGCTGCATAAAACAATGTTATTAAGGGCAGCGGATTCGTCTGCTATAATTGGGAGCGGGTGAGGGGACTATGATTTTAAATGTGCAGAAATAAAAATGTTTGCGTGAATTGAAGCTTTTTGAGAATGCAATTAGTCCTTAATATGCAACCTTGTAATGAGGATGTGACACAAAAAAACATAGCTACGACTTTTTCACGTTTGTCACATAGTCCTTTCAAATTCTTGAAGCAATTGTCGGTTGTTTCTGGACTTATTTTTCTCTGATAGTTGGATGTGCACTGGTGTGCGCGTTGATATTTCGGAAAGAGTAGGCTGCTAGAATGCTTGGCATGGTGGTGTATCCTGAACAACATCCTAAAGCTACAGTCCTCCACTTCCAAGAAGGCCGAGGTGGAAATCGAACCCATCTCTTCCTAGTTTTGCCTCGTGAGGCTGTGTGTAGCTCGCTCCAACCCCTAGACCAGAATTAAATTTCTTGGTAGGGCTAAGATTCAAACCCAGGACCTTTTAGGGGTGGAAGTCTCAATTCGTACCGGGGAGTGCCAGTCGATTGCAAGAGGTCAATAGTGAGTTACTAGTCGAGTCAAGCGCAGTCAGTCAACTGAGTGTGTCCTGCAGTTCTGTGGAACAATCTATTGACGAGGTGGAACAGTGGCGATGTGCTAGTGCAGGCGTTTGCAACATTTTGAGACTAAGCAACAGCCTCATATCATGCCAATTACCCGAGCACCATTTCGTATAATTTAATAATAATAATAATAATAATAATAATAATAATACAACAGGCATGTACGTCTCTTTCATTTTTGAATCTAATGCTAGTGATTCACCACTCACGAGGCATGCTGAAACTGCTTGATTTGCGTGTGAACAGTCGAATAGAATAAGCATCTTTCGTGCTACTCATAAAACAGGGATATCCAATTACTTTTACTGTAGATTAAAATACTATTTCTCGAAATAATAAAATGTTTAACTGTCAAAACTAGTAATGAAAACACTAAGTTATTAGTCCGGTTCGTGCACCAGAGCATCGTGGTGCTCGCGAGCACTTTTTGGCTTGCACGACAAGAGCATCGTGGTGCTCGCGAGCACTTTTTGACTTGCACGACAAGAGCATCGTGGTGTTCGCGAGCACTTTTTGACTTGCACGACAAGAGCATCGTGGTGCTCGCGAGCACTTTTTGACTTGCACGACAAGAGCATCGTGGTGCTCGCGAGTACTTTTTGACTTGCACGACAAGAGCACCGTGGTGCTCGCAAGCACCAGGTTGAGATCGTCTGTGCTAGTGGGTTAGCCTGGTGCTGCAGAGTTCCGTGGTCGGGAAGCAAACTGAGGACCTGGGTTTGGCACCCACGAACGGGAATGAACGGGAGGCTACCATAAGGTCTCTTGTGAGGAATCCTGACGCGACAGAGCAGTAAGCAGTGAAATCTGGAGTCTTGACAGACTGCATTGAAGAAAATTGCGCAGTTTGTCGAAGAGTTATTTATGTACACAGTAAACTTAGAAGTAAAATTACTTCTAGAAACGCACGCTACCGGGTTGTTTTGTCGTTCCCATGATGAACAAATATTGACGAGTTACATTATCTTAACTAATACTGCAACTAAATAAATGTAGCCTACATATTGTAAATACTTTCACCCACCTTTTCAGACATAGATGTTATAGCCTAAGTGTAATGGATCTGATGATGATCGCTTGACGATTGAAACTGGTCATCCAAGTGTATTCATTAATGTCATGTTTTTTTTTTCAGGATTAGGAAATAACCCATCACAATTGGGTACAATCGTGTTGACCTACTGAAAAACATCAAACTTCATTTAAGTTGATCTTGGTCATAGCTCTACGTTTAGAACGTATGTCCAGTTAGCGTTCTTGGCTCTCACCCCGGAGGTCCGGGTTCCGATCCCGGCTCTGCCAAGAAATTTTTAACTCTAGTCTGAGTGCAGGAACGGGGTACACTCAGCCTCGTGAGGCAAAACTGAGAAGAGGTGAGTTAGATTCCCACCTCAGCCACCCTGGAAGTAGTTTTCCATGGTTTCCCACTTCTACTTCAGGCAAATGCCGGGATGGTTCCTAACTTAAGTCCACGGCCGCCTCCTTCCCAATCCTCACCTGAATTACAAACTAACACATTACTACAGACAACATAATAGCGCAGATTATCAGACAAATTCTACACTCCCACGTAAGCCGACACAAGGCTAAATGACTATGATGTCCAAGCCCCTCAAATGAAACAACCAATCTTTAAACTTTTGCCTCGTCTATTGCTTGGCCGGATGCTCTAAGCATTAGGCTCATTTGATCGATGCTATAGCTTATATGAAAATAGTGGAAGCTCTCGCCACTTAACACGCAGAGCAGCGGCGACAGCGCATAGTGCTACCATCTAGCGGCTCGAATAGACAACTACTAGAACAAACTATTCAATAACACAATTCGACTTCGAAAACGCCAAGAAATACAGATTTTAAAGTCCTTTGCGTACTTCTTGTAGCATAGTATAAGGAAAGGACATGGATGTTGATCTGAAAGGGTCAGTAATAAGAATGAAATACATGTATATTGTCATTAAAACATTTAATTGTCATTTTATGACAGCAGTTTGACTAGCCTACATATATTCCAAAAGTAAATTACGCGTGTAATATCTTATAGAGCTTGATATTTTAGTGGGAAGAATTTTCACGGTTGAATCATTCGTTCTATTCAAATATGCCTTAGGCTGGCTGCGTGGCTCAGCGGTAACGTTCTCGCCAGCTGTTCCCAAGGTTGCAGGATCGAATCCTGGCGGAGCCAGTTGGCATTTGAGGGTGCGCAAATGCGAGGGAGTCGTGTCAGTAGATTTACTGGCACGTTAAAGATCCCCTTCGGGACAACATTCCAGTACCTCGGCGTCTCTAATAGCCGCAGTACATAACAGGGACGTTAAACCAATAAAATAAATAAATGAAACACATACCGTATGCCTTAATAAGGACTTTGAAATACCTGTCAGTCAGTAATTTCATACAGCTGTTACAGATACCTTCATTAGAGTGATTGATAGAAAACAACCAGTTAATCTGCTTCTAATCCCATGGGTGCTTCCAGACAGAAAATGGCAAAAACTAGCTTCATGTTCATGACTTTTTGGCAGACAAACCCCCCACACACATTTGGAGACTGCATTTTGGAGTTATCTGCTCTTCACAACCCACTGAGCACACTTGGAAGAGGATTAAATGGATAGGTTTAATCACGACAATGTTTTAAAGAAAGACAGAGGCGGCCATAGGAATATTTTCAGGAGTTGTGAGATCTCATTGTGGCGTTCCCTCCCCTGTGGAGACGAAATATAACAAACATTATTAATAACTATTATTTTAATATTAAAATAATATTCCTATTAATACTAAACAATATTGTTGGCTTATAGTCACGCTTAGACGAGGCTAGGCATGATTATTATCTACACAAAAAGAAATATGTGTAATATGTTACTAATATCTTACAGTACATTACATAACAACACCTTAGTACAGTGTAACGTTCTAACAGTACTGGTAAGTAAAGTTTCAATTTCACTCGTAGCTTGCAACACAGACACAAATCACAATCCACATGCACCCGCACACGATTGAACGCCAAGAAAACAGGTGGAGGACAGAATATATATAGATGTTGGTTTCAACTCGTTAATTTTTATACAACGTAAAGTTAAGTACTAATGTCTATACCTTCGAAATGCACGCACCCCAGATTGCTTACAATATATAGGCCTATATATATAATTAATTTTGACGGGTAGGGTTAAGTAGTATGCTAATAAGGTGATTGGGTTTTATTTTTTTGCGCTGTCAATCTATCGTTGCATTTTCTGGGCCTCCCATATGACAACGCCTGGTGCGATCGCATCGTTCGCACCGCCCTAGGGCCGCCCCGGAGAAAGTATGCTATGCTCAGATTAATAGAAACAAGAAGTTCCGTGAAGAACTATACAGCCTACTTTTCATGACAATGATTATTCTACAGAATATGAACCTATCTAGAATAATGACGAAATTAAGTTGGTAATATCGAAATATCTAATTAGTTCAAAATATACCTGGTATAATGTAGCCTAATAGAGCACTACAGTTGGCAGCCCTGGTGACTGAATATATTCTTAGTTCCATCCCTTAAGGTACAGAATACAAAATTTGGTTGAAGTCCAATGGACGTTACATGCAGTTAGACATTGGATCTATCAGCACGCGTAAAAGCATGTTGGCAACAATGTCATGCGTGTGCTGGTCAGAAATAATCTGAAATATTATGATATCTTTTTGTGCCAATTTTGGATGAAATACATTTGTTAGTATAGAAGTTACATGTATTTTAAAATTGGACATATCAGCAGGCATAGAATCATGTTGGCAGCACTGTCTTGTATTAATTACTCCAAATTAATCTAGAATGTCAGGTGCTATACGTGTGCAAAGTATAGAGCTGTTGGTTTGCATACTTTCTGATATATTTATATTAGGGTAGAAAAATAGACTGCATTTATTAACAGTTGGCAGCCCTGATTGCTCTTAACAATACTAATAGTAATATCTGTTATGGTACACATAGCACATACGAAATTTGGTTGAAATCCAACTGATAGTATAGAAGTTACATGTATTTAAAAATTGGTACTATCAGCAGGTATATAATAATGTTGGTAGAACTGACGTATATAAGTTACTCCAAATTAATCTAAAATGTCAGAATATACGTGTGCATAGTTTAAAGCTGTTGGCTTGCATACTTTCTGATATATAGGTATTTGGATGAAAAAAATAGAGAGAGCAATTATTAACAGTTGGCAGCCCTGGTGGCCTTAAGAATACGCTCAGTCATATCAGTTTATGTACAGATATTACATACAAAATTTGGTTCAAATCCAATTGATAGTGTAGAAGTTATATGCATTTAAACATTGAACCTATCAGAAGGCTTAACATTATTTTGGCAACACTGTCATAGTTGGCCTCCTGGGAATTAAACTGAAATAGTCTTATCTACATGTGTGCCAATTTTGGAATAGCTCCCATGCATACCTTGCAAGATATCCAACATGGAGCTCAAATTTCTAGTGCGTATTTTCAGCAGTTGGTAGCACTGACATCATTTTCAAATATGGACGTGAGATATTCCGGTGCACATCTTTACTCATACTAAATTTGGTTTTGATTGCTGCAGCCGTTTAGGAGTTGATAGGGGGGACACACACACAGCCAGACAGACAGACAGACAGACGGACGGACGGACGGACGGACGGACGGACGGGCGGACAGACAGACAGACACACATTTTCCCGGATCGATCTCATAAGTCTACTTTTTCCTCATTTTTGCAAAATGTGAAAAGTAGGCTAAAAATACAGGTACGTAAACATTAGTAGGTAGACTCACAGCTGTTTGTTTTGAGGAAATCTGTAAAATGACTTGGGATCACTTTGTATTTTGTAATTAAAACACCCATACATAGCCCAAAAGTTACACTTCTAACTCGTACAGCATATAAACTTGCCAGCTGATTGAAGTCGAGTTCGTAGTTGTCTGCGCGAACCGCTAGATAGCACGCAGAATCGTTGTCGCCAGTTTCTCGCGGGAGTTTCCACTAGGGGCTATACCAAGGTTGCGGGACCGCGAATCTCTGCGCTATCTGTTGGTATTTGAGGAGAGAGCCGGGCCAGTAGCTTTACTGGTACGTTAAAGATTCACTTAAGGGTGGAATTACGGCACTACCGTCTCTAAAAGTTGCAGTAGTTAAAAGGAACGGAAACCCCATAATATTATTGTATATTATAGGCTACTTTTGCAGTGATAGAATCCAGGAAGTCTTGAATACCTTGCGAATTTGCATAGGGCTGCAGTACTATCTGAGCCACACTATCGAGTTACGACCTGTTACCAAAGTAAATAAAGAGGTTGTATAGACCATAAAAGGCGATACGAAAGACTTCCGTTCTGGAGTGAAAACAATGTGAGTTGCGAGATCTTATCTGGTGTAGCCACGTCAGAACAGCAGCATGACACGTCAGGGTTGTTATATAGCCCACCCCTCTTGTTGACTTGGGGTTTTATGGACACGTAAGTCTAGTTCTACTCGTCCGTCATTTTCGTTCTTTGCTTTATTCCTTTCTAGGAATTAAAAAATACAATTATCCCATTCTTTTAGAAATATGTAGGAAAAGGAGGAGGATAACTTCTGATAAACCTGGCTCTTACAGCACCTAGGCTACTGTCTGAGATCTGAAAACTTGCTCGTAAGTGGTGCAGATCACAAGATAATAATAATAGTGGACACCATTGGCATGGGGTACAGATACGTCACAAGGAATAATGAATACAAAAGTATGGTTGCGGTTATGAACAGAGTCGTTGCATTAGTGCTCCGTCAGTCAGTTGTACGGTGCCAGTTGGATTTGTCGTGTTGGTGTGCGTTTGTGTAATGTACAGTAGCCTACCCCAACTCTGGGTACGACCACGTTGTCTTATCTTTTCCGAATGGATTGAATTGTGTGTTCGTTGTTGTGGTGTTTGTTTGGCACATCACAGATTATTTTTCTCGACGGTAACCTACGCACCGTTGATGAAGATGAAACGAACAATGAAGTTGTCATACTCTTCCAGGTTACTGGCTAGAAATGGAAACTGGAAACCGGGGGGGGGGTTGATCCAAAAACTACAGGGAAGAAGTACGTAATGCACAATGTTTACCGAATATTTACACTACAGTTAGTATTTCTCTCTCTCTCACTCACTGCCCTTCCACCTCCCCCCCCCCCCCCCCTCGTCCTCCCCTCCCCTCCTGAGAGTCTGCGAGGGTTCGTTATTTTTCTTTCCTACAAATGTACAGCCTTGAAAGTAATTTCAGACAATTAATAATGGTTTCACCAGGGAGCGTGGCGCCATAGTGGCGTATCTTTCACCTGGACGGATGGCTGGGGTTCCAATCCTTGTGACAGTGGGGTTGAATTTTTGCGTGACGCCAGGAAAAGCCACTTCAAGCTATCAGAACAAATCCTTGAAAATATGAAACGTTACCAGATATCAAGAAACTTAATACACGGCCTAATAACCTGAGAAATCCTTTCTGAAGATAAATAGTGTTACTAAAGTCTGTTCGTCGAGTCGAGATAGTGTGCGTAAAATACTTGCACGTGGTCACTTGACTGCTTGGACAGGGAAACACGTCCAGTTCACGTCATCGGCTCTGCCGGACAGGGGTAGTCAAGAAGCTCAGAGATCATTAGTCATGCCGTAGCCCTAGAAAAGGCAAGACTTGCTGCACTTCGTGCTGTGCTGCACTGTATACTGTTGCCTGTCATAAGCAGTTAAGAACTAATTAATTAATTAAATAAATACATAAACGAATACAAATAAATCGCGCTGTAGCATGTAACCGATAAGTCAGCCCGCTTCACGTGTAGGCTATAGGTTATAGCCTACACGTCACTGAAGTCGGCGTACGTTCAACAGGCACCCCTATGCACCCCTTGCGGGCAGCCCTGCAATCACGTGTACAACTGTGTGTACTTCCACTATCTCGACTCGGCGAACATACTTTAGTTTTACGCCCCTTCAACTACTGCAGCTTTTAGAGACGCCGGGGTACCGGAATTTTGCCCCCGAAGGGAATCGTTAACGTGCCAGTAAATCTACTGACACTGCATCCTCGTATTTGCACACCCTAAAATGCCAACTGACTGCGCCAAGATTAGATCCTGCAACCTTGGGAAAAACAGGCGAGAACGTTACTGCTGTGCCACGCAGGCAGTCTGGAGAATTGCAACTTCCTATTGCCCTCACGTGCGATTCGATAATGGTCTGTATGTAGGAATATGGAGGTATCCTGTTTTATCCAGTGCCTCGCGCGGTAAAAAGTAGCTTAAGTCCGCCCCGTTACGCAGTGGCTAGCATTCTTGGCTGTCACCCTGGAGGCCTGGGTTCGATTCCCGGCTCTGCCAAGCAATTTATTTCTTGTCTGAGGGCTGTAACGGGGAACACTCAACCTCTTGAGGCAAAGCTTAAAAGAGTTGGGTTTGATTCCTACCTCAGACATCCTGGAAGTGGCTTTCCGTTGTTTCCCACCTCTATTCCAGGCAAATGCCGGGATGGTACCTAACGTAAGGCCATGGCCGCTTCCTACCCAAATCCTACCTCAATTAAAAGTACCGGTACACACATTAGTACAGATATCACAGTGACACCGGTTATCAGACACATTCTACACACACCCAAGTACATGGGGCTAGATGACCAAGATGTAAGGCCCCTAGAGAATCAACAACTAACTGTGGTGGGGGTAGTGATTGTCCCCAGGGTTGGAACGTCAAGGTCATCTGCCCCTAATTTCTGTTGGAAGGTATCGTGAATATTATCTATATTAATATAATAAAGCTGAAGAGTTTGTTTGTGTGTTTAAACGCGCTAATCTCTGGAACTACCAGTCGGATTCGAAAAATTATTTTTGTATATGATAGCCTAAACTATTCCTCTTGAATCTGGCTATGTAGCATTAGGCTACACCTCCCCTGCATTTAGGCCCTTTGGCACAAATCTACACCATTTCACCGATCTGAAGCAAAATGTGTGTACTTACCGTTTGGAACTCTGCGGGTAACACTGTCTGCATGAAATTTCGGACAGACCACTCCATTCCCTGCATTTAGGCCCTTTAGCACAAATCTACACAGTTTCACCGATCTGAAGCAAAATTTGTATACATACCCTTTGGAACCCTGCGAGTAACACTGTCTGCATGAAATTTCGGACAGACCACTCCATTCCCTGCATTTAGGTCCTTTGGCACAAATCTACATCGTTTCACTGATCTGAACCACATTTTGTATAGGCCTACTTACCCTTTGAAACCCTGCGGGGACACTGTCCACTTTAATTTTCGGACAGACCACTCCATTCCCTGCATTTAGACCCTTTATCACAAATCTACACCGTTTCTCCTAATTGCACCAAATTTTACATACACTTTGAAACCCTGCTGGTAACACTGTCCACTTGATATTTTGGACAACGCTCTCCATTCCCTACATTTAAAATAACAGACAAAATGAACTTGAAAACCACGTATTAAGGCCCTAGGACCATTCATTTCTGTAGTAGTGTAAATGTAAGAGTATTTTAATAAGTCTATTGTTGACTGGCAATTCGGGCTGCATCACGTCGCCCCTACCAGTGTTCTGGTGCAGAATTACGAAAATAGTTAAATCGTGCGCAGCTTATAAATTGCAGTCATGGGGGGTAATTAGTACAAAAAGATTTCTTAGGCCCCTTAAAGCAGTTATCATGGACATATTATGCCTCTGTATAAGTGCAATGGTTTTGGTGCAGTACATTGAGGTTATCAGCTGCAATAAGCGTTAGTGCTTTCAAATTTACCTTCATTTATTCCGAATCTTATTGTTGAGCGCTATATGGCGAGAAATTATATTATTGCTACCTCAGGAGCTCGGGACAGCCGAAGTTTTCCAAAGTGTTCTGATTATTTTCCAACGGCGCTATGCGACAAAAGACTACACTATTGGTCTCTACATTTCTAATAGCCAATTAGATATAGGCCCTAGGCATTGTCTTTATTTCACTTACTCCTCTTTCTAATCATTTTTTTAAATATAAATTACAAGTGTCAGTGCTGTAGTTAGTAAATAGCTGTTTCGCTATTCATTATTATTATTATTATTATTATTATTATTATTATTATCATTACGGGAAAATGAACAGAATGTTACGTCCATTATACTGTACAACTTATCAACCCCATTACAACCACCACCACCACAAAAAGTTATATTTTTAAAATATTTTTTTCTGTTTAGTTTTAAGTGCCAGTTCAGTAGTAGTATTCATTATCATCCATAAAACAAATAAATCCACCGGGCGAAGCCGGGCACTACTGCTAGTAGGTTATACGCATGCTCATTTCTAAAAACGAGCATACTTTTCTGATGTTCCATTGAACCGGTCAATGTGAAACTCCTGTTAGCGTAGTTGTTAGGGCAGGGCTTCTAACATTACCAGTATTACGTTCTAAATATCCTGGTGCACAGTTCTATAGCGTTGTATTCATGTACAGTATTGTAGATAAGCCTCATCGTGTAACTACTGACAGCGGTGGCTACGCTCGCTAAAGCGCAGCGTTAGGCTATGGGGCCAAGCTCTCTGCTCACTCGGTAGACGTGGGTTCGAGCCCCACCGTCGGCCGTCCTTGAAATGGTTTTCCGTGGTTTCCCATTTTCAACTGCAGGTAAATGCTGGGACGGTACCTTCAAACAGGCCACGGCCGCTTCCATCCACATCCATGCCCACTTTCATCCATTCATCTCATATCTCATTCCCACGGGACCCCAGCTGAGTCCGGCATTGCTTCCACTTACTTGTGCCGGGCTCCTCTCCGTCTTCTTTCCTGTCGACCTCCCTTGGTCAACTCTTGTTCTCTTCCGACCCCGACGGTATTAGGTTATCTGAGGCCTAGGGAGTCTTTCACTTTCCCGCCTTAATTGGCCCTTGTCTCATCTTTCCTGATACCCTCCTTCTGTGAGGGGTCAGCCTTATTTTTCTTTTCCTTTTACCTCCTGCCTTGTGCTCAAGGCCCTTAAGGAGGCAGGGTGTATGTAGCCCCACCACTTCTGGTGCACCCTAGATAATGCTACACCCTCAGGGGCTCACTGCTGGTGAGTTCGGGAGTTGGCGACCCCAAGGGATTCCTGAGCTGGGTCCGTTTTCAACTTTTGTCCCTTACCTTTGGGGCGGACCCTCTCCTCTCTCCCCTCTCCAATCCTCTCCTCTTTTCCTTATATTTCCTTTTCTCTTTCAGATTCGCGCACTGTTTTTGTTACTTGGTTCACCGTGTATCTAAATTCCCTTTTAGCGATTTTTAAGGCATTTTTGCTCTACGTTGCATTTTGTACGTTTTTTCGATCTAAATTACATCTCGCGATTATTTTCAACCTCAATTGCATTTTGTAAAGATTGACAATCTAAATTGCTTTTTAGTAAGTCTTTCAATGCAGGTAGACGGGCCTTTTAGTGAGTATTTTGAATTTCAATTGCATTTTGTAAACATTTTCAACCAAAACCGCATTTCGCACGAATTTTGAATCTAAATTGCATTTTGTTTGGTGGGCATTTTGCACATATTTTGATTCTCAATTGCATTTTGTGGGTATTTTGAATCTAAATTACATTTTGTCAAGTATTTTCAATCTAAATTGCATTTTGTAGGTATTGTCAATCCACATGAGTCGTTTGAATCTACCGTACATTTTGTAAGCATTTTCAATTTCAATTGCATTTTGTAAGTATTTTGAATTTCAATTGCACTTTGTGAATAATTTGGATTGGAACTGGGATAGGGCCTATTTCAATCTGAATTGCATTGTGTATTTTCAATTTCAATTGCATTTTGTAACTATTTTGAACCTCAATTGCAGTTTGTACGTATTTTGGATCTCATTTGCATTTTGTAAGTATTTTGAATTTCAGTTGCATTTTGTACGTATTTTGAATCTAGCCTACGTTTTGTGGGTCTTTTTCAATCTATTCTTTTTGTGAATCTTTTCGTTCTAAATTCCCTTCTGTAAGACCATATTGTGAGTTGTTTCCATCTGAGTTTCTCTTTGTACGTATTTTCCGTCTCACATAAGTTTCGTTCTGGTTTCCATTTCATTCTCATTTTCGCTATCACCCAGATCATTAGGGGCCGATAACCTAGATGTTAGGGCCCTTAAAACAACAATTATCATCATCATCATCATCATCATCATCATCATCATATCTCATTCCGACGCACAGGTCGCTCACGGGCGTAGAATAGAAATACCTACGCTTGACCTCTCAGTAGGCCACACGACAAAAAAGAATTGTGTAACTTTGGACACATATTTTCCAGTACTGGAGGTGTGTTGATATGAGTTGTCTTGAGTAACGAAAGCTATAATTTAAGACAGGGAAAGCAGTAGTATACTACCATAGTAAGACCATTTTACTTTCTTAAGGGGCTCCAGATTGCGCAAAATGTTCAACATTTTCGAAATAAAATCTTACGTAATTTTACGACTACTTTTCCACAACCAAGCGTCCTGTTAGTAAATCCACAATATATATTTTCCTGTCTATCTTTCACTAGATTTCTCTCGAGATTCTTAGTTTTTCTATGAGACAATAGACACAAAAATATTTTTAAGAAAGCAAAACGGGTGTTGTGGTGCAGAGCAAACCTCGTCCTTAAAACAAAACTGTTGCCGTATCCTCAACTAGCGGAAACATCTTTGATTCCAGTTTCTTGCTAAAATACATGTTGGTGTTGGAAGCCATAGTGTTGCCTTTGTAAACCAAAAGTTTGATGCTTTTCAGTCGGTGAACACGATTGTACCCAAATGAGATGGGTTATTCCCTAATCCTGAAAGAATTTTACATGAGATTAATAAATACACTTGGATGACCAGTTTCGATCGTCAATAGATAATCAGATCCATTACACTTAGGCTATGAAATTTATGTATGAAACTATGAGTGAAAATATTTACAATATATAGACTTATTTAGTTGCAGTATTAGTTGAGATAATGCAACTCGTCAATATTTGTTAATTGTAGTCTAGGTGATGTTTTGTTGAGATACTGAAAGTGGTGACTGACCTACGGAATTTGCTTGTATGGAGTGAATTGTGGTTGTTGTAAATGGTAAATTCAGATTGTACTGTACAGGCCACGTATCTGGTTGAGTCTTGCGTGGTCCTGGTGAGAGCAGTTAACATGGTCACTGTCTGCACTGCAAGCACTGTTTTAAAGAAATGGTAAATTAAAAGTTTAAAAATTAACATGATCAGCTTAGAACATTCCATCTCCCCTTACATTTTTTTTTCATGGTTGTCTGAAATGACTACAACATTTGGAAATTGAGTTATGAGTTTCAAATTGTTACACTTGGATTAATCTCATGTAATTTTTTTCAGGATTAGGGAATAACCCTTCTCGTGTTGACCAACTGAAAAGCATCAAACTTTCGTTTACTAAGGCAACACTGAAAATGGCTTCAAACACCATAATGTATGTAATCACAGTACACTAGGGCTTTAAAGCGGTGAAATAAAATGATGATGATGATGATGATGATGATGATGATGATGATGATGATGATGATCGTTGTTTTAAGGGGCTTAACATCTAGGTTACCGGCCCAAAAGGAAGGGAAATTTGTAGTTTAACGTGGCCGTTAATCTCGCGATCATGAGCCACGGGACCTCCTTTTTACGTGGAATCCGAACCACAGGACATGGGATTTCAATTGGAAAATCTCACGTGCATTGACCGGGAATCGAACCCAGTCCACCATGGTGACAGGCCAACAGCTTGACGAAATAAAACGATCAAAGCACTGAAATAAAAGAGTGAGGTGTGAGTTTGCATAATAAGTGTGTACAATGCACGGCTCTGATTAAATAACGAACTCTGTAGAAACATTTGGTGGAATAACAAACAATTTATTCTCTTTTCTTCTTCGGAAGAACTAAAACTCGAATAATATTTTTGTGTTTAATACCTAAACTAACATTTACTTTAACAAGCACTCCCCATGACTTCCATACTCTTTTTCTCACTAACTCGTGAAACTTATACTGTCCTCAAAAGTATAAGCAGAGCATTGTTTCCATGATTTATGGGACCTCGTTGTCCCGTATCTTATGAAACATTTATATTTAAGATTTCTTATTTTCTGTCAATCGACAGAGTGAAACTATTTAAATTAATTTTAAAATAAATACCGTAGTTAAAAAATCTTATTACCGGCAATTTGTTGATATTTAACACTTTAGGGTGAAAATTACACATTTCGCAAAATAACTTTATTTCGCGGCTTCAATATCGAAGAAAATGATTAAATAGGGTAAATATGTCGTTGTGATAACATAAATATGTTTGTTGAAATGGGGCGTGGTGGCGCTGTGGTCAAGCTGTTGGCCTATCACCACGGCAGACCGGGTTCGATTCCCGGTCAATGCACGTGAGATTTTCAAAGTGAAATGCCATGTCCTGTGGTTCGGATTCCACGTAAAAAAGGAGGTTCCGTGGCTTATGATCTCGCGATTAACGGTCACTTAAAACTACAATCTTCTTTCCTTCCTAGTTTGTTGAAATATTTTGCCGATATCGTTAAGACCAAGAATTCGGGACTCTTAATTATACACAGTAGGCTATAGGGTACATACAAAGAAAAACACATCATCTGCTCTGCGAAAGAGACAGAAACACACAACGGTTTGCAAAAGTGTAAATTTGGGACTGAGCACACAAACGTCCTTTTCATAATGGGGCATATCAATACCGTGTATGGCCACCACGAGTTCTAAGGCATGCTTACAGACGACGAGGCATACTGATCACTAACGAATTCAACGTTGTTTGGGGCAGATTATCCCACTCTTGGACAGCAACTTCAACAGTTGCCGTCTGTTTGCTGGAGGATTGGGACGGTGCGAAATCGCCCTCTTGAGCTCTTTCCATACATGTTCAATACAGTTCATGTCCGCAGAATAGGCATGCCTCTCCATTCTCTGTATGACATACATCTGAAGGAACTAACTGACCACCCTAGCTCGATGGGCACAGCGTTATCGTCCACTAGTGTAAAGCCCTCTCCCATTGTGGCAGCGAATCCTGAACGACAGGTTCAAGGATGTTGCCTCTGTACACCAGACCAGTCATGTTACCGTGGATAGGAATTAGAGGCGTACGTTGACCACCCCAAAACATGAAACTTGACATCCCAAAACTTGACTGAACCTCCTTGCTGTTGATGGTGTTCCTGGATGGAGTCTCCACTGTTTTGCACCCATACAGTAGGAACATTCGGGTGTGGTGATAAGTGGGTGAGAGATATCACAGGGAGTTGGAAGGACAAGAGATCGTCCCAGCATTTTCCGGAAGTTGAAAATGGGAAACCGCGGGAAATTATTTCAAGGCCAGGTGGGGGTTCAAACGCACTCGTCTACCTAGTCCAGAGATAGCTTAGCGCCCTAGCTCACGTAGCTATCATGGTCTGTAGGCTATATAAATAATTGCATGTAATACTAGAAATCTCCTTTTATGTTGAAGACTGAAGTAGTATTTAAGGCTTCGTCCAGTCCCTAGTCGCAGCAGATTGACTGGTCGTGCGAGCAGTCCACTCCACTCCACTCCACTCCACATACGGACAGTGAGATGTCCATGTCCCCTCTGGCTGCTACCTAATATAGACAAGCGTCACGTGGAGAGACTGCAAAAGCTGCAGCACCGGAAGAAGCGTACACATGATTGCTGTTCTTTAATGGAGAAAATTGTAATGGTTTTCAGACTTGGATGACGTAGGAATCACGGCGAGGATGAATATTTGCAGAATATGTGTATGTGTATAGATTTGTATTTGGAATGGTCTTTAGACCTTGAATCATGGTGAGGATGAAGATTTGTAGAATGTGTATATGGGTGTACCCGAAGTCTCTGAGAATGCGAAAGACGGCTTTCTCAGAATGGCACGTTCTCGAGTGCACTTGTAGGTGCTTCTAAATTTCGAATGTGGGAGTGGAGACAATCCTGGTTGTCCACCCAGAGGCTCACATCTAGTGGGACGTGGGTTGGCGACCACGGGACCCCGGCTGAGTCCGGTATTGCTTCCACTTACTTATGCCGGGCTCCTCTCCGTCTTCTTTCCTGTCGACTTCTCTTGGTCAATTCTTGTCCTCCTATGAACCCGACGGTATTAGGGTATCCAAGGCCTAGGGAGTCTCTTCCTTTCCCGCCTTCATTGGCCCTTCCCTCATCTTTCCTGAACCCTCATTCTTCTAGGGATCAGCCTTCTTTTTCTTTTCATTAAAGTTCCTTTTCTCTTTAAGATTCCCGCCCTATTTTTATGAATTGGCTCCCCGTGTCTCTAAATTACATTTTGTGAGTTTCTTTGAATCTCAGCCACATTTTGTAAGCATTTCCAATCCAAATTGCATTTTGGGAGTACAGTATTTTGAACCGCGGGCTTCCACATATTTTGAGTATTTTGAATCTAAATTACATTTTGTAAGTATTTTCAATTGCATTTTGTAAGTACAGTATTTTGAATCTGATGAGGCATATTCAATCTAAATTCAATTGTGTATTTTCAATTTCAATATTGCATTTTGTAAGTATTTTCAATTGAATTTTGTAAGTATTTTGGCTTTCAATTGCATTTTGTGAGGATTTCGGAGCTGCATTGCATTCTGTGAGTATTTTGAACTTAAACTACATTTTGTGCGTATTTTCAAACTAAATTCCTGTTGTGAGTATTTTCCTTCTTAATTACCTTTTGTAAGTATTTTCAGTCCAGCTTACTTTTCGTTCTGGTTTCCATTTCATTGTCATTTTCGCTATCACCCAGACCATTAGGGGCCGAAAACTTAGATGTTAGGCCCCTTAAAACAACAATTATCATCATCAAACCTGGTTGTGTGAAATCCATGGAAAAAGCTCAGGCATGTGCAATTGATACGCGTGTTGCTTTCGCTTAACTGACAACTCACGTTATCAATTGCACATGCTGAGGCTCTCCGACTGTCCTCTGTACGACTGCGCAACCAGGGCCCACCAGCCTAAAACTGTGGTGTAAACTGTTCGTGTTCACTGTCAGTCCGTTTTGCGCACCCAGCTGTCTGTTAGGTAGTCAGCTCGAAGGCTGGTTGGATCCTCAAAAAGTACCGCCGTTAGGTTATGTGGGTATATACCCACAAAGAGCCAAGGCAGGCCTATATTGAGGCGTACTTGGCAAGATGAGGAGTGAGGTAGTTTGCCATTGCTTTCCTCAATGAGTCAGAACAGCAGTACTAACCCTATGAGTAGAACCTTTCACAGCATCCACAGGCACTGACTGTGCCCTGAATGTCATTACTAAGCACCACCCATACCTCAAGACAGTAGGCCATTCGACATGCTTCCTGGTGTGGTTGAAGACTGTGGGGCACCCATTGGGCACACACTTTCCGCAAGTGCAGCCGTTCCTTCATGATGGTGTGCACACTTCCGACGCTAAATCCGACCACGGCGGCTATGGCGTTCACTGTCACTCGGCGGTCCTGGGTAATGAGTGCATCAACCAGCTGGACGTTGTCATCGGTGATGCACGGGGGTGCCCCAGACCAGGCATCATCGGCTAACGACACCCGTCCTTCCCTGAAGCGCTTGTGCCACGCCTTGACCCTTGCAAGGGACATGCAGTGTTCACCGTACACTTGTGACATTTGGCGATGAATGTCCGTTCCCCCTACTCCTTTCGCTGTCAGAAACCAAACAACACCTCTTTGGTCTTCGTTTGACACCTCCATATCACTGTTTGCAATGCGACTGGCATCGTTGGACGATTGATGCATGCTGCTGCTCGCTTTGTATCGTCACGTGACGTGCACGCGTGCCCTCTAGCGACGGGCTGTGACCTTCCACGCTCTGGTCAGAACCACACCTCGTTACACACGCCACGATTAGCTCATGTCGTCATCGGTTTGCGCATTACAGCCTCCGGCTTTTTGAACGCACCTTATATATATTATTATTATTATTATTATTATTATATAACTAATTAATACATATAATGTTTTCCAGGAGTAAGTTTACATATTTTAATTTTGTACCCCGCCCAATTCATTGGGCACAATAGTGTTGACCGACTGAAAAGCAACAAAGACAATATTCGTTTGAATTTATAAAATCTTTGGACTATTTTATTAAAACTTATACCTTTACAACGTCAATGTTTCATGTTTATATGACAGACACATGATACTATCAAGGAGAAGAATCATGTATACACACCTATACTGGCGTAGCACTGAATCTTGAAGTCGGAGGTAAGGGTAGCTTTACTACAGTATACTTGCTGCAGAAATTTGGAATTAGAACCATCTGGATGATTTACATTTCAGTTTTATCATTCCGTTTTACTACGTGGTTGAGATATCAATAATTTTGTGATCACCAAATGTCAGACATCGTACTGTACATCTAGGAGTACCGAGGATTTTTCACGGCCTTCAGAAATCAGACTTCCTTGCTTGCTTTTTAAACCCACGATATTGGAATCAGAAGGCTGGCAATCTATCGCTAATCCACCCACAAAGTTAACACACATGATAAGAGAGCACGTCTAAGATAAAGAGGCACGTGTTCCACCTTTTGTCCATATATGACAGCTGCAACAATGCGATGACGTTACAAAGGATTGCTCACAGGTCTTTTGATAGCAAGCTAGCGCGTTGTACAACACGGTGACGTATTGAAGCTACTTGCAATAAATTACACGTGATATTACCCTTTCAAGCTACGAGTGCCGCTTAACTTGGCTGCGCCAACGTTTGTTATTTATAGCAGTAGGAGCCTTGCGGAACGACGAGGGGGACACAGTGATGATGGAGTGATATCTACACTTAAGTCAATGTGTTCGACAGAAGTAATATTCTGAATTCTGAACGGAAATTTTAATAATACGGGTGAATTAAGAATGGTGCGTTTTTAATTAAAGGGTTCATTCCAAAAACCAGACATGTTCAAAAATTGACTTTTTGAGATAAATAATCTTCTTCCTCTTGAAGGCCAGCTCTACTTATAGATATTATTGCTGTCTCCAAAAAGCAGACAGGTTGGGTTATATAAAAGTGTGAATTATTGGGGATTCTACAAAAATAAGAAAAGACCAATTGTTTTTCAAGATAATCAATTGCCTGGAATGTTTGGCATTCAATAATGATTTGTACTTTGTTACGATTTACACAATAAATAATCGCATTTGAGAATGAAAACATTTTTCATTTTTGTATTCAACTAAGATTTCAGCAAAAAGCAGACCAGTCCAAAGGTTTGTTTAGGTTTCCTCAACTACCCTCATAAATATATATTTCCTTCATGTGCAATTAAAATTGTTAGTGAGATAATAGTACGTCTAAAAGCAATTTTTATTTCATTTAAAGCAAATGAAGCTATACTGTTCTTTAAGTTTCTGAACAATTTAATATTTGGAGATGTCTGGTTCTTGGAATGAACCCTTCAATTGTTGCGTAACAGCACATGTCACCACGGAGAGGAGAACAATGACACGACTACTGGAGCTGAGTCATATGCTACCCGCGCGACTGTACTTGTCAACCAAGCCGGTTGACAGCGTGACGAAAGTAAACTCAGAATAGTTCCCACCTCGACCGCCGGCACTCGTATCTTGAAAACTAATGCACTGTAGACATGTAATCAGCACTTAAATACGAAGCTGATGCCTGGAGGCTAATGGTCGTACTGGTTGCAGATGACACCTGGTGGGGTTAATTAGTTTCCCTGTATAGATACAGTCTAGGACTCTAGGTTAAGAAGCAAAAGGAAAATGTAGTCTAATTGTTTAGTTTAATTTCCTTTTACCTTAAGGCAATAAATATACTTCCCGATAAACCTAAAGTCTGTTCGCTGAGTCGAGATAGTGAAAGTAAACACAGTTGTACACGTGATTGCAGGGTTGCCCGCAAGGGGTGCATAGAGCTGTGCCTGAATATTTCAACAAAACACTTCATTTTCTATGCTCGTACCAGCCAAAATTAGGAATCAATTGATATGAACGTATTTCCACATGTTAAGTAGAACTCCCGATATAAGATAAAATAGTTGTTACTGAAAACTCAATATCCTTCACTGTTACCAACATTACAATTAATGAGATTTTTATAAACAAAACATTAAGCAAAATGTGCTTTTATTAGGTCTACTTAACTATTAAGATTGAAGATTTGAAACTAAATAAACTAGAAGAAGAGTTCGTGGCGTGCAATCGAAACTAGAATCTTGGTTCTAGTTCTTCAAACTTGAAAATCCGCAGCCTGCTTCCAGTCGACCGATCGGGTCAGGGAATGGAATGAATGAAGCCCCCATCTAGCGGCGAGGATAATTGTGCCAGCTGCCGAAGCCTGTCGCAGATGATAGATGAAATGAATTGAAGAGTGAAGGGTGCTGTTGGAATGAAATTTGTGACAGGGAAAACCGGAGTACCCGGAGAAAAACCTGTCTGCCTCCACTTTGTCCAGCACAAATCTCAAATGGAGTGACCGGGATTTGAACCACAGACACAGCGCTGAGAGGCCGGCGTGCTGCCGCCTAAGCCACGACGGCTGCAGTTCTTCAAACTTATTACTTGGAAATAAGATTTTTAAGCAATGCATTTTCTCTCAAGTTACTTAAATACTGGAGCTGTCATTCTAGGTCAGATTAATGTACATACGCATATAGAATTACTAGGCATATTTCAAGTAGATCAGTGCAGTACTCTCCGAGATGAAATGAAATCCACAGCCTGCTTCCAGTCTCCGACCGGGTCAGGAAACTCTCCGAGATAATGTACCTTATTTGGATAAAAATGGAACCTGTGGGAAATAGCTGTGAAAGAAATGCCTGCAAAAGGAATTGGTAGATGATCGCCAAAATTGACAAACTTAAAAAGTCATATCTCGGAAATATACTGTATTATCATTTTTGTTCCAAACAATCTCCTGTAATAATTCAATGTATTGAGAACCCAAAATATAACCACAACCTAAGTTAGCGCAAACGTGTATTACTATCTCATTTTGCAATGAGATACTTGTACTTGAGGAGTGGAATTTATGTGATATAATTTATTGCAGCCAAAATTCCAGATTTGGTTGCTTATGGTCAGAAAGGAGATTTAAGAACATGAATTCAATCGGTAAGTTAACTTGTCTGATTTATGTAAAGTTTTGAAGCCATTCTTTCAGAGCTACAAATGACAGTTTGTCTGATTTATACTTGTCGAAAATAACTACGGATGCCAACTTATCTGCTTTTAGTCAAGCCTCGATCCTCTATTAAAATAGGAGACAACTTAGTTTATTCTTACCGAAAGAGAGATCATTATGCCTTTATAACCAGTGATGTAGGCCTAATTACCCCATTTTGACCATTTCCTCAGTTATTCGCTCTTTCTTTACCTTGTCACCCTTGGATTAATTGTAACTAATTCTAGCAAATAATGACTTTCAGATAGTCTATTAGTTATCCGAGTTTCGACTTTTCTGTAAAACGTCAAACACCGAATTTTAAAGATCGACCATTTCGTAAAATAGACTTATGGTGAAATAGAATTTGCGGTCAAATTGACCTTTCGGTAAGGCTGATTATTCCGTAAAGAAGCAACGTTTTTATTTAACACGTGGATAACTCACATTGTGCACGTGACCGACCTATCTTAGGTTAGTTAGTGTCGAGCCACTGTGAAGCCAGTCTACGCATTGCAAATTGCGGTTTGTGGTGCGTTGCGTCGATTGTACATCCGCCTTTAAAGCGGAGATCTCAATATCGTGCGAGTGTGTGACGCGGTTGAACAGAGTTCCATGCAAGTCGGATCGGGCGTTGTACTCGTTCTGTCATCTGCTGTCTTATCACAATTGTAAATACGATCCACTCCTGTATTGAATATTTAACAATAATAGCGAAGATTCAAGCTGTTGCCACCTTAAAGCTCGGATCGCTCAAACTATTGAGTTTACCGAAAGACTATTCGATCGAGAACAGATTTCGAAAAAACTAGATTTGTATTGCAGAGCGACATTATCGACAGTCTATTTTTTACCGAAAAGTTGGTTTTACTGAAAATCGATTTCCCCTAAGAAGAAACAAGACAACACTAATTGTAACTAAATTGGAACGTGATTAATCATAATAGATTTCAGTCAATCAACCTGTCAATAGTACCTGAGCACAAGTCAGCTGCATTACTGTGTGTATTGCGGCATTCTACAGTAGACTATAAGCATTTCATGACATAGTGGCTAGCATTCTTGGCTTTCATCGCGGAGGCCCGGATTCGATTCCCGGCTCTGCGCAAAAACATAACAAAATCTGGTCTGGGGGCTGAAACGGGGTACACTCAGCCTCGTGAGGCAAAACTGAGAAGCGGTGTGTTCGATTCCTACCTGAACAATCCTAGAAGTGGTTTTCCATGGTTTACCCACTTCTACTCCTGGCAAATGGTGGGATGGTACCTAACTTAAGGCCACGGCCGCTTCCTTCCCAAATCCTACCTCAATTATAAATACACACACTAGTACAGATATCACAGTGACAGTCAGACAAATCACACCCATTTACACGGGGCTACATGACCACGATGTTGCAAAGCCCCTAAAAGAATCAACAACAATATCTCCTGCTATGTCTTTTTTTCGAGTGACTGGCTGCGTGGCTCAGTGGTAACGTTCTCGCCTGCTGTGTCCTAGGTTGCAGGATTGAATCCTGGCGCAGTCAGTTGGCATTTGAGGGTGCGCAAATGCGAGGGAGCCGTGCCAGTAGATTTACCGGCACGTTATTGATCTCCTTCAGGGAGAAATTCGGGCACTCCGGCACCGTTCATCCGATTAATCGACTATTCGAATATTAGATTAATTGACTAACAGAAGAATCGATTAATTTATTAGCAGACACGAGATAAGAAATGACGCTTAAATTGAGTTAAGTTACGCTTATTTTCGGAATGATGTATAGAAATCTATAAAAGGAACTATTTGCCTAAATAAGTTTTACAAAGTATCCTTCCTTTCTTATGTTAGGTAGTCAGCCCGAAGGCTGGTTGGATCCTCAAAAAGTACCGCCGTTAGGTATCATTTCATTTAATATTTATGTATCAGTGCCTTACACTATATTTACAGTACACTAAAGGGAGTCTCTAAAAAGAGCAAAGCCCCACTTTGCATTCGGGATGCGTCAGAGCCCCACAGATACCCACAAATACCCAAGACAGATCTATATTGAGGCATACTAGGCAAGATCAGGAGTGAGGTAGTTTGGCATTGCTTTCCTCACTGAGTCAGAACAGCAATACTAACCCTAGAGAAGAACCTTTCACAGCATCCACAGGCACTGACTGTGCCCTGAATGTCATTACTAAGCACCACCCATACCTCAGTAGCTTCCATATAATCACAGTCAAGGGCACATGACCTCGCATTTCCGTCCCTTAAAACCTCAATAACTAACTAACTAACTAATAATCACAGCCATGAGTGAGACTGAGACATCTGTGAAAAGCCACATTTTACTCTAGCCTGTGCCAACATACAACTGCAAATGTACTGCTTTAATCAAGAGATGGCAAGTGTTAACAATAACCAAATTAGTCAGTGACAGTGGAAGGACAAACATCAGTTAAATTGGAAAGGGTTTCGAAAAAAGAAAACTTAAGTTTTCAGTAAAGATTTTGAATTCTTGTTCAAGGTTTACAATTTAAGACAGGTGCATTTGTGTTTTACTTTGCTTTAGCCTAGTCTTCACAAAGAAGGTGCATTATTTAGAACATATATGATAAAATATATTTTAATTAATTTAATGTATGTTTTGCTTCTGTGAGAGCGTAGTGAAAGGAGCGTAGGATATAGATTATTTGACCAATCGATTAATCGTTTTTGTAGTTATTAATCGATTTATAATGCTTCGATTATTCTATAACTGAAATTAATCAATTAAACGAACGAGTCCTAGTTTGTATTACTATATACTGTGTATCCCGCAGCTAGGGACTGTGATCTGCTTCGGAGATGTAGTTACTTGAGTCTGAAGCTCGTAAGACACGATACGAACATGCTGGGAACGTGTCTTCCTCGAACAGTCGCACTATGCTCGTGGCCAGTTAGCATAGTTTTAAGGCGTTATTGATCTTTTCCAGAAGAAAGAGATGTGAGGCTTATATAATCATTCTTGGCTCGTTGCCCGCTGGGACTGGGGATGCTGTTGAAATGTATTACATTACGGGAGAGTGGAATCGCTAACAAATTGTACACTCCCTTTCAGACTCACCCATGTCTTGTACAGAGTCCCGACATTGAATCCTGGTACAGTTTGTCGAAATTCAGGGGTTTTAATGTAAAATACCCATGTCAGTTGAATTACCGACACGCTGGCGAATATCTGGTATCGTGGTGTGAGGAAATTAATCAGCATTCATGGTTGCCACTGCGATTACCGGCCCTGCTTAGAAATTCAATTCTGGTTTAAGGGATGGAATGGGGGTACACTCAGCCTCGTGAGGCAAAACTGAGCATTAATCACACCTAACCTACACATTTTGCTTTACACAAGTTAAGTTAGTGGAAGGTTCTTTTACATGCCATAAATCTATGAAACGCCCCAGCCATTCAAGATATGGCTTTCCATGGTTTCCTAGAAAAATGCCAGGATGGTTCCTAACTTGGGCCGTCTCCTTCTCAATCATCACTTCAATTTCAAATACACACACTTCTACAGAAACCACAGATTATCAGACACATTTTACACACACATGGTTGGTTGGTTCATTAGTTTAGGGGCTGCGACAACGCGGTAATGTAGCACCGTGTACTTTGGGTATGTGTAGAATCTGTCTGATAACCGGTGATAATTGTGATGACTGTATTAGTGTGTACTATCTGTTTTTCATTCAAGTAAGGACTGCAGACGATAATTTCAAGTAGTTCCTACTTTCGCTACCAAATGCTACCGTCCACGACACCTAACTGTGAACTTGGCTACTACTAGATGTCATCGCAACCAGCGCCTGGTGACGAACGTTGGAACTTAAGAGCATTAATCAAATCTAACCTACAAATTTTGCTTCACACAAGTTTAGTTAGTGGAAGGTTCTTGTACATGCCATCAATCTATGACATGGGCCCGCCGGCTTCACTTCCCCTCCGAAGGAAGGCATACTGAGGGATTTTTAACGCTCTTAAAAAATCCGACGACTTCAGCCGGGGTTGAACCCGCGTACTTGGGCATAAAAGCTCAGCATGCTACCAACTACGCCACCGAAGCCGCTCTTACACACACGTACACACACACACACACACACACAATTACTTTGGGATGAAATGTCCACGATGTCTAAGTCCCAGGTCCCGAAATCTAATAACATTTCACACTTTCTCTCATAAACGCCTTTATTTCCCACGGAATCATTGTCCTGTTTGTCGATGGAGACTTATTAAACCGTGTCCCCAAGTACAGTATTCTCGTATGAAGCTAATTGTCTCTCTTGTGTGAGAACGTTCGTGAATCCATATACTCGCTCTCTTCAATTAAAAAACGAAATTGCAGTATGTCTCCCATTTCAACTCACAGAATGACGATTGAGTGAGACTAAGGCTACCCAAATAATACACCAACAAGAGAGACAGTACCGGGTGAGTTAGCCGTGGTCGTTACGTCGTGGCTGTAGGCAGTCTCTCACATCCGGGAGGCGAGGAGGTTCGAATCTCCCCGCCGATTCCCCCGCCGGCAACCTTGAAGATGGTTTTCTGTGGTTTCCCGCATATTCCAGGCAAATGCCGGAATTGGTCCCTAACTATAGGTCACAGCCTCTACCTTCCAATTCCTCGTCCTTACATTAACACTTTCCTCTCCAGACTCCATGTCTTTGGACACTCCGGGCACTAAAAGCCATACGCTAAAAAAAAGAGAGAGTGCTTATTAGAATCCAGTAAGGTATAGAGGTGTACTAGCCAAGTTATATACGGTACTGTATTTGTATCGGGAGGCTCACCCGCCCCTTGCGATCAAGTTTAATGTAACCCTACTTGTTAGTTATAGTTATTGTTGTTTTAAGGGGCGGAACTACTTGTTTATTGTAATTCTGTAAAATATATTTCCCTCTAATTCGGAGTAATATCCTAATATGTGTGATTACGGGCTAGAAAACGGCGCGAGTCGTGAGCACCACTATTAATTCATTACAGGTTTCCCGAATGAACCCGTAAAACGAAGAACATGTACGTTACAGCAAGATGTGCACACACAAAAAACAGGTATTGTATAGGCTGTGAACTGCCCGCTGCATGCCAAGCCTCGTAATAGTGTACTTAGCAGGAACGTGGTTCGGTATAGTGTACAGAGCTTGAAAGTATTGAGGTTTGAATCCCACACAAGTAATCTATTTTTAAATTATTTTTATATCGCCAATTACGTGGGATGTGGCAAGGTTTCACATGTAAAAACTCAGCAATTCTTCTAGGTTTGTGCCGTGTCTTGTATGGGGTTTCGCCTAGGACACCAAGCTAGGCTCATCGGCGGGCTCTTGGTGTCCCCGCCCGGACCCCCACAGGAGTGACGAACTGCGCGCCACCTCCCTTTATATAAGGTGCAACTGCACCACTTGACTACGAGAACTAAAAGTTCAAGCAGCCTTAACCTCCCTATGAAGGCTTCCAAAAAGATGGTATATTGGCTTTCACGGCCGGTGAATTAAAACTCAGCAATTCTTCTAGGTTTGTGCCGTGTCTTGTGTGGGGTTTCGCCGTGCCATTTTCAGTGTTGCCGTAGTAAACGAAAGTTTGATGCTTTTCAGTTGGTCAACACGATTGTACCCAAATGAGATGGGTTATTCCCTTATCCTGAAAAAAATTATATGAGATTTATAAATACTCTTGGATGACCAGTTTCGATCGTCAAGCGATCATCATCAGATCCATTACACTCAGACTACAACATTTTTATGTCTGATAGTATGGGTGAAAATATTTACAATATGTACACTTCTCTAGTTGCGGTATTAGTTGAGATAGTTCAACTCATCAATATTTTTTAGTTATAGTCTATGTAATGTTTCGTTAAATACTGAAAGTGGTTATTGACCTCCAAACTTGCTTGTTTAGAGTGAATGTGTGATTGTAGTTAAATGGTCAATTCAGGTTGTATTGTACAGGCTACTTATCTGATTGAGTCTTGCGTGTCCTGGTGAGAGCAGTTGTCTTCGTCACTATCTACACTCGACTGTAAATATTGTAAATATTTTCACCCATACTTTCAGACATAACAATTTTGTAGCCTACGAGTAATGGATGTGATAATGATCGCTTGACGATGGAAACTTGTCATCCAAGTGTATTTATTAATCCCATGGATTTTTTTTTCAGGATTAGGGAATGACCCATCTCATTTGGGTACAATCGTGTTGACTGACTGAAAAGCATCAAACATTAATTTCACTCGATGAAAATAGGCTAAAATAGAGAATGTCATCACGCCTCCTGGACCTGAACTATCCTACAGTAGTAGGCTATATCTTCTTCACTCACCAACAGGGCGCTGCATAATGGCGAAAGTAGCAACCGTAGCCCTTAAAGGCCGATCCACAATGCGCAGTCGGCAATTGGTAGTTTGCAGTCTGTAGCTGCAGTCAGAAGTTGGTAGTTGACAACCTAGCCATTCAAAATGCCAAGTCTTAACGACTGCTATGAGTAAAATACAGTGGGATTCTTTTATTCCTTGTGCACATCGGCGTTGTCGATAACCTCAAAACTTGCAATATGGATGATTTGGAGACGTACGGATTCTTTTGTTATTAAAAACTGGTACCGAGTATTTAAGATGAAAAAGGTACGGGTTGCGAAGGTATTTCTGTTTTATGTTCTTTGCATGCGACACTGGCGACAACGTTTCGTCGGTTTCTGACCTGCTCTGATTGTCTGTCAAAGATGAAATTCCGAACTGCCGACTACCGACTGCCAACAGCCAGCTACCGACTGCAACTACATGTTGTGTATGGTGCCTATAGTATACACGGGGACGACCGTGACTGCCGACTGCGCATTATGGATGGGCCTTTATAGCGGGCAGTATTGACTGACGCATACCACGGAGCACAAAACCTGTGTACAACTGAGTCAACTTCGCCTTTCTGCCTGTGTGCTTCTATGGAGAATGGGTCGGCCCATGATAAAGGTTTCCTCTCCTGTCTTAAAACAGCCTTGAAGTAGATGGCACGTGGCGGAATTAATGCTCATTCTCGGGTTGCTCGTGATTCCCTCCGCAATTTACTGCAGTTCTACAACTATCTTGGCGTTTCACTTTAAGCGCAGCGTAGGCTATCATTAAGTGCATATTTTTGTTGTTGTTAATTAATTTGAGGGGCTTGGGACATTTGGCTCATCAGCCCCATGTAGTTGGGTGTGTGATAAACGTGTCTGATAACCTGTGTTTCTGTGATGGCTTTAGTAGTGTGTGTTAATGTATTAGAGACAGAGTTGGGGCAGGTGGTCTGGGACTGGAATAAAGTACAGGGTGTATCAAAATTAATATCGGGGTTTTAAGACTTTGTAGTATTTGTTGCAGTTAACGTACGATTATAAATAATACATCAACAATGAAAGAGCAACTCAAACAGTTGACCTACAAGTGTTCTTTCCTCCGTCTTCAGTTAGAAGCGCTAGTAGCCAAGATGGCGACTAGGTAAAAGAAAGTTCTTTGTGTTTTACAGTTTGCAAGGATTGAATCTGCAGTTACAGTGCTACGTGCGTTCCGTATTACGTTCCGGATGACAGGCCTTTGTTTCGGATGGCCTCCACGTTCACCCGATCTGACGCCATTCGATTTTTACCTCTGGGGGTTCGTAAAGGATCATGTGTGTGTGCTTCCGCTACCGGCTGACCTAACCGACTTAGGAAAAAGGATTGAAGCAGTTGTTGCAACAATTACTCCAGAGACACTGAGCAAGGTTTTGGACGAACTCTGCTATGGACTCGATGTGTGCCGTGCTACGAATGGTGCTCACATTGAACATTGTTTGAGTTGCTCTTTCATTTGATGTATTATTTATAATTTTAAGTCAACTGTAATAAATACTACAAACCCTTAAAACCCCGATATTCATTTTGATACACCCTGTACTATCTCAGCATTTGCCTGGAGGGAGTGCAGAAAACAAAACTAGGTAAAACCACACTCAGAATAGCCGCTGTCAGTAACGAGATTCGAACCTGCGAACTCCGGACTTGCTGCTGCTGCTGCCCACGTGGTATTGGTGCACGATTTAACGATCATGGCTACGATGAAGTGAATAAGAATTATTCTTGAAATGGATACGTAGCTTGAAGTACCGTAGCAATAACGTAACCCATTGATTACCGTGAAAAGTTTCAGCTAGACCTTTCTTACTTTTATATAGTAAAGGTGATCAGTATTTGGGAGTAATATTATGCAGTCAAAATTAAAAGCTCTTACCAACCACGAAGTTGAACATGAAAATACCATAATACCATTTACTTCAAGAGTGCCTCATTCCAAAGAATGATTTCGTCATTGAAGAAAATGAGTAATTTAAAGAGAGAGTTCTGATGTCTGGATCAGAAAGCTGTGTGCCACTTCATTCGCTCGAACCCGATCGGTTCTTCCAGCCTTTTAAGGGGAGTAAGGTCGATCATACTCTCCCCCCCGTGGACTGACTTAACGGGTCACCACGCAGTCATGTTACTCTGTCGAGCGTATTTATTTATACAGTCTGGCCTCGTTGAGAATGCTTGTACGTCATTGTTTACTAAGTAAACATACGTGTGTATTCTGTGAAATAATTACATAAATATAAAATTACTCTGTAAATTACAATAATAATAATAAACCTAATTTGAGGTGGAACGATATATGTATGAAGCTGAAAACCTGAAAATAGACATCAATTATTATAATGAGGCACTTCCAGACACCCTCCAAACTTAAAGTAGCGTCCAACGAAGCCGATATCCCAATCAAGATCAAAGCGTTGTTGTTGTTGTTGTTTCGTTTGAGGAGCTTGGAGATCGAGGTCATTTAGTCCTGTGTTCTGGGTGTGTATATAAATAACTATGTCTGATTACGTGTTATTTCGGTGTCTGTAGTAGTGTGTAGGCCTATTTGATATTCAGATTTGGACGGAGGCAGCCTTGGTCTTAAGTTAGAAACCATCCCAGCATTTGCCTGACGTAGAAGTCGGAAACCACGGAAACCCACTTCCTGGACGGCTGAGAAGTCAATCAAATCCACCTCTTCTTAGTTTTGCTTCACGAGGCTGAGTGTGACCCGTTCCAGTCCTTACGCCAGAATTGAATTACTTGGCAGAGTCGGGAATCGTACCCGGACCTCTTGGGTGACAGCCAAGAATACTAGCTGCTACTCCACGAGATGATCCCGAGATCAGAGAGTCCCATATCCACAAGAGATGTAGGCGACCCGACCTGGCTGTGTCAAGGGATAACCAACCACTCCCGGAACTGGAATTTTGTGCGGTAGGGTGGCCATTAGGGCTCGGACTGTGATTCGAATAATTTAGCAGTATTCGAATATTCGAATTCGCGAATAATGCTCGAATATTCGAATATTATTCGAATACCATTGTTATTCTGGTATTTGAATCGCCGTATTCGAATAATAACGTATTCATGCACATTCGAATATATTGTATTCGAATAATCTGAAAGGTATGCCCATTGTTTTTCATTATTTGGATTGACTGTTTCGTCCGAATATTCTAATTCGTATCGTTCGAATTACGATATTTGTCTCATTCCTCTATCTATGAATTCAACCTTCACAAGTGCGTTTCAGCCGCGCCCGGTTAATACGCTATTCCGGTTATTATGCGACTTTTTCTCGTCTGAACTGGGTTTTTGCTGCTGTAAGTTATTGCGGAACAGGTTATGCATTAGCAAATTATTTAGTATGTCAGTGCTTTTATGTGAGTGAATTTAGTAATTAAAAGTTTTGATGAACAAAGATAAGAAATTAAATTGAAGCTTGAAAAGCAGTACTGTTACCGTTTAGAGGATTTGGAGATATGTAGACAAGTGCAACATTTGCACTCGGCAAATAAAGTTAGTTCGGCAAAATAAGACAGAAGTAGCATGTAAAGGATTATTTGACCCATGGTATTTAATAAATGAAAAAACATGGAACCTTCAATAAGATGTCAATTCTTTAATTCAGGGAGGAAAACAGAATACAAGCTAACCCGTATTTGGGTAAACGACGATATATTGCCTAACTTGTTTACAAAACCAAATAGGCTATGTAAAAAGTAACTCTTCGTGTCTTCTCTTAACGACGTGCAAATGCGCATTTCCATCAACATAAGCACAACATTATCGACACGAGTACTTGAAAGAAAAACAAAAATAAGAAAAGGTTGCCGAAATTTCAATGTCAACAGGCTTTTAACTCAAAGATCATTTCGCGCGAAAAAATCTTATTTTGGTACAAAAAATCAATTTGTCAACATTGTCAGGATCAAGGCATGTTCTTTTGGCATTAACAATATTGCCGCCCGTGGAAAAAAAAAATCTGAATGAACGGAGGTGCCGGGAATGCATAAATACTTTCTCGACAATTGACTTATTCTGGGGTATACCTTTTCATTAGCTTCCACTATTTCAGGAGGTCACCTACAGTTTCGGGGGCGTTCCTAAAGTTTTCCAGCTCTTCGGCTAGAGTTTTCCTGCGCGGGGACGTATTTGGACGTTTGAAAAAGAAGTCGAGGTCCGTTTCAAAGTTTCCTTAATATTCGTGAGGTTGCGAATATTCGAATAATATTCGCTGTATTCGCACTATTCGGTGTTCGAAAATGCGAATACTGGGGGAGGGACACACAAAAAGAACAGCACAAGTACGTAAGCGTAAGCATTTTTAAAATCTTTTGTGCTTAATGTTTCTGAAAATCTATATTATTTTGTATTTTATTTTTTAATTTGAGAGGAAATGTCACTGGAACATTTAGAGATATTAAGGACGAATTAAAGTCGAAGACTGAATGTAGATGTGGAATGACACATGCATCAATGAGGCTCGATTCCCAAGAAACTTAAAACTTGGCACCAGAGAAGCTGATATCCCAACGGCAGTGGAGAGTAATCACTCTTTTCTACCTTGTAGAGTGGCAGAAGCCGATCATGGACCGTTGATCTTCGATATGAATGTCAGTCGCTGGACTAGTGTGAACAAGCACTGGCCATGCGAGGGAATAGCTATCATTCTCATAAGCTTTCTGACAGGTCATGTACGAACTACCGCGGTGCTCGAGCAAAGCTTGAGATGCAGCCCTATGAAAATGAAAATTCACAGCCTTCTTCCCGTCAACCGACCGGGTCAGGGAATGGAATGAATGAAGCCCCATCTAGCGGCGAGGATAGGAACTCTACCGGCTGCCGAAGCTTGTCGCACTCCAATGGGGCAATGATTAAATGAATGACGGATGAATTGAAATGATAGTGGAGAGTACTGCTGGAATGAAATTTGTGACAGGGAAAACCGGAGTACCCAGAGAAAAACCTGTCTGCCTCCGCTTTGTCCAGCACAAATCTCACTTGGAGTAACCGGGATTTGAACCACGGACCCAGCGGTGAGAGGCCGGCGTGCTGCCGCCTAAGCCACGGAGGCTTTCATGCAGCCCTATGGTCTGGACAATTCCTATTCAGTTGTACAAAGTGTTTCAGTAGGATATCACACTTTTTAAATGGTATATAATTTGCATGAATAGCCGTGTATTAAGGTAACAAAATCTAAATGTTATCTCCAGTTAAAAGATGTGCTTGAAATGTCCCCCTCTTTACAGACACACCATATAGTCAGATACACGTTTTAAGTCTTGTATTTTATTTCAGCTGTGATTCTTGTCCAGTGGTCTGGCTCTGTATAGTCTGTTCGTGAGATAGCCCCCATAAAAACAAATCCGCTGACGTCGAGTCTGGTGACCTTGGTGGCCACAAATATTTTGAGACAGGGTGATCCTGGAAGAAGCTGTTGATGCGTGCCATAGATTCAATAGAGATGTGCCACCATCCTGTTCGAAATATTCCTGTATAAGTGATTGTCGTCTGGCTGCTCCACGAAATGGAACCCTGACCACGAGGTGGTCAGTTTATAGTTACTATTTACTTATCTGGTCTAAATGTGAACGCGACCAAAACAAAGTACATGCACCTAACATCTGTTGAAAGAAGACGATACTGTGATAATTTAATAATAGACTCCTGCACATTTGAAAATGTTGTAAATGTTGAGTATTTGGGTGTTCTAGTTAATAATAAGAACAAAGTGAGTGAAGAAATAAATAGGAGGATTATTCATGGAAACGGAGCCTATTTTGCCAATCTGAAACTCATTAAGTCGCAATTGTTGTCGCATAAAACAAAACTCAAAATTTACAAGACCTTGATCAGACCAGTGTCAACATGGCTCAGAAACATGGAATATGTCGGTTCAGGATTGCAATAAACATAGGCTGTTTGCGAAGAAAATAATACGGAGAATTTATGGTGCTGTATTGGATAGAGGAGAATGGAGGATACGAACTAATAGAGAAATAGATGAAATCCTCAAAAGCGAAGACATAGTTCGATATATAAAATCACAGACTACGATGGCTGGGCCACATTGAAAGGATAGAAGACAAAAGAACGCCAAATATTTTATATAAAGCCAGAATGGAAGGAAGGCGCCGCCCTGGTAGACCAAGGAATCGATGGAAAGATGAAGTGGAGGTGGACTTGCAAACAATGAACGTACGACCCTGGAGAACAGCTGTCCAATATCGAGATCGATGGAAATCTGTGGTTGGGGAGGCCAAAGCTCACATCGGGCTGTAGTGCCAGATAAGGAAGAAGAAGAAGAAGAAGGATAATTTATCTGGTTTCTCACGCTTTAATCATGACAATGGATAACCAAGTAACATTTGTTTAGTAAAAAGGTAACGATTTGTTGGTTCTATTTATTAACAAGTTTTCCTTTTCTGTATGTCCTAGTAACTTGCAAGGAAACCCTTCTAACTAAATGAGCCTGATGTGACTGAGATGTGGTACGACTGCAGAAGGAATGTTTTATTCAGCGATACCAAACTTAGATCCCAAACCAATGCCCATTTTTTGGGTGTTAAGTTTGTTCGTTTAGTCATCAAGAGGACTGGAGTCACTGGTGGGAAAGTAGGTGGAGGCTTGGGGAAGAGACAGTGCGAGCATTGTAGAAGTGCTGGCCGGCAGCGCCCACTCCATCTTCTTCCACTCGGCTCACCCCTATCGATGTGGTACTAAATGAGCAAACTTTGAACACCCCTAAACAGGTGCTAAATATACAAATGGGGGGGTGTCTAATTTTAGTATGGCTGAATAAATCATTTCTATGGAAGTCGTTGAACCACATCTCAAACCGATCGTCTACTAGGCTACAGTTGGAAGGGTTCCTTGTGAGTTAAGTTAACAAATAATTTGTAAGTTTTTCTGTATAAATGGTGAAATTACCAACTTATTAATAACTTGCTGACGCAATCGCACTACGTGGATAATCAAAAAGAGAACATTTGTGACAATGAGAAGTGACTATCGGGTGACCGGGAGAGTTGGGGAGACTGGCAAGTGGCTTGCTCGTATTGGGGCTGCGAGCACGAGCAATCTTCGTGAGCTGTTCACCTGTTCACCTCTCAGCACGTGTCCACCGGACAATAGACATACACGGCCATGCAATCATCCAAACAATCGATCAGGTGTTCAAGCGTTCACTGCAGTAAAGTGAGTGTAATATTCTCAAGGTGCAAAGGACGGAGCCGAGGAATTGAGTTAACTGGCCGCTGTCAATATACAGACACAGGGCGCGGAGTGTCGGGTAACTCGCATGGTGGCTACTGAACTTGACCCTATCCTGCAACTACCCTATCGTATTGCTTACTTTTTGAAGAAAAAGAGGCAGAGTTCGCTACCTGGTGATGAATCTTAAGTTTAGAATCCACTGGCGCGACCGGCCATTTACACCAGGAGAGATGTCCCTGGCGTCTGATGACGAAGAGAAGAGATAAGTTGGTAGGACACATACTAGGAATAGCAAACTTAGTTATGAAACAAAAGTTTGATCCTTTTCAGTCGGTCAACACGAGTGTACCCAAATGAGATGGGTTATTCCCTAATATTGAAAAATAAAATTACATGAGATTAATAAATACACTTGGATGACCAGTTTTGATCGTCAAGCGATCATCATCAGATCCATTACACTTAGGCTATACAATTTTTATGTCTGAAAGTATGGGTGAAAATATTTCCATTATGTACACTTCCTTAGTTGCGGTATTAGTTGAGATAGTTCAACTTGTCAATATTTGTTATTTGTAGTCTATGTGATGTTTTGTTAAAATTCCGAAAGTGTTGATTGACCTCCAAACTTGCTTGTCTAGAGTGATTGTAGTTAAATGGTCCATTCAGGTTAAATTGTACAGGCTACCTATCTGAGTCTTGCGTGTCCTGGTGAGAGCAGTTGTCTTCGTCACTATCTACAATAAACTTAGTTATGGAAAGAAGGGTCGAGGACAAGAACTGTAGGGGTGCCTCGAATGTAGGCTGTGGTAGCTATGTAGATATGAAACGGAAAGCCCAGGCCAGGGAGGCATGGAAAGAACTGCATCAAAGCAGTCAAAAGACTGAAGACTCAAACACATATGAGGAACGCCAAAGCAAAATACGATACATCAAGCAACGCAGTCATTGTAGAATTTAAAACCAGTGATCAAAAAAGTTTCCGTTTGAGGGCGTAGCTGCAGCCAGTGGATAACCCGGGCGTTGAATGCCGAACAAGAAGCACACCGGATGGCTGTTTGCCAGCAGCATCTGATGCGTTCCAATGTTGAAGGCAACACGTTCCTGAAGCACATTGTTGCAGGTGACGAAAGCTGGTACCACCACTGGGAACCGGAATCGAAAGCATCGACGAGTCAGTGGTGTCATCCATCGTCTCTTCGTCATTAAGTTCAAGTGGGCGGCTTCGGTGGCGTAGTTGGTAGCATGCTGAGCTTCTATGCCCAAGGTCGCGGGTTCAAACCCGGCCGAAGTCGTCGGATTTTTTAAGAGCGTTAAAAATCCCTCAGTATGCCTTCCTTCGGATGGGAAGTAAAGTCGGCGGTCCCATGTCATAGATTTATGGCATGAAAAAGAACCTTCCACTAATTACACCTGTGTGAAGCTAAATTATAGGTTATCTTTGAGTAACGCTCTTAGGTTCCAACGTTCGTCGACAGGAGCCGACTGCGGTGGTATCTAGTAACAAATTGCAGAACTAGTTGGTCGTTGACGGTGGCGTTTGGTAGCAAAAGTTGGAACTACTTGAAAATCCAATGTAAACTTATGCAGTCCTTACTTGAAATAAAAACAGATAACACACACTAATACAGCCATCACAATTAACACCGGTTATCAGACAGATTTTACACACACCCAAAGTACACGGGGCTACATGACCGCGTTGTCGCAGCTCCTACACTGAGGAACCATCCAACCAAGTTCAAGTGCCAACCATCCGCTGGAAAGGTGATGCTCACCCTGTTCTTAGATTAACGGGTCCCAGTGTTTATTGATTTCAAGGAACCTAGTGTCTCAATCACAGGGGAACGGTCCTGCGCAACAATGCAGAAACTACGGCGTGCAATTACGGCGAAATATCCAGGAAAACTGTGACAAGCGATGCTGCTGCTTTATGATAACGCACTCCCCCATACTGCAAAGGTCGTAACGCAAAAGGTACGTCAACTCAAGTGGGAGACACTCTAGCATCCGTCCTATAGTCCTGATCTCTCCCCATGTGACTTATCACGCATTCGGTCTCTTACAAAAGGCCTTGAAGGGTCGACGATTCCTGTCGGACGAGGAAGTGCAGCAGGTGGTTACTGACTACTGCACGCAGCAGGACACGATGTTGTACCGTATGAGGATCTTCAACCTGGTGCATCATGTAGGATGAGTGCCTCAATGCTCACGGTGAATGTCCCTGATACTGGACTATACGACCGTCAAACCGAAAGTTTTTATCATTTTATATAATCTTGTCGATTTCGTCGTTACGCTGAGGTCTGACGTTACGTTACGGCGACGGGACGAAATGTACCGAGAATGCACTGATGTGTGTGACGTCATAGTACCGTTTGAGCTACCTCCTTTCCCCGCGCGCTCCGGTGAACGTGACGTCATCCAGCCAGCTACCTCCTTTGACCTTGGTTTGCACTTGCTAATGGAGTTTGAGTTCACGCAGTTCGCTGCATGATCATGAAGCTTTCACCCAGCATTTTTCAGCATTTGTAGCATTTGAAATGATATAAAGTCTAGTCTTCCAGACTGACTATCACTCTTTTGATCACACTGACGATTTTGTTGCATTTCAAACGACATATTAAGGTAGATTGAGTGGCTCTTGATAGATGCTTGTAGAATCATATTTTAAATCACATTTCGCCCAATACTCTTCCCAGGACCACAAAAGGACAGATGTAGAAAAGGTGAATCTATCGGTTTTAATACCGACGCTCATCATATGTAACACTAGGAATATCATTTCAGACTATTAAAGAGAAAACGTGGTACTTGTATTTCGTGTAAGGGAGGCAAAACATTTTTAGATCACACAATGTCTCCATAAATAATAATATAAATGGCACAGAAATGATATATTGAAAAAACACAGTCAGTCTGAAAGACTGGACTTTATATCATTTTAAATGCTAGAAATGCTGAAAAATGCTAGAAAGGTCGGAGGTTTCTCGCTTCGCTCGAAGCCAAAGACTCTTGACATGTTAGATGATCAAGAAACAATCAGAACGCTGGAATGTTACAAGTCATGAGGGAGCTGGAGTGCGCGGTGAAAGGAGGGAGCTGGCCGGATGACGTCACGCTCGCCGTGTCGTTGCCGTCGCGTAACTCCAGAGCTCACCAGTGAACTCAGTACACATGCACCAAGCGGTACTATGACGTCACACACCTCAGTGCATTCTCTGTACATTTCGTGACGTCGCCGTAACGTAACGACGAAGTCGACTAGATCATTTAAAATGATAAAAGCAGCTCCGTTATTGTGCCTCAGAGGACTGCGTGCATCCAAGGACGACTGCCACCGAGCCTATAGCCTGTCAGCGCGATGACACACTCAGCCACTTTACCTTGTTTATAGGTCATGGTGTGCTAATTCTCATAACAATCAGCTACTCAATATTGTCCTGGGTGCACCTCGGTTCAGCCCTCACATCAGATCTTGAATCTTCGGTGGAGCCCAGATTTGAACTCGTGAGACTCCTGGGTTTGAGAAAAGGGTGCTACCCTTACATCATGGGGCCAGCCATGCCTACAAGGGACCAAGGCGACCCAATTAGAGCTCTTGACTATGAAAAGGAGTCAGTACTGGCACAAAAACAGGTAGGTCCCATTTTTGCCAGAGCTGGGAATCTAACCCATAGCCTGAAAGAAGGAGGGGGGGGGGGGGGGGTCAACCAATAACGCCAGCCATTATCGCCATGAGATGATCCATTTTGGTCTTAACCGGCTGCATTCTCCCCATGAAGACCTAAGACACCACCGTCATCTTATCAAGTATCTGCTTGTTCAATATGTGGACCACGCCTCATATTGGTTTCGTCTTGGTTTACATTGGGCGTATTAAGTGACAATGTTGTCGTGGGCGTTACGCTGTTCTCAAGGGCGTCATACACACTCACGCCCTGTGGTTGCCACAACTTGTTGTAAGTAGACATTGTGGTCATCATCCCTGTGTACTTAGGTGTGAGTGGAGTCTGCTTTGCCCACATAAAAGGGGTAAATGGAACCGTCTAGTATGGAAATATGATTTATTCTTTAGAAATGATTATGTTGTTAATTAATTTTTAGGGGCTGGGGACATCTTGGTCATCAGCCCCGTGTAGTTGGGTGTGTGGTGAATTTGTCTGATAACCTGCATTTATGTGATGACTAGTAGTGTGTGTGTAGCTATATTGGTGACAGGGTTGAGGTAGGTGCCCCGGGACTTGAAATAAGGTCCTATCTCTGTAATTTCCTGGAGGGAGTGTGGAGAAATCACACACAGAATAACCCGTGTCATCGCCGGGATTCGAACCTACGATCTTCTTTCTTGCTGCAGCTGCTCGCGCGGTTGTGGTGAATGATTTAACAAGCATGGCTACGCCACGGGATAGTTTAACTAGTGTATGCTTTCCAAGCACTTAGACTCTGGAGTAAAAACACTAATTCCTGCTCTGCCATGAAATGTAATTCCAATTTGAGGTACGGTAATGGAACAGTATTGTTAACATGCAAGCCACGGAAGTGGTGTTAATTTCGAAGACTTGCTCTAGGTCAGTGGACTGCCCGAGTTTGCTTGATGAGGATGATATGACAAAGAAGACTTTAAATACACCCAGTCCCTGATTCAGTGGAATTAACCATAAGAAATTAAGATCCTCACTGTCTGGCTGGATACCGAACTCGAGACCCTTCCGGACAAAGTCTAGCATGCTAACCAGCATGCCAGTCGGACAAAAGTGAACTCTTGTAGCCCACTGGCCTAGTACAAGCCTTCTAAATTGATACCACTTGGGTAACTTGCATGTCAACAATACCATTTTAATACCTCAAACCAGAATTGAAGTTCTTGTCGGAGCCGAAAATCGAGCCTGGAAACTCCGGAGTAGTAGCCAACAAAGATATTCATACAACACGAGGCGTAAAATGCTGGGATGGTACCTTATTTCATGTCCAGGGGCAATTTGTCCAACTCTGTCCCTGAAATAATTACACCACTCGAGAACAAACATCACAAGAAGAAAGGTCATCATACAGCATGTACTTAAAGACGTATGGGAGCCAGGGAGATAACGATTTAATTGTTCCTTACCCGAAAATATACATTCATATTATTTTATTAGGCATAAGCAGTGTATTTATTCCTCTATCATAAAATGAACTTAAATAGATAGGCCCTACTGTAGTAGGAGAAAATGTAATGTCCTCCCTTCCTCCGGTTATTAGCCTATTTTCAATTTTGAAAAAATAGGCTTATGAGATCACCTTTTGTCCGTGTGTGTGTGAGGTGTGTGTGTGTGAGGTGTGTGTGTGTGTGTCCCTAATAAAATCTGAACGGCTGGAGCGATTTCAATGAAACTCGGTAAGTTCATAGCACTATTCCCGGCGACCTCGACCGTGCCCTTCAAATTTTGTTACGTCTCACCAATCCAACATGGCGGCTGTGCGAAGTATTTCACTAGCATTCAATATCTCCGAAACTATTACCGATATCGCCCTGAAATTGTGTACGGTGATAAAGGGCACTACTAGAAGTTCACCTATGAAACTTTCAAAAACCTGGTGACTACAAAACCAACATGGCGGTCAAGCGAAGTTGAGACTTTTAAATAGACTTTTCTCGTGATTTAACTATCCAAACGTAATGAAACTTGGTACAGCAAATGTTTATACACATTGCAATGCACTGGAATCTAATTTAGTTCAATTGTTTTCATAACCTCAAAATGGCGGCTGTGCGAAATATTTCACTGACATTCTATATCTCCGAAACTATTACAGATATCAGCCTGCAATTTTGTACGGTGATAAAAGGTACTGATACAAGTTAACCTATGTATATTTCATAAACCTGTAAAGTACAAAACGAACATGGCGACCAAACGAATTTGAAATATTTGAATAGACTTTTCTCGTGATTTAACTCTCTGAGCGCAGTGAAATGTGGTACAGTAAATGATTTTGCAGATTGTAATGCACTAGCATCTAATTTAATTCAATTGTTTACATAACCTCAAGATGGCGGCTGTGCGAAATTTTAAAATTAAGTTTTTATTTCTTGTGTCGTAATCATGCGATCGAAGTGAAAGTTTGAATAATGAACCTAAGCAATAATTGTCCTTGAATGGTACATAACTCTATGGCCTATACATATAACAATCCTAAATGGCGAGCTTCCGAAATATTTTGACGGTTCTCAATATCTATGAATCTTTTACAGCAACCAAACTGAATTATTTTATGTTCATAGAGACTATGAACATATGTTCACCTATAGGACTTCAGTAACCTGGTGAGCACAAATCCAACATGGCGGCGACGCGAAGTATAAATATTTAAATGGACGTTTCTCGCGAATTAACTATCCGAGTGCCGTGAAAAGTTGCACGTTAAATGCTTATACAAATGTTTATCCACTGGCATCTAATTTATTTCAATTGTTTGCATAATCACAAGATGACTGCTGTGCGTAATTTTAAAATCTCGTTTTTACTTCTTGTGTTCTAATCATGCGATTGAAGTTTGAATACCACACGTACACAATAATATTAATGTAATAGTACAAAAATAAAAATCCAACCTGGCGACCATCTGAAATATTTAGACGGTTCTCAATATCTACGAATCTATCACAACCTTCAAACTGAAATTTTGTATGTAGATAGAGGCAATTAACATGAGTAGGATATATGAAAATAGGCTGTAGAGTTCTTCACGGAACTACTTGTTTTTTTTCTCTGAAAGAAACACTGTATGAATATATTAAATGCCTAGTACATTTCAGTAATTCAATATAAAAATCGTGAAAGCTCAGTGTTCCCGTCTGGGGATCCCGGTTCGAACCATGGCCAATAAAAGTGATATTTCCGAAATTAAAATCCACGTCTACCTACCTACCTTTCTTGCCCCCAACCCCTTCTACCGTTTATTTTCAAAGGCCAGAGGGTAGTGATTGGGTGGGGGTCTTCTTTTTTAGCCTATTTTCAATTTTGAAAAAAAAAAAAAATAGGCTTATGAGATCACCTTTTGTCCGTGTGTGTGTGTGAGGTGTGTGTGTGTGTGTGTGTGTGTGTGTGTGAGGTGTGTGTGTGTGAGGTGTGTGTGTGTGTGAGGTGTGTGTCCCTAATAAAATCTAAACGGCTGGAGCGATTTCAATGAAACTCGGTAAGTTCATAGCACTATTCCCGGCGACCTCGACCGTGCCCTTCAAATTTAGTTACGTCTTACCAATCCAACATGGCGGCTGTGCGAAATATTTCACTAGCATTCAATATCTCCGAAACTATTACCGATATCGCCCTGAAATTGTGTACGGTGATAAAGGGCACTACTAGAAGTTCACCTATGAGACTTTCCAAAACCATGGTGACTACAAAACCAACATGGCGGTCAAGCGAATTTGAGACTTTTCTCGCGATTTAACCATCCAAACTTAATGAAATTTGGTACAGCAAATGTTTATACACATTGTAATGCACTGGAGTCTAATTTAGTTCAATTGTTTACATAACCTCAAAATGGCGGCTGTGCGAAATATTTCACTGACATTCTATATCTCCGAGACTATTACAGATATCACCCTGCAATTTTGTACGGTGATAAAGGGTACTGATACAAGTTTACCTATGTATATTTCATAAACCTGTAAAGTACAAAACGAACATGGCAACCAAGCGAATTCGAAATATTTTAATAGACTTTTCTCGTGATTTAACTCTCTGAGCGCAGTGAAATGAGGTACAGTAAATGATTTTGCAGATTGTAATGCACTGCCATCTAATTTAATTCAATTGTTTACATTACCTCAAGATGGCGGCTGTGCGAAATTTTAAAATTAGGTTTTTATTGCTTGTGTCGTAATCATGCGATCGAAGTGAAAGTTTGCATAATGAACCTAGCCAATAATTGTCCTTGAATGGTACATAACACTATGGCCTATACACATAACAATCCTAAATGGCGAGCTTCCGAACTATTTAGACGGTTCTCAATATCTATGAATCTTTTACAGCAACCAAACTGATTTTTTTTATGTTTATAGAGATTATGAACATATGTTCACCTAAAGGACTTTCAGCAACCTGGTGAGCACAAATCCAACATGGTGGCGACGCGAATTATAAATATTTAAATGGACGTTTCTCGCGAATTAACTATCCGAGTGCCGTGAAACGTTGCACGTTAAATGCTTATACAAATGTTGATCCACTGGCATCTAATTTATTTCAATTGTTTGCATAATCACAAGATGGCTGCTGTGCGTAATTTTAAAATCTCGTTTTTACTTCTTGTGTTCTAATCATGCGATTGAAGTTTGAATACCACACGTACACAATTTTTTTTAGCGTATGGCTTTTAGTACCGGGAGTGTTCGAGGACATGTTCGGCTCGCCAGGTTTGTAGCTGCTTCGAAGCGGACACCCAATGGGTGAGCTACACGTACCGTCACGTGTGGAGTGTTGTCTGGGGAGGAACGTTTGAATGTAAGGACAAGGAGTTGGAAGGTAGCGACTGTGGCCTATAGTTAGGGACCAACCCCGGCATTTGCCTGGAAGGAAGATGGGGAAACCACAGAAGACCATCTTCAAGGTTGCCGGCGGGGGGATTCGAACCTCCTCGCCTCCCGGATGTGAGCGACTGCCAGCAGTCATGCCGTAACGACCACGGCTAACTCACCCGGTACGTACACAATAATCTTAATGTAATAGTACAAAAATAAAACTTCAACCTGGCGACCATCTGATATATTTTGACGGTTCTCAATATCTACGAATCTGTTACAGCAATTAAACTGTTTTTTTTTATGTTGATAGAGGCAATTAACATTAGCAGGATATATGAAAATAGGCTGTATAGTTCTTCACGGAACTACTTGTTATTTTAACGAAACTCTCAGATTTTTAATCGGTTTTGAAATTTCAAGATAATGATGCATAGTTTGACATATATGAATCTTGGATTAGACCTTAATTTTAATCACTAGTTTTCGTGAATTTTGACAGTACTCTCTATTTCTATTAAAGAAAGCTTTCCACTCTGTCAACACAAATTTTTCCCAATTACATTAGGCGGGAAACAAGTATCTTTATGCCCTAACCTGAAAGAAACTGTATATTATTACAAACTTTCATGTACAAACTGGGCTACTGGAAAGCTTCCTTTAATAAAAAAAATTAGGCAACACTGAAAAAATGGCTTCTATCACTTCAATACTCACTATTTCTGGTCACTAAATTTGCTTCTTTCAAAATATGGATTATTTTCTCCCCTCTGTACGTTCACAGTTTCTCCCACAACATAAGGACCTATCTATCGTAAAACTCATTTTATGATAGAGGAATAAACTTAGATCACTTAAAACAAGAATAAGAATGTATGTTTTCGGTTAGGGAACAATGAAATCATTACCTCCCCGCCCCCATACGTTTTTAAGTGCATGCACCGTTTTTCTGGGGCGGAATGGTGCAGTGTTTAAGCTGGTGGACCGGGTTCGATTCCTGGTCAATGGATGTGAGATTTCCGAAATGAAACATCACGTCCTGTGGTTCGGATTCCACGTAAAATGGAGGTTCCGTAGCTCGTGATCGCGAGATTAACGGTAACGTAAAACTACATGCTTCCTACCTTAATCTTCTGTATCAGCATCCAGGAGGATGTGACTTATGTGATGACTGTAGTAATCTTTGTAGCTGTATTAGGGACAGGGATGAGACAAGTGCCCCGGGGCTAGAATTAAGATACTATCCCAGCATTTTCCTGGAGAGAGTGTGAAAGAAACGTGGAAAAACCACCCTCAGGATAGCCACTGCCAGTGCCGGGATTCAAACCTCGCTGCAGCTGCCCATGCGGTCGTAGTGCGCGATGTAACGAGCACGGTACGCCGCGGAACATAAAGCTACAGTTGTACAGTTGAACCCTGGGCAGCAGGTAACATCAGGTAATTAGCAGTGTACGGGGCCTACTTCCGGAAACTGTTCCGCTAGTTTGTGCAAAAGGTTGAGGACACAATGCAGGAGTTGTCAACATAGCGCAGCACTGGACAAACGAGTGAATTCCACATCCTAATCGCGTGTTCGGTTCCTGGGCAGAAAACTTCTGATTTTGGAAGGACGGGTAAAAACCTGGGCACTATGTTGGCTCGTAAAGATATCTCACAGTGCAATTGGTGACTTCAAGGCAAAATTAATTGAATCTTAGCCATAAGATTTCCGCTTTCACTGCCAGATAGCAATGCAAGTGGAGAAATTTGAACGTAGCCTAGAAGACCCCAACTCAAATGGTAGGTGAGGCTATACGATTATTGTTGTTGATGTTGTTATTGATCAGAGTAAAATTACTTAAACACTTTCAATGCCAATTGTATCAACCTGATACAAAGTTGGTTTATATATTTGGACCATGTGTAACTTAAAGTAGAATCGTATATAGTTTTGTTACGGACAACGTGCATAACCCTGGTTCAGTTTCTATTGGAGTGCTTTTTAAGGCAGGTCTGGTTCCTAGTAAATAGCATGTCACAGTTTATAACTTCGCATGAGTTGTCATTAGACTGTTTTTTTTCTCTTCAATTTAGACAGATTTTTATTACATAATATATTTGTTTACTTATTGTGAAAATTGAAAGTAATACAAGTCTAGGAGTAGAATAAAGTTTTTTCATTTGAGGGGATGAACATCGTTGTCATTTAGCCTCGTGTACTTGGGTGTGAGTAGAATCTGTCTGATAACCTGTGTTTTTGTGGAGACTGTAGTAGTGTGGCTGAGGTGGGAACCGAACCCACCTCTTCTCACTTTTGCCTCACGAGGCAGCCCTCAGTCCAGAATTAAATTTCTTGGCAGAGCCGAGAATTTAACCCGGACACCTGTGATGACAGCCTATTAGCAATTCAGATGTAGATTGGGAAGGAACCGGGGCCGTAGGAACCGTCTTGGCATTTACCTGGAGTAGAAGTGGGAAAACATGGATAACTAATTCCAGGATGGCTGAGGTTGGAATCGAACACACATCTTCTCAGTTTTGTTTCACGAGGCAGAGTATACCCTGTTCCAGCCCTCGGACAGAATTAAATTTCTTGGCAGAGCCAGGAATCGAACCCGTACCTCCGGGGCGGCAGCTAAACATGCTAGTCACTACAGCACGAGGTGTTCAAAACTAGAATAGATACACACGTTCCACACAAAAGGGTTTTGACAGCGGGGTATTACAACTTTTGTAATGGACCGCGTTTATTGATATGACAAACACTAAATTTCCAGCGCTGATGTACTGTACCCGATATCCGGATAGTAGGCTGTCAGATATCCGCCCCCTCAATCGGATTGCCAATAATCAATCGCACCGGCACAGCTACATCAATGAAAATGGCACTGACAGATACTATCGAGATTAGAGCACAATAGTTAACAAGAAATTATTGTGGAACACACCAAAATATACGGGGGTTCATACTTACCTTTACTTACCTCTTAAATTTATCTCGGGGACTGGGTTGTCAACTGGATCACTTAAAGTATGCCCTCACAATAACCTCCACCATGATATTTAAAATGAACCAGAACGAAGACGAGAAACTTTAAACTGCACAATAATTTATTTCACATAAAGAATGATTTTAACAAAAATAAACAACAAAATCCACGTGGCAATCAGAAGCCATCGTCCATATAATCATGTCCTCCTGTAGGACTTGTATACTCTTTCTCAAGCTCATAGTAACGTAAAAATAATAATGCACTTGGAATGGAAACGGGATTTGGGACGAGACACATATATCAATTGTTTTGCGTGTTTATATACTTCACATTTTATTTATAGCCACAAGGCTATTATGGATACGTCCTTGGCCTCTGTCATACAGTTGTCCGGGCCAGCTGCAATGCACCTGCATCGTCAAAGCGGACTCACCCCGTTCGTTCAACCCTAGCATAAGCGAGTTACCTCAGAGCTTGGCTCTCCTTTTCAAAACACGTAAATGTTCACATCTCAACTGAAATATTATCACGCAAATGTTTTAAATGCTCCATTCAAACACCAGTGGATTACTCCAACAATCCCAAATCATGTTTAATTGTTCAAACCACTTGTTTAATTAGCGTTGTTTAGAGTATAAAAACAAAACTCTTAATGTTAATAACAAAAGTTCATTAATTATTTATAACAATAATAAATTGTTTATAACAATGTCAAACGACAATTGGAAAACTTATACACGCCTCTATTAATCCTTTTCATTTCAAATTATTTAACAAAGATATTTACAAAATTATTTTACAATATTATATTGTTTATATTATTTATACAAGAAATACATTAAACCACACATTTATCCGGTTGATAATTACTCAAATCGTGGTGATATAATCGACCAATGAAGGTTAGTTATATTTAACTGTCAAATTCAGGTTTAATAAGGTTGAATAATAATTATTAATATTTGTGACGGTAACCTCCATTCAAAATCTTCATCTCAAATTATTTAACACTCTTGTTAATTTTAACAGTATCTTCATATGAATAATCTTTCAAAGAACCAGAACAATACATTCAGCGGGAAAATACTTCGCTCAAGACGCACAAAATTGCACACAAATTGGCCCAAAATTCATCATATATCTTCATATATATGGCATAAAAATCTTCCAAACTACACACAAAAACCTCCACTTATAAATTCATCAACTTCATTTAATACTGTGGGAACCTCCTTCATAATTCAAGGGCATTATTCATCAGCGACTTTTACATGTCCACTGAATTAACGATTATACATCCATTGTTCCTCTTTAAAAATTCTTATATTCATCAATTGTATTAATGACTGTTATTATTTAACCTTCGTGGGTTTCATTCATGAATCGATATGAAGTAAAAATTTGCCAATCACAAATAAATTTAATAGCAAATACGATTAGACACTCCTCCCTGGTCTATCAAAATTGAGATTAATATCTTCAAAGTAACGCAGTATAAAAATACTATCATCAATCAAAGTTCATCTAACTGCATAAATAGTCGAATAGAATACAATTAGACTGTGGAATGCAAACATTATTGTTCCAATCTATAATTGAGAAAAACTCCTATCAAATGTTCATTACTATAGTGTATTCAATAAATCGTAATCAAAGTTCATATTTCATAAAATTGTCTATAATGCAATGATAAATGTCTATGTTGCAATCATGTTCATAAGAAGACTAGTATTTCAAAGATCGTCGATATCGTAATAGATTTTAACGCTCTAAAATCTTTTAATCATTCTTCTTTCTTGAGGATGACAGAAAATTGGTCAAAGTAATTAACTGAATAGAATTACTTTAATAAAATGACACTCTGTCTGAATTCAAATCTGCCATAGAAAATCGTTAACTTTACAGTCAAATCGTGACTACAAAAATATGCAAATTACTGAAAGAATCTAAATCATCAGTCTCAACTGATCCAAAATTAATTTAACTATGCCAATGACATAACAATGTCTCAACAAATCGAAGAAAAAGGCATAAATCATCGAAGTGTACCGAGTACAGAAATGTTAATCAAGAAAATGGGGCACAAAAAAAATATGGGACAGAAAATATGGGAAGAATGGTTGCTCAGATATCGCTACAAGACTCAAATAATACAAGAAACGTTCACGACTACCTTATCTGTTGATTGAAGTTCTAGAGGAAAGTTTTCAAAGAAAACTGCTGTTGGTTCCATTTCACCAGCGTGAAGATGTGCTCCGACCTCGAACCTGGAATCAGCGTCCTCGGAGAAGCGAACTGCTTCCTTCTCCGGAAATTGCACTGCTCCGTGGATACGAAAACATCCTTCTGGCAAAACTCTTCTTTGTGAGCCGGGTCCACCCTAGCCTCTCTTGAAAGTTCCCTGAAGTTCCGGTCGTAAATCGCCATGAAGTTTATTGTAGTTATTTCCGCAGAAATATTCATAATCGTGGAGTATGAAAATATTTCCACTGTCATCTGGTATAATTCAGCGATGGATTCACGATGCATGAGTGTAGTTGGATGTTCACTACATGCTCGCTTTTGTAGAAAGACGATTAACGAAGTTCCATGCTGTTATTTCACTCCAACGATATATGTCCCAATTGCATTAAAGCCTTAGCCTTCCATCTCAACTTCTGTTATAATCATTGAAAGCACTGCAAGATTATAATGTTCCATAGTAGACTGTATCGTTGTATTACCAAACGTATTCTCCAATATCACTGTTGCAATCCACGTGTCAGCCGTAGTGTATAATGTGGAATTTTAAGTGTTTCTCATGTGGCGAGAAAATCACTTTTGTTGGCAGCCTTAAAGTGCCAATATCTTTCGAAGTATAACTGTGAAATTGTTCAAATCTTCTACACACCTCAATGTTGTACTGCCCAATTGAATTATAATAAAGGCTGAAGTTAACTCTTGATATCTTATCTGGTGGAAACGTTAATGTGAGCGTTTCAACTTCACCTAGTTTCGAGCAGCGTAAAATGGAACTGCTCCGTGTTCGTTCGATGCGCCGGGCTTTAACCACACGCTAAAGACAACTTGCTTCACTTATTCACTCGAAAATGACTCTATGACATCTGAAATATATATGCGGTATCAGCGGTATGATCCGTATGAGTTCTGAGATTATGAGTTCTGAGAGCTCCTCTCTTCTGTGCACGACCTTTTATCAACTTCTTAAGGGGCGTATCCATCCCTTCCATAGCCTGTTGCTGCGTCATTGCTAGAAGTTTTAACTTTGGCTATACTTGACGGATTTTCAAATTTCAAAAACTCAAAATTAATTTCTTCAAAATTCCAAATCAATGCCATAACTGAAAATAGTTTTCCACAATTCTGCATGCCAAAAGTAATTAAATATCGTAGTTTCAGCAATCTCCGTCTTCCTTCCAAACTATCGTTCATTGGTTCGAGTCTCTCCTCCAATAGCGTAACTTCTTCCTTAGCACAATACCTTGTTTCCTGCGACTGCGTCGTAAATCTCCGATCTTTCTCGAACAAAATCATGACGTCACCAAGAATCTCAGCTCAACCAGCCTACTTGCATGAAATCTGCGTCATCCGTGCCTACGTCATGAATATACACGTCACAACTATGACATCCATAACTTTACTCATTTATGCCAATACAGCCATCGTGGTCTCAATATAATTCAATTTACGGGGGCAGTACTTGTATCGTGCTAACGTTGAATCTATGTCATTTACATCCTAATCATCTATACGAACATGATGAAAAGAGTGTCCTGGTCCATTGTCAAAAATACCCAAAACTGGCCTGACTTCCATTTCTATTTGGTTATCGTGTGGAGGCCAATTTTCAGTTTTGCCTTGAAAATGAAAATCCACAGCCTGCTTCCAGTCGTCCAACCGGGTCAGGAATACAATGAATGAAGCCCCCATCTAGCGGCGAGGATATGAACTGTGCCGGCTGCCGAAGCTTGTCGCACTCCTCTGGGGCAATGATTAAATGAATGGCAGATGAAATGAAAGTGGAGAGTGTTGCTGGAATTAAATATTGACTGGAAAAAACGGAATACCCGGAGAAAAACCTGTCTGCCTCCGCTTTGTCCAGCACAAATCTCACATGGAGTGACCGGGATTTGAACCACGAACCCCAGCGGTGAGAGGCCGGCTTGTTGCCGCCTAAGCCACGGAGGCTTATAGTGTTGCCTTAGTATACAAAATTTAATGTTTTTCAGTCGGTTAACACGATTGTACCCAATTGTAATGGATGGTTCCATAATCCTGAAAAAAAATGAGATTAATAAATACACTTCGATGACCAGTTACGATCGTCAAGCGATCACTGCTTTTACTACAAGCAAGTTTTTTTTTTAATGTAAAGCCTTATTATCTAAGTCAATCTCGAAGTTCATTAGAATAGTTTTACATATTTTTTCCGAGCGCGTCAATGACGGCAGTTAGCATAGCAGCAAGAAAATAACACTTTATAGACATTTGGACTTCAAGGTACAGTACAGCATTTTATGATTACCTTATAAGCAATTGACAGTGCGTAGCATGATCATATTTATCCTTTATTTGTGATATTTGTGTGTAGATTTAGCGGACGTTATGTTCTGTTGTATTTTCGGAAAAATTTCGCGTCAAAATCTGTGAGTTTACGCAGTGTAAGCAATTAGTGCTTGCTCTAGGCCTACCAGATGACAGATGGGCGGCGTTGTCAAGCTTAATGACACGGCTTGAGAATTATAGACGGCGATGGAACCACCCATTACAATCGTGTTGTCCGACTGAAAAGCACTACATTTTGGTATTTGGTTTTTGTTTGTTTATTCCGTTTTGGATTACAGAGGGTGTGTCAGAAAGGCTATACACAAGGCTGTTCACAAGTTAAAAGGTTAACCCACTTTATACACTTATCATAATCGTCATGCTCAGTGTATAAGAGATTAGTAAATCCATACAAGATTATGGGAATAAGCCAGTAAAGCTGTTGCCATTGTCGGGAACTCTTATCAACACCTCCTTGCTAAACAGTCAAGTGTAATTGGTTCGCTTGAAGATAATTAGTAAAACACTATTGGTGCCCATTGTCTCGAGCTTAATAATATGTATAGCCAACGCCAAATTGCCCCTACAACTTGTGCAGATTTGTGCCTGCGATAGAACCATTGTGCAATGTCTCTTTTTATTGTATACTAGCGTACCCATGCGAAAACATTTGCATGTCTATAAACCACCCGCCTGGCGTTATTGGGATGCGGGCTCGACGCGACACAGTTCTGGAAGTGGCTATCGTCTTGTTTATTTGTTTAAACGCAGTTTTAAAACAAATTGTCGATATTTATGAAATCAGTGTGCAATTAGTCACTACTGCGGGTAATTGTCTTTCTTTTGAAAGCGCATTTGTTACGGTCAGTTACTCAGTAATAGTAATAAATAATAATAATAGTAGTAATAGTAATAATTAATAATAATTATTGCAAGCCTCCGTGGCTTAGGCGGCAGCACGCCGGCCTCTCACCGCTGGGTCCGTGGTTCAAATCCCGGTCACTCCATGTGAGATCTGTGCTGGACAGAACGGTGGCAGACAGGTTTTTCTCCGGGTACTCCGGTTTTCCCTGTCAAAATTTCATTCCAGTAACACTCTCCACTATCATTTCATTTCATCTGTCATTCATTTAATCATTGCCCCAGAGGAGTGCGTCAGGCCTCGGCAGCCGGCACAGTTCATATCCTCGCCGCTAGATGGGGGCTTCATTCATTCCATTCCTGACCCGGTCGGAGACTAGAAGCAGGCTGTGGATTTTCATTTTCAATAATAATAATTATATGACTGTCAATGGGGAAATATTTACTGAAGAATTTTCTTATATATTTTCTTTGTGCCATATACTTTTGGGCACTATTGCAACTTAATGGCCATCGAACGATTGCACTCTCGACATTAAAACATTCTGCTGGCCATGACTGAAAACGTGATGAGGTAAATCCTAATTTTAACGGCACTTATTATTTCCAAATAGCTTGCCACGGTGGGTGAGTGGATATCGTGTCGGTCTACTAACCCCAAGATTGCAGGTTCGCTCCTGGCCGTGGTAAGTGAAAGGCGACAAAATACGACACGCATGTCATACGATGTTGGTATGTCAAAGAACCCATTTGAATTCAGTAGGCCGAGTTCATAATGGCAAAATTAATCTCGGGAGTTTCCGCCAGCACAAAGTTCCTCATTTCTCTAGTAGAAAGCGCTATAGAGTTCAAGGAGCTTAGATATCTAACATTTAACCTCCTTGACTTTCATAGTCAAGGAAAAACGAAATTCGACATGCAAGCTACCCTCTGGGTGTCAAATAACAAAGCTTGCACCCGGCACCCGAGGCCATACGATATTATTATTATTATTATTATTATTATTTCCAAATCCAAGCAATTTCCATACATATTTCTTACAATTAATCTGGTTCCATATAGGAGCCCTTGGGATACGTTCAGATTTCTAAGGAGCCTAACTATGGCTCAAACGCTTGGAGTGTGGTGGCAAATCACTTAATTCCAAGGAATTCAAGACATCTGTGAAACTGAAGTAGCTGGCTTTCATCCTCAGTGTTGAGTCTGCTAACGCTGGTGTATGATTTTGATCTACCGGTACTGGATAGAAGTTCAATGACTTTTAAATTAATATCATTACAGTGTTAATTTTTTGGTATAAGAATGCGAACTTTCCAGAAAAATATATTATATCCTTCGCAGCAAGTGAATGTTTCGCCGTAAATATGTCACGTTATCATCATGTCTGGCTGGTAATTCAATAACATTTGATTCCTCACCATCGCCGTTAACGTCTAGCAAAATAAATTAGAAAATTCCATTTCATTTGGTTTCGATCGCTTGTTTTTATATAAGCGTAGTATTTTGGACAAGAATCAGAGAGAAGAGTAATTGATACAGTTATGAATACTCTGTTTGTCGAGAAGCGTGCGGCATAATATCAAAGCCTACCTGAAGTATCCTCCAAGAAGAATATCTTTCCCACGAAATAGGAATAATGTCGTTACGTTTAATATCTTTTAGAAGTCGATTCACACACATTAATGAATGAATATTAGCCATTGGGGCTTCATCCCATATTATGAGCCATGATAATCGAATGTCGTCAGCTGGTTTGATAATTAATTTACAGCTATTTTGAATGTTGAATTGTTTAAAATATGAAATGTGCCCTCCCTGAAGCAAGAATTCACTTGATTTGCGGATATGATTTGATTAGCCTCTTAGGATTCGAATATATACAACTGGCCGTAAAAACCGTCGCTAATATTTTTGGAATATAAGGAAGAAATGCGATGGTGTGCAATTCCATAAATTTTTAAACAATATGGACCTTATTCATGTGGCACGGTAACATTGGCACCAAAGGAAGCGAAGGACATAGCATTGTTGTACTGCCGAATATTCTCTCTGAAATTCGTTGAGATATCAGTGAAAAATTGTTGCAGCCTATGAAATATTTCATATTCCGGCAGATCAATTTTATCATTGCAACAGCAAAGACCAAAGTAACCAAGCGTAGATTTCTCGCAAAAGAAATACAATGCAGATCAATGTTTTCATTTGTTCGTCAAGGACTCAATATTGTAGACTCCTGCATAATACCTGGAATTGTTCCTGAAATGGCATATTTACAGTATAATGGATTTTAAAAGTGGCTTCGTATTTTCTCCGATTTCCTACTTTCTTTGCGGTCAATGTTATTTTTCGTAGACCGGGTTTATTTATAGTAGTATTTCTCCCCAAGTTAACGTCATTTTCGATAACACTATACTGCAATTGCTAAATAATAAACGGCAAATAATACTGTCATTGCCAAAATCAACAGCATGGGTAGACTCATTTTTATTAACTCTAAACAAATAATCAATAAACAATTGGCTTTTAAAATGAAATCCAACATGACCAGTGTATTCACCGTCTAGAGACTTTTATACTCAAGTTGGTTGCTGAGGAGAATGCGATGAGACTGATCACCAATAACAAAATCCTTATGATATCCCTGCCAGCAACAATTTTTGCAACAGCTTGCAAACGCACCTCAGGATGACGTTCTTCATTTTGATATAAACAGTTCGAAACTGCTCTAAATAAGCAATTTCCATCACCTGTTATAGGTACCGTATCGTTTCCACGACAGTAAATTATGCAGGAGAGTTTAGAATCACTGTCACCAACTACTGACATGAGCATACACTCACTTCGCCAACCACTGTAATCGCGGCAGTTTTAGAATTATATGTCGCGTGCATGTCAAAAATCTTATTAATACAGGGAAGCTCACTCTTAAGGCTACATTCTTGGCTATCGCCCCAGAGGTCCGGGTTCGATTCCCTGCTCTGCCAAGAAATTTAATTGTAGTCTGAAACGGGGAACGGGGTGCCCTCAGCCTCGAGAGGTAAAATTGAGGGGAGGTGGAATCTATTCCAACCTCATCCATCTTGGACGTGGTTTTCCGTGGTTTCTCACTTCCACTCGAGACAAATACCGGGATGGTACCTAACTTAAGGCCTTGGCCGTCTCCTTCCCATTCCCCACCTTAATGACAAATACAAACATTAATACAGCCATCACAATAACACAGGTTATCACAGAAAATTTTTCACACACACACACCAAAGTACACGGGGCTAAGTAACCAAGATGTCCAATCCCTTCAAAATAATTATTTCACCAATTGTCTCTAATGGCAAAAAGCGACTGTGCGCACGCGCGAGTGCCTGGAATACTACATTTTTGTTTATTAATTTAAAACTATATGACATGAATCGCAGAGAATTCTTTACTTAACAGGAATGATGTAAGTTAAGTATGTTTTGACAATGGAATACCAATAGCAAGAAAAAAGAATACGGAAGTAAAGAAAATCATATCGGAGGTGGGATTCGAACTCCTTCGACGATGCATAATGTAATTCTAAGCCTGATACGCTACCGTCTGGGCCACCGAACCATTGTGAATACACGCAATATTAAGCTACATAAATAACGTGAACATTAAACTCTCAGTTAAACATCTTCAACATTTCCCTTCTGTTATAATTCTATTCCCAGTATGGTATACTGTATATTGTAGAAACATCATAGACAATATTCCCTTCATTTATAATGCTCATAAATAACTATCACATCAAAACGTGGTGGGCCCCCAGGGGATCACATCTAGTGGGACGTGAGTTCGCGACCACGGGACCCCAGCCGAGTCCGGCATTGCTTCCACTTACTTGTGCCGGGTTCCTCTCTGTCTTCTTTCCTGTCAACCTCTCTTGGTCAACTCTTGTTCTCTTCCGACCCCGACGTTATTAGGGCATCTGAGGCCTAGGGAGTCTTTCACTTTCCCGCCTTAATTGGCCCTTGTCTCATATTTCCTGATCCCTCATTCTTCGAGGGGCCAGACTTCTTTTTCTGCACAAGGCCTTCAAGGAGGCAGGGTGTATGTAGCCCCACCACGTCTGGTGCACCCTGGGTAGTGCTACACCCTCAAGGGCTCACGGCTGGTGAGTTTGGGAGTTGGCGACCCCGAGGGATTCCTGAGCTGGGTCCGTTTTGACCCATCTTTTCTTCTGACATGGGGCGGGCCCTCTCCTCTTTCCCTTTCCTATCTGCCTTTCATGGCACTCCTTCTTTCCAAGTCCCTCAACCCTCATTCTTCGAGGTTGAGGTCATTTCTTTTCTTCCTGTCCTTTAATTGCCTATCTTTCGTTTACCACTTCTTCTTCTAGTATGTAAGCCTGTATTTAATATTAGTTATAGTTTTCATTCTCATCTCATCTTTCACTATCACCCAAACCATTAGGGGCCGATAACCTAGATGTTAGGCCCCTTAAAACAACAATTATCATCATCATCATCATCATCATCATCATCAAAACGCGGCGGATTTCTATTTGGCATGTCTGATATAAGAAAAGGCGATTGTGCCCATGCGCGAAGGCCAAGAATTTTACATTATTCTTTATTAATTTAAAAATATACGGTAACATATTTTTTCTTTAAAGACTCTCTGCAAATCTACGGTCCAAGAGCTTTCTTCAGATGCTCTACGTTGTAAATCTGTTCAGCCATTCTCTCAATCTCGTGGTAACAAAAATTATCTTAGTGTTTTAAATATATACTGTAGATGATAATTATAATAATAATAATATTAATGCTTTTACGTCCATTTTAACTACTACGGCGTTTAGAGACGCCAGGGTGCCGGAATTTTGCTCCGAAGGGCATCTTTAACGTGTCAGTAAATCTACTGACACGGCTCCCTTACATTTGCGTACCCTCAAATGCCAGTTGACTGCGCCAGGAAATTACCAGTGAGCCACGCAGCCAGTCAATCAGTTAATTAGGAGCGTCCCATATTTTATAGACCAACCACCCGGCTTTACTGTTACACGGGCTTAACGCGACACAGTTCTGCCTAATATTATTGGGCACAGTCGTATTAACCGACTGAAAAACATTCTATTATACAATTTTGTTCGTCTGCCTACACGATTGTACTCAATTGTAATGGGTGCTATCCAAATCCTAAAAAAAGGTTACATGTGATTGATAAATACACTTGGATCCAATTACGATCGTGTCGACAGACTGAAAAACATTATAATTTGATTACTAAGGCAACACTGAATGAAAAATCCACAGCCTGCTTCCAGTCTCCGACCGGGTCAGGAGTGGAATGAATGAAGCCCCCATCTAGCGGCGAGGATATGAACTGTGCCGGCTGCCGAGGCCTGACGCACTCCTCTGGGGCAATGATTAAATGAATGACAGATGAAATGAAATGATAGTGGAGAGTGTTGCTGGAATGAAATTTTGACAGGGAAAACCGGAGTACCCGGAGAAAAACCTGTCTGCCTCCGTTTTGTCCAGCACAGATCTCACATGGAGTGAGCAACACTGAATAATGGTTTCAAATACCATAATGTTCATTCTATAATTTGATTAGATGGTAGATGGTGATTAGATGGCCCTATTCTTGCCTGACAAAATAAATCAATCCTAATCTAATCTCTCCTCGCGATTCCACTCACAAACACACATCTTTCGAGATAAAATGGTTCCTTGCAGTATCTTGTAGCCTACAACAGTGAATTTGTTCTAGAGAATCCACTTTAGGTTTCTTGTATACGATAATTTTATGGTGCATGCAAACGTGAGCACATTTCAGTAGTTCCCACATATTATATGGCCTCTAGTAAGTATGATTCCTGCTCAACCATGGAGGATTTGAATTCTGGAGTGTGAGTTGGATCAGGCTGCAATCTGCCTCATGATAGTAGAGGTGGTTTCGTATCCCGCTCTCCACCATACTAGAAGCTGCTTTCCGTAGATTCCCACTTTAACTCAAGGCAAATGCCAGGATTGTACGTAACATAGAGGCCATAGTTGCTTTCTCTTAGAGGGGCGTGGTGGCGCAGCGATCAAGCTGTTGGCCTCTCACCAAGGTGGACCGGGTTCGATTCCCGGTCAATGCATGTGAGATTTTCGAAGTGAAATGCCATGTCCTGTGGTTCGGATTCCACGTAAAAAGGAGGTCCCGTGGCTCATGATCGCATGATTAACGGTCACGTAAAACTAAAAGCTTCCTTCCTTCCTTTGCTTTCTTTTAGGGAGCGGGGCGACAAGAAGGCAATCCGGCCTTCAATTCCCGGCCAGGTCGAAAACCGCGAGGGCTCACATAGGGTTTGGAATAGAGCGGGTAATAACAAATATTCGGTTAATCGATGAATCGAATAATTTGAAATTAGTCGAAATCGATCAATCGAATAACTGAAGAATCGATTAATTCATTAGTCGACACGTGATGAGATGATGATGATGATAATTGTTGTTTTAAGGGGCCTAACATCTAGGTTATCGGCCCCATGTGATGAGAAAAGAAGTTTAAATAAGATGTATAGAAACCTATAAAAGTTACCTTTTGCCTAGATGTATATTAATAACCAAGAGTCAGTGATAGTGGAAGGACAAACATCAATCAAATTGGGAAGGATTTCGAAAAATGAAGACTAGAGTTTTCAGATAAGGTTTTGAGTACTTGTTCAATGTTTACAATTTAGGACAGAAACATTTTTGTTTTACTTTGTTTTAGCCTAATTGTCACAAAGAAAGTACATTATTTAAAATATATCGTACAATATATTTTAATTACTTAAATGCCTGTTTTGCTTCTGATAGAGCGTAGTGAAAGGAGTGACGTACATCTATTTGTTGACAAAACAATTAATCAATTATTACACCAACTGATTAATCGATTAAATGCACAATAGATTGTTAGTTGAAGTAATCAATCGGCATTTCTACTTCGATTAATCGAATATTAGTTAACTGAAATTAATGGATGAAAAGTGCCAGCCCCCTACTTCACTTCATTGGACAATGGACGTACAATGCTTACTTAGCAAGCATGAGTAATGACGAAAGTTAGTGGCAACTCGGGCTTCTTAGTTACATTGTTATTAAGGTGTTTCCCAACAGATAGTGACGAAGTTTACTGCTCTCTGCAGGACCGCGCAAGACCCATCAACGTTAAAGATCCCCTTTGGGGCAAAACTCCGGCACCCCGGCGTCTCTAAATGCCTCAGTAGTTAAGGAGACGTAAAACCAATATAATATTATTATTATTATTATTATTATTAATCTATCTATTTCTTCGGCATTTCCCAATTAATTGGGGTCGCCGGAGCCAACCAGGCTCATTTTGGTTTTGGCCGGGGATTTAAGGCCGGATGCCCTTCCTGACGCCACGTGATTTTTCAGGTGAAAATTCCACCCCGCTGTCATCGGGATTCGAACCCCGGCCGTCCGGGTGAAAGACGAGCAGCTAAGCCACTGCGCCATCACGCTCCCCTATTATTATTATTATTAATAATAATAATAATAATAATAATAATAATAATAAGACCTATCCATATAAGTAACCTGTACAATACTATCTGAACTGACCATTTAACAACAATCACATACTCACTCTAAACAAGCAAACTTTGGATGTAATCCAATATCTTAACAATACATCACATACACTGTAGATAACAAATATTGACGAGTTTCATTATCTTAACTCAGCGGTTCCCAACCTGGGGTACGCGTACCCCTTGGTGGTACGCAACGAACCGGTTAGGGGTACGCCCAAAATAAACGGTAATGGCGGGCGCCATGTTCCTATCGTACGTGTCAGTCATAATAATGTACTAGCGCGCAGTGCCGTCTTATTCACGCACGTCAAGGTCAATGCTCACCCTCGACAACTCACCCTATCCCAACCCCACTTTCACTGCTGCATTGCTATTGTCTTAATTTGTCTATTTTTGCCAAACAAATCGCTAGAATAAATTGCTTTTCAATAAAATAAAAATAAAATAATCTTATGTACGGTACTGTAATTTTATTATATATTTTCCTTAGCTAAATGATTTGCACATGTAAATAAAAGTAAAATGAAAATTATATTTAGCATTTATTGAAAAAATGCATACTAACAGCACACAAATAATAAATTTAAAATATTAATTATACTGTGTTAAAAAAGTTATAAATAGTTGTGTTATTTTTTATTATTAATGTTTTTATTAAGTTGAGTACATATTGCCCGTAAAATATGAAACGTTTTAAAAGTTTACTTCTTATGGGGTACTCTTTCTGTTAAATATGTATAAAGGGGTACGGGAGGGAAAAAAGGTTGGGAACCGCTGTAACTAATAGTCTACTGCAATCAAATAAGTGTACATATTGTAAATACTTTCACCCATAGTTTGACATAGATGTTATAGCCTTAGTGTAATGGATCTGGTGATGATCGCTTGACGATCGAAACCAGTCGTCCAAGTGTATTTCTTAATCTCATGTAAATTCTTTTCAGGATTAGGGAACAACCCATCACAATTGGGTACAATCGTGTTGACCAACTGAAAAACATCAAACTCCATTTACAGTGTTTACATTATTTATGTAATTAAAAGTATAGTATAACTCGTTTCTTACGAGGAAGTCTGGTGTGCTCTGGAATTGTAGAATTTGAGGAATATTTTGTGGAGTTTAGGTAATCTGACGAATTTTGGGAATCTTAGTATATTTGAAAGATGGGATTCTAGGTGTATTTGTGAGGATTTTTGGGGAATCTGGTGAATTCGGAGTAAATCTGGGAAATGTGGGTGATTTGAGGATTTGTTTAAGTATTGTAAGGGATTTGGGGGAATCTTAGTATTTTGGAGGAATTTTGGTGGTATTTGGTTACTTTGAGTTCTATAGAATTTTGGTGATATTAGGAAATATGGTGATTTTTATTATTTTGGTAAGTTAATGGCATCTGGATTGGAAGAGAATAAGAGATGAGCAAGTGAGGTTGACAGAGAGGGGTCAAACAATGAAGATTAGATCTAGCCTGCAGTTCTTAAATTGTGTTGAGGTCAAGGCTTCCCAGTTCATTAGTCTACGTTCAAACTTCGGCCGCATTTTTTGACCAGAGTGTATTCTTGAACAATGACTTGAGCAAAGATCAGAATCAAGAGGACATTCGTGTAGTGAATCTGGCTCCATCATCTGTAGGAGAGGTTAGGCCAACAACGAGATGTGACAGAATGGGTCAAATTGCAAATTCAAATGGACGAAAAGGTATAAATGTGGCTTAAAACGGAAACGAGAGGTATTGAATTGTTTGTTATGAACTGAAGAATGTGTTGGTATAAGAATCAATCAAAAAGTACCCGGAAGCCTGCGATAAGATATAACTGTGAAGAAATGGTGCACTACGAATACGTACCTCACCAAACACTATGGTCAATGTAGCCTCGTACGTCAAGTGTTGGAGCGTTTGAGAGAAACGGTGAGACGGAAATGGCTGGAGGCTGCATACGATAGTGTTCCATGTCAGTGTTTTCGTAGTGCTGGAATTCTGGGCTGTGAAATGCACCGCGCTTGTGCCAAATCCACTCGACTCACCTGATTTAGCGCTTGAAGACATCGGGATCATTCCAACAATGAAAAGGGGTTTCCGTGGTCAGCGTTTTCCAGTTGTTAACAACATCAACAATAATGTGAAGTATAGGGGGTGTTCAAATGAGAAGTTACGAAACGATACAGTGAGTACAATTTATTCGTTATTCAAAAGTAATCACCACACGCCTGTGCACAGGTGTCCCAACGCTTCAGTAGCCGATTCCCTGTTCTCAAAAGTCTTGTGGTTGTGACAGGAGCCAATCCTATAGGGTGTCCTTTAGTTCATCGTCCGATTGGAAACTTTTTCCCTTGAGATGTTTTTTTAACGGACCAAACAGATGGAAGTCGCAGGGTAACCAAGTCCGGCATTAGTTGCTCCCACTTGAATGTGGCCAATACACCTTGTATGACATTAGAGACGTGTGGGCGAGCGTTATCATGCAGCAGAATCACTCCCTTCGTGAGCAGTCCAGGCCGTTTGTTCTTGATGGACGTTCGTAGGATACGGAGTGTCGCACAATACACGTCACTGTTAATGGTTCATCTCAAGGGAAAACTTTTCCAATCGGACGACGAACTAAATTATACCATATAGGATTGGCTCCTGTCACATCCACAAGACTTCTGAGAACGGGGAATCCTGTGGCTAGTGAAGCAATGGGACACCTGTGCACAGGCCTGTGGCGATTACTTTTGAATAACGAATAAATTGTACCCGCAGTATAGTTTCGTACCTTTTCATTTGAACACCCCTCATATAATTACCGAGAACGTTTTGACACTTCCTCGTATGTATTCCTTTCCTAGCCGTATTAACTATCCGCCTTCCCCCTCCCCCACATGAAACCCTCGTACAGATCACGCCACACAGTATGCGTCGTGGCTAATGCGAAGAGCAGTTCAAATAATATTTATCGCAAGTCAGTGTTAACCTCCAATTTAACTTATTCTATATTAAACGGGCGTAGTGGTGCAGTGGTCAAGCTGCTAGCCTTTCACCGAGGTGGACTGTGTTCGATTCCCGACCAATGCATGTGAGATGAACGAAGTGAAATATCACGTCCTGTGGTTCGGATTCCACGTAAAAGTGGAGGTCCCGTGGCTCAAGATCGCGATATTAAATAAAGGTCACGTAAACATACAAGCTTTATTCCATATTCTATTAAAACTGATTGTTGCACAACTTAGAAAAGAATGCATTTTCTTCATGCTAGCTGTTCTCGGAGCCGGCCCAGTGGTGTTGGCGCAGCACGCCTACCTCGCATCAGGAGACCTTGGATTCGATTCGATTCCCGGCTCCGTCAGGGATTTTATAAACTAATGTGAGGGCTGAAACGAGGAGCACTCATCCTCGTGAGGACAATTGAGTAGCTGTCTGACAGCGATGCAGTGCCCCGGTCACGGAGACTAAGATTAATGGCTGAGGGGACCAGATGCACTGTCCACACGTCACCCCATAATCTGCAGGCCAAATGGCTGGGCAGCGATCGCTTGGTAGGCCTAGGCCCATCATGGGCTGTACCGCCTCGGGGTTTAGATTTTAGCTTTTCTCGGTGTAACATACCTGTTCTAGAAAATATTAAGTTTAAATATGTTTTTCATATGTTTCCTTGTAAATGAAATTACTGATACTGGCTGGCTGCATGGCTCAGTGGTAACGTTCTCTCCTGCTGGTACCAAGGTTTCAGGATCGAATCTTAGCGCAGCCAGTTGGCATTTGAGGGTGCGCAAATGAGAGGGACCCGTATCAGTAGATTTACTGGCAAGTTAAAGGTCCCCTTTGGGACAAAATTCCGGCACCCGGCGTCTCTAAAAGCCACAGTAGTTAATCCGCGAGGATTGGCGCATGGGTATTTTTGACCCGATACTTAAATAATGCTCTATATTTTCGTTTTGATCAGCCCTTATTTCCTGTCACTTTCTGTACCTTCCTTTCTAGCATTGAACTTCACCCTGCAAAAGACACAATTCCATAGCTTTTTGAACACTAAAGTTATCTCTATATTATTTACGGTCGGATACCCATTGCGTCAGTCCTCGTGAGACAATTTTCGACTTACGTTAGTCGGGCCAAACTGTAACAAATAAGGGGGAAAATCCATGCATCACAGTCACATAGCTCACGAACTTGTTCATTCATGTTTAGGGTCTAGGGACACCTTTGTTATCAGCTCCTTTGTTCCAAAAGATTAAGATGACTGCTTTGCCGCCACTATCAAGGGCAATTATATTGTTATTGTCATTTGTCTGCATGTTGAATTTGAAAAATATAAATAAACCTCATTTTATATTGGGAATAGTTCATAGGGAATAGTTCATATGAAGACACCAGGAGTAATATTACTTCATTAAAATACATACGACTACGACAAAAAGGGAGTGACACACTATGGGTCAAAATGACCCGGCACCCGTCCTCATGTTATTTTTTTTTTCACGCCAGCTTTCAAGGGTTAAAAGGGACGTAAAACGAATAACATTATTATTATTACTTCCCAGATGCGTCTCCTAGGAGTGCAATCGAGTTGCCCGTGAGTGAACACAGGTTGTAACAAGATCTTTGCAGCCTCGATTAAAAGTTCGTTCGTGTGGTTCAGCAATGGTCATTGAGAAAGTTAAACCTGTAGGAAACTATGTTCTTTTAAATTTGGCCACCTTGTTGTGCAGCAGCCCGCATTCTTGGCTATCACCCGTGAGGTCAGGTTTCAATTCTCGGCTCTGCCAAGAAATGTAATTCTGGTCTGAAGATTGCACCTCGGTACACTCAGCCTCGTGAGGAATATCTGAGAGGAGGTGGGTTTGATTTCATTTTCAGCCATCCTAGAAGTGGCTTTCTGTGGTTTCTCACTTCTGCTACAGGCAACTGCTGGGATGATACCTAACGAAAGACCGCTGCCGCCTTCTTCCCAAACCTGTCCCCAATTACAAATACACACACTAATACAGCCATCATAGTAACTCAGGTTATCAGACAGATTCCATACATACACACACCAGTACACGGGGTTACATGACCCCTAAATGAATCAAGAACAAAAACAATTCTTTCAAATTAAAAAAACACAGGCTATTGGTAGAGTACGGATGGTATGTGATGAGGCTTCAAGGTCACGCTGACCACTCTGTGCATACATATTTCCAGGCACTTGTTTTCAGTGGTGAGGGAACAGCGACAGCAGTCACTCGTCGCCCGTCGTGCTGTCGACATCGCGTGTTATTAGCCTAATGCTTAAAATCTGTTCATGCAATCGTCTTGAGCTTGGCGCAGTTAACCCTTATAGCGCCACGGGGTCGATCTAACTAAATTATTTAGTGTTATTTCCAGTCACGCAGCGCTAAAACTGTTGTAACCAAGATAACGCGGGAATAATTCTTTCTCGGTATATATCAATGTATTTAAATTCCGTGAATAACTGGCTTTATAATAAGTATTCTTTGAACATGCTGCAGTCAGGTTGCTTTCCGCGTGTGTTATCTACCGAAGTCCTGTACATTTATGATTTTGCTTGGAGCTAATTAAGATACGCGGTGATAAACGTAGGCGAAATAAATAATGTTTTAACGATGAGTGAAGTGTGTGAGAGTGAATATTCTACTGATGACAACGACTTGGGTTTTGCTGACGACAATCCACTCAGGGCCGCAACACTGTATACGCATATCTTTGTAGTAAATGATCGTTTTCGAAACCTATTTGATAGAGTTACTCTAAACTTGGGATAGTTATACACAATTCAATTATAAACACGGATATAACAAAAGATACTATTTAGGTTGTGCAGGCTGTCAAAATTTATATTAAAATTTTGAATTAAAATTTTCTTAACAGAAGTATTTTTTCTAGATTTCACAAATTTCACAAATAAAGCAAAATATTATGTATTTAGCATCTAGTACGTTAACAAAATGTTTGCATGCTACAGAAAAATATCAACATTCTATCTTGAGAAATATAGGTAGGAGATGATTTTTTTTTCAAACTCTTGTAATTTCACTAAAATTGGCTGGGCAATTTTAGCATAACTACTCATTAAATGCTTGGCATCAAAAGGGTTAAGTGAGGGGCGTCTTCTCCAGTGCTCCGGCTCCCCACCACTCATACTGTACTGCGACCTTGAAGCTTCACCACATACTGATATATCGCCAGGAGATGGCAGTCGGGTTTGAACTGCAGTTGTCTTCCCGCTCACTGCGTATCGCGCATTCCAAAAACATTAAGTTGGTCACTGTTTCCATTACTGTACCTGATACTACCACATTGTTAAAAGTAAACACAAATGCTTGTTAAAATATCGACAGTAGGAAGGAAGGTAACAATACACACACACGTGAAACCCGATAACAAATTATCATGCAGGAAGTAGCAGCAACTGACTGCCAGCCGATATATTTAGGTTTGGAATAGGCTGGCCGCGCATGCGTACTGCAAGCCCCCACCCCGTCGCAGCGTTTTAACTGTCATCTCCTGGCGCGATGTCATTACCGTCCGTGCTCTAACAGATGGAATGAAAAGTATGTGCAATTGTTCTTACAAAGAATGAGCGCTTTATTAGTAAGGGCGCAGTTTTCTTTCTTTCTTTCTTTCTTTCTTTCTTTTTAGTTTCGAGGCCAGAGTCAAAAATCAAAGGAACGGGTAAAGTACCCTCATTATATAGGCTACTGTAGGCCTATGATGACGATGATTGTTTTTTTAATGTGCGGAACAAGTCCTGTACTTACGATGCCCGTCCGTAATTAAGTTTCCCTACTTTTTTTTAAGGAAAACATAGTTGTATGAAGAACTTTATTGGCACCAGATACAGCAATGTTACCGGGTGAGTTAGCCGAGGTCGTTGCGGCATGACTGTTGGCAGTCGCTCACATCCGGGAGGCGAGGAGGTTCGAATCCCCCCGCCGGCAACCTTGAAGATGGTCTTCTGTGGTTTCCCATCTTCCTTCCAGGCAAATGCCGGGGTTGGTCCCTAACTATAGGCCACAGCCGCTACCTACCAACTCCTCGACCCTCCCTTCCAACTTTCCTCCCCAACGGTACTTGTAGCTCACCCATTGGGTGTCCGTCTCGAAGCAGCTACAAAACTGGCGAGCCGAACATGTCCTCGGACACTTCCGGCACTAAAAAGCCATACGCTAAAAAAAAACAGCAATGTTGAGCTATGTTTCGACATAACCACCACCAACTGAGACGCCTGTCATATCGTGGGATCAACTATTGTATGTCTGTGTCCTAGAAGTTTGCCACCTGCGAATGGAACCAGCGCGTGACAGACGTCTTCAGCTCTTCGTCAGTGTGAAAATGCTGCCCGGAGGACAGGAATATCTTGGGGTGCAAGAAACGGAAATCGCTTCGACTACCTACGGCTCGGCACACATCAACTGTTATACAGCAGGTCGGCTGGGGCTGTTGGATTATTCGACGTACAGTTCTGTTGTTGCTCCTAGCGATTCCTATATTTTCTTGCGCCTCAAATTCCTGCCATCTCCCACAGAAACAAGAACTCTTTTGGGTGTCCCGAGGCTGTGATTTAATTAATTTTGTTTCAAAATTACCAAATGTGATACGACAAAACTTTTACAAGTCAACTTTGTACGGTTTGGAGTGCCGTGGCCTTTCCCGCCCTTCAGCAATCTGCCTTCCTTGGCCGGGATTCGGTTACTCTACCACTAATCCACCTAGGCGCTCCACAGTGAGACGTGTAGTGAACTGGACATCAGTACAGGAACCGCAAATCAGCTAAGTCCACAAAACGACAGTGTCATTTCAGTTACATTTAAGTGTTTAACATAACTAACCAAATACAAATGCTCCCCAAGTAGATCAGACAGTTGAAAAATAACGGTTAATAACAAAACAATCTAGAACGCAATCACTTCAATAGCTCGCTACGGTAGAAGTTAACGATTCAAAAAGGTTTCACAATTATACACATAAAAAGCACTAAAACACGCAACGTTTTAGAAGTGTATTAGATTAACGGAGTAAAAAGATAATTGGTAAAAAAATCAATACTCTTTACAAAGCGTGGCTCAGTGGTAACGTTCTCGCTTGCTGTGCCCAAGGTTGAAGGATCAAATCCTGGCGCAGTCAGTTGGCATTTGAGGGTGCACAAATGCGAGGGAGCTGTGTCAGGAGATTTCCTGGCATGCTAATGATCCCCTTCGGGGCTAAATTCCGGCACCCTGGCGTCTCTAAAAGCCACAGTAATTAAAAGGCACGTAAAACAATTAACATTATTATTATTATAGCTTTACAAAGTTTAATTACAAACTTTTGTAGATTAGTAATTGTAGATACGGTACTGTTGTACATAAGTGTTATATCCATATCCACTGAACCTAAGGTAAGCCTAAGTGGGGCAGGATCTGATGATGTTCGTTTGACGAACGAAACTAGTCCTCCGATTTAGCCCCCCATTTGTGTGAGAAGTGTTTTATTACGTGTATAAATAATTCATGTTATTTCAAGCACTAGGAAAGTTAATTATAATTCCTCGCTCAATCTAATTTGGGTAAACTCATGTTGACCGACTGAAAAGCTTCTAACAATAGATTAGTTGGCAACACTGAGAAATTGGCTTCTAATATTCTAATAAGGTAGATTTCCTGTGTGCCATGAAAGTTCCTGATACTGTAGTTTGGTTGCGACAGTTCTAGCTCGCGAGAAGACCTTCCTGTTGGTGTTTCTCCATTAGTGTCCAGAGGTGATGTAACACTAGAGTAGTCACCTATACAATATGAGCAGATGAATGTTTTTAAAAACAACAGTCTTCGGTGGTCCTGGGGTGCGTATTGAGACACTGAAAATAAAGGTCATGGGTTCGATTCATGGCTCTGCAAAGACATTTATTTCTGGTCTGAGATTTGAAATGGGGTACACTCGGCCTCGTGAGGTAAAACTGAGAATAGAGGGGTTTGATTCCTACTTCAGCCATCCTAGGAGTGGTTTTCCTTGGCTGGTTGCGTGGCTCAGCGGTAACGTTCTTGCTTGCTGGGCCCAAGGTTGCAGGATCGAATCCCGGCGCGGCCAGTTGGCATTTGATGGGGCGCAAATGAGAGGGAGCCGTGTCAGTAGATTTACTAGCACGTTAAGAGCCCCTTCGGGGAAAAATTCCTGCACACTGGCGTCTGTAAAAACCGGAGTTTTTGAAAGGGTCATGAAACCAATAGCATTATTATTAGTGTTTTCCGTGGTTTCTCATTTCTACTCCAGGCAAATGCTGGGTTGGTTCGTAACTTAAGGCCACGGCCACCTCCATCCAAATTATTATCTCAATTACACACGCACACGCACACACACACACACACACACACACACACACACACACACACACACACTGCTACATGACCGCTATATCGCAAAGCCCCTAAATGAATCAACAACCACTGTTAGACTGACCTGGGTTATTTGTCGCATTTGTTTTTAACAGCTTAAGGCTGATCGAACTTTGGAGCTCAAATTTAAAGAAGAATCTCTAGGTCAATTTTGATATTTAGTAAAAGAGGAAGATACCTCAATGTTATAATGCCTTATGTATACTACTTCATCATTCATCAACGAAAAGGGATTTTTTGGTATAGACCCACATTAAAAATATTTAAAACTGTGAGCGATTCCTATTTGCAGACCAAGAATTATGGATGTGTAGGTCTGTGTTCATCCCCCCCCATCAAACAATTACTGTGCAAAAGTGAAGAGGCTCACTTTACCCACTGAACTACAACGATAGTGTAATATTATTGATTAAAATAATCCTTAATCATCCACCTTCGATATCTAGTTTCCTCCGTGTTCCTGGTGATGATCGCTATCAGCAAAAGCTAAGCTTTCCACGTTGATTTTGTTTCTAGAACCCTCGATGTGTAGGCCTATAACTTTGTCATGTTTAGCCTAATTTTCATCATATGAAAAACGGGCTTTTGAGAACACGTTTTGTCCATGTGTGAGCGTGTGATCTGTGGGTGTGTCCCTAATAAAATCTAAACGGCTAGAGAGATGTCAATGAAACTCTGGTAAGATCATAGTACTATTTTGTCCCACCCCGACAGTGCCCTTCGAATTTAAATTTTTTCATCAATCTGACATGGCGGCCAAGCGAATTTAACATATTTAAATGGAATTTCCTCCAAATTTAATCAACCGACCGCAGTGAAAACCATCACCCTACATGTCTATACAAGATTAAATCTACTGGCATCTAATTCAATTAATTTCATAAAAGCAATATAGCTATACAGTATATTCTAGCAGATAACTTCTCATTGTAATTGTGTTGGTGAAGACACACATCGTGAACCAAAAGCTATTTAATATACCACATGGAAAAACCTTATAGTAAGCAGGAGAGTTATAATGGCAAAGACCAGTGGGATATAGGTCTATGAAAACAGGCTATTTAGTTCTTCACGGAACTACTTGTTTATTCTCTGATAACGTTGGCTGGCTGCATTACACAACGGTATCGTTCTCGCCCGCTGTGCCCAAGGTTGTAGCCTAGGACCGAATCCCGGCGCAGTCAGTTGACATTTGAGGGTGCTTAAATGTGAATGAACCGTGTCAGTAGATTTGCTGGCATAGAGATTCCCTTCTGGGAAATTTTCCGGCACCCCGTCGTCTTCAAAAGCCAAAGGAACGTAAACCATAATAATAATAATAATAATAATAATAATAATAATAATGATAAATTATTATTCTTATTCTTCTTCTTATTATTATTATTGTGCAGGATATCTTGTGTAGGTTGATCGCTAATTTTGGCGACCTCGATTTGTAAACCTTCACCAGAAAGAAATTTTGTTCGCAAATGCAGCCCGTATATAGTTGGCCGCAAGAGTAGAGCCTTGAGCCCATAAAGCCATAAATCGGACCTAATCCTAGCTGTCTCCTGGCCCCTATTAGTGAAAAGACGGAACAAATGTTTTAAAAGGGAACTGCTCGATGTATCGGTAGTTATCACCAGAAGTAATCTGTCATAAACATGTTGCTGTGGGTGGCTGAAATCAAGTAAAAGGTTCTCTACTCATGGAGGAAACTATAGAACCAAAGATACATAGTATTTATGCGCAGATCACCTAGAACTTACGCCCCTTGAAACTACCACCACCAAATTATACATTTTACGAGCTTGACGATTCAAGTCCTGAAATTTCCTTTTGATGAGAATGAAAAATTGAAGATTACCACATTCAGGTTCAAGGCTGTTCTGAAGAGAGGTAGGTTCAAGCTGAGTGTCTAAAAGAGCACTGTTGCTTCCACAGGAGAAAGTTTTGAGAAATGGATAAGTCATGATTAGTAGTTGTTTTTTGTTGTTAAATCGTTGAGTGACACCTTGGTCTTCAGCCCCATGAACTGGTGAGTGGAAGCCTTTTTGGTGGATTGTCATTGTGACATATTTGTGAGTAGATCTCTGTTCATTTGTAGATATTATAAGGTGCGTTCAAAAAGTAACGAGCCGGAGGCTGGGATACGCAAACCGGTGACTACATCGGCTAATCGTGGCGTGTGTAATGAGGTGTGGTTCCGACCAGAGCGTGGAAGGTCACAGCCCGTCGCTAGAGGGCACGCGTGCACTTCACGCGACGATACAAAGAGAGCAGCAGCATGCATCTATCGTCCAACGCTGCCAGTCGCATTGCAAACAGTGACATGGAGGTGTCAAACTAAGAGCAGAGAGGTGTTGTTCGGTTTCTGTCAGCGAAAGGAGTAGGGGGAACGGACATTCATCGCCGAATGTCACAAGTGCACGGCGAACACTGCATCTCCCTTGCAAGGGTCAAGGCGTGGCACAAGCGCTTCAGGGAAGGACGGGTGTCGTTAGCCGATGATTCCCGGTCTGGGGCACCCCGCTCTGCATTACCGATGACAACGTCCAGCTGGTTGAAACACTCATGACCCAGGACCGCCGAGTGACAGTGAACGCCATAGCCGCCGTGGTCGGATTGAGCGTCGGAAGTGTGCATACCATCATGAAGGAACGACTGCACTTGCGGAAAGTGTGTGCCCAATGGGTGCCCCACAGTCTTCAACCACACCAGGAAGCATGTCGAACGGCCTACTATCTTGGTCTTGGTCTTGGTTGGACGATTGATGCATGCTGCTGCTCCTCCTCCTCCTCCTCCTCCTCCTCCTCCTCCTCCTCCTCCTCACCACTTTTTATCGTCACGTGACGTGCACGCGTGCCCTCTGGCGACGGGCTGTGACCTTCCACGCTCTGGTCGAAACCACACCTCGTTACACACGCCACGATTAGCCGATGTCGTCACCGTACATCCTCTGGCTCGTTACTTTTTGAACGTACCTTATTCTTAGATAGGCCTATATGTCAAGACTGTGATGGGGGGGGGGGGTAGTAGGGGGTGGAGAACATTCAGGAAAGTAGTAAATTGTAGGATTGTACCACTCAGCTCTTGTCCTGAGTGTGGAGCTACGAACGTGGCCAGTGATCCCATAATATGCACTGTAGATGGGGCGTATCTAAGATCGGAGGTTAGGTTCAGTATTGATGATAATAATCTTTCATTAGAGAGGACTGATAAACATGATGAGAGTACCACGCTTCTTCCACGAGGCCTATGTAAGCGCACAGCAGCTCAGCGAGCTCCAAAACCGCAGCAAGGTCTGAGATCGAGAGTTCGAATCCCTGCGCTGAAAGCACCCATTCTGAGTGGTGGTGTTTGTGTTGGTGGTGTTTTTGATTTTCCACATTCCTTTCAGGCAAATGCTGTGTTGGTACCGTAATTAGAAACCAGAGATAGTACCCTTAATAAATTACCGTACTGTTACATACACGTTACTACAGTCACCACAATAACAGTCTATCAGAAATACAAACATGCTTATGCATATGTACATAATTATAGACTATTAGCACACGGGGCTCATGACCAAAGATATCCCAAGGCTGTAGTTGAAGCAACAACACTATGAAAGCATTGGCAGGCATTCTTGTTGAGAACAAGAAAACGTCGCCTATTTTAGATTCAAGTCGCGTAGTTATCTTGGTTCTGTTGGCACTTATCAGCAGCTCCAATGGGGTAAACAGGTCGAGGACATTGCCAATAGGGCGTACGATGAAATTAATGATGATGAATGAAATTGGGCAAGGATTTGGAAGGAAGCAGCCGTGGTCTGCCAGCATTTACCGTCCCAGCATTTTCCTGGAGTTGAAAATAGGGAAACTACGGTAAACCATTTCAAGGACGGCTGACGATGGGGCTCGAACCCATGTCTATAGAGTCCGCAGAGAGCTTGGCCCCATGGTCTAGCGCTGTGCGTTTGTTAGCAAAGCTGCCGCTGTCGGTTTATTTTACCGACAATAACACCCGGCAAGCAAGAAAAATCATTACGGTGAGTTTATTAAATTACAGTAACAACATATGGAACACAACAAATTTAAGCGAAAACTGGTATAAATATCGATTTATCTTTAGAATCATAAAACTGCTTTCAAATAACGGTTAACTAGTAAACTAACTTATTTGTTAAAAATCTTTTGTAGTTTGTTTGTTTATTTATTAAAAATACGAGTACGTTTGAGCGTTTCTCAAGAAAACATTCATCTAATTAACCGTTTTACAAAACAGTAAGAAAACGTTTAAAGTTTAATGGGGAGCTCTAATTTAGACCAACCTTGCTGTAAGGAAGTGAGAGCTGGGTGAATTAAGTATTTCATACACAAGTTGGAGATACCTGATATCAGGGTAGCACGAATGCTTGCTGGGACCAATAGATGGGAGCAAAGCCTAGAGGGTACTCAAAATAAAGATATAAAAGCTAAGTTAGAAATGAACACGTTAGATATAGAGTAGCTGTTCGTATGAGCCGACTCAGATGGTGGGGTCATATGGTGAGATTACCTGAGAGGTTAATGAAAATGAATGAAAATCCACAGCCTGCTTCCAGTCTCCGACCGGGTCAGGAATGGAATGAATGAAGCCCCCATCTAGCGGCGAGGATATGAACTGTGCCGGCTGCCGAGGCCTGACGCACTCCTCTTGGGCAATGATTAAATGAATGACAGATGAAATGAAATGATAGAGGAGAGTGTTGCTGGAATGAAATCTTGACAGGGAAAATCGGAGTACCCGGAGAAAAACCTGTCTGCCTCCGTTTTGTCCAGCACAGATCTCACATGGAGTGACCAGGGTTCGAACCACGGATCCAGCGGTGAGAGGCCGGCGTGCTGCCGCCTAAGCCACGGAGGCGCCCTGAGAGGTTAATTAGTTATTCAAATAGCCCTCAATACGTAGGAGTCGAGATCGCATATTGTAGCCAGTGGTGCCACAACCCTTCACACTTGATGTTTTCAGTCTCCACGATCTAGCGTGTAACACGTATGTGGTCATCACTGTAGGACAGGTTGAAATGGGACTCGTCCGAAAATATTCCATTTTGTCACTCAGCACGCCGGCGACAACGTTCACGTGCCCATTGCAGTCTGAGCCGTTCGTGCTTTCTAGACAAGGGAAGCCGACAATGAATGCGTGCAACCAGTGCCGCTCGCAACAGACGGCGTCAATCCATCGACGCAGACAGCTCCACATTCGTTGTAGTGTTCTAGCGTGGAGCCAACACTGTGGTACCCCTGTGGGTTGTGGATTAGAATACACCCACCCTGCTTGTTGCACGAGGCGATTAAAAGGGGCGACCTTGGCTGTTCACCTGGTTTCCGACTTGTCTTGTGAATTGGATCCCCCGTGGTTGGGAGGGATGGAATACACCCACAAGTAGCCTACATCCTGGCAGTCATAGAAGGCGACTAAGAGGGTTCCTCGGCCCATGTCCCCTTTCAAAGGTTTCACCGCCAGCTCTTAACTTCACACTTTTGCGCTACATAACTCCCATTAGGTTGTACAGTATCGCGCATCGTTTCGTCTTTGTTTCGAGGTCTGGCACTCCAATATTAATGCGCCTCGTATGTAAAAGGAAGCGTGACCGTCATTCTCGCCATCATGAGCCACGGGCCCTCCTTTTTACGTGGAATCCGAACCACAGGACATGGCATTTCACTTTGAAAATCTCACATGCATTGACCGGGAATCGAACCCGGTCCGCCGTGGTGAGAGGCCAACAGCTTGACCACTGCGTCACCACACCCCCTTACGCCTCGTATGTGCGTGCAACTTGGGGAAGGGATGCCTAAGTGTGCGACTACGCTCGAAAGCCTGTCCGGTCTTGGCCTCACAGACAGATGGGTGCGCCACGAACCCTGCAGTAATATCCGCCTGACACCGCAGGTCCCCGCACAGCCGAATACCTGTGCTGAATATGTCTAGTATGCGCCAAAGGGTACATGCCGACTGTCTGTCTGTTGGGTAGTCAGCTTGGAGGCTGGTTGTATCCTCAAAAAGCACCACCATAGGTTATGTGGGTAGAAACCCACAAAACTGAGGCAGCACTATAATGAGGCGTACTAGGCAAGGTGAGGAGTGGGGTAGTTTGCCATTGCTTTCCTCACTGAGTCAGTACAGCTGTACTAACCCTATGAGCAGAACCTTTCACAACATCCACAGGCACTGACTGTACCCTGAGGCCATTACTCAGCACCACCACTCATACTTCAGTAGCATCCATATAATCGCAGCCATGAATGAGACTGAGACATCGGTGAAAAGCCACATTTTACTCTAGCCTGTGCCAACAGACTAATGCAAATGTACTGCATTCATCAATAGATGGTAAACAGGCAGTCAAGGTATCGTGAAACATCGGACCCCGGGCAATATCTTCCAAGCTAGGCGGGTTTTGCTCTGGCTTGTTAGTGCCTACTGAGACAGCCCGTGGTATTCGGGGAAGAAGACTTGGCCATAGGTAAACGCAATATCCAAATACATGGTGGTCCCCCACCCAAGTCGTCAACGTTTGATTACCTTAGGGATTCTACCCCTTGGGAACAGCCTGTTTGTGCGAATATGGGACCGCGCAGTGCGGTCTCTTACTCCACCTACTAAGGGGAAGCCATCCGCTAAAACAGCTGCAAAGATATTCGCTACAACAGTTGCGGATGAATCCACGCCTGGGGACGTTCCTACCCCTAAGTCTGCACGCTCCCCAAAGAAGTCCCCCACTTCCGAAATGCGCCCAGGACATCTTCCCTGGTTCAACCTAATCCACGGCCTCAAAAGGGGGCATCGAGGTTGTGGCCGACGTAGTAGATGATAATGTGCCTAATGCGCTGCTCCAACCTATTCCCTAGTTTTATACTGCACCCTTCAATAAAGCATGGTTTTCTCAAGATTCATCTACGGGGTCGTGTTCAGTCCTGACTGCGTTACGCAGCAAAGTTCGCTTAAAACAACATGCCCTAATGAATAGAAAGGTTCATGACAGAGGCTATACTAGAAATAAAATGAATAACAAGTAGAATAAAAGATATTTAATGACTGAAAATTATGTGCATAATAATGAAAAATCCACAGCCTGCTTCCAGTCTCCGACCGGGTCAGGAATGGAATGAATGAAGCCCCCATCTAGCGGCGAGGATATGAATTCTGCCGGCTGCCGAAGCCTGTCGCACTCCTCTGGGGCAATGATTAAATGAATGGCAGATGAAATGAAATGATAGTGGAGAGTGTTGCTGGAATGAAAGTGTGACAGGGAAAACCGGAGTACCCGGAGAAAAACCTGTCTGCCTCCGTTTTGTCCAGCACAGATCTCACATGGAGTGACCGGGATTTGAACCACGAACCCAGCGGTGAGAGGCCAGCGTGCTGCCGCCTAAGCCACGGAGGCTCTGTGCATAATAATAATAATAATAAATAAAAGAAATCCTCCCTGACTTTCACTCCCTAAATAAATATAACACTGAGCGGTAGGAACTCGCTCGTCACAACAAGACAATGTGAATGCAGCTTCACACAAATAATTAATCATAACATAAACTTTGAGCGGTAAGAACTCACTCGTCACAACATATGGATACAAGTCCATTTATCCTGGTCAAGAATTTTATATAATGTGTGGTGTACTGCTCGTTAATAAGAAACTGAGTACTGATGCGAGTCCGTTTACAACTGAAACAGTCATGTTACTCACGGAGTTGCATCTTTTAAATCACACTATGGCTATGGGACCCACCCTTAATTAATACACTATAATTACTACTGACACATGCAAGATCTAATAATACAAAAATATGACGAATCTCCCTGAGATTCCAGCTGGTGCCAGAGCACATAAATGAACAAAAAGAGCATGCCAGAAATAGGCCAAAACGCTCTCATCACTACTTGGGAACATAGCCTCGCGTACCCTAAGTTGACACGGGTCATTGAACGCGTAAAATAAACACACACAAAATTGAACCAACAACAACAAAATACAAGCCTAACGGCTAAAAACTATGTTTACATTTTTATAAAACGCCAGACAAACACGAGTTTCGGAAGCTACCTTACAACTATGGACAGCACCCATTTAATCAATCAATACTCATTATAACCGATCAGGTTTTGTGAATTTAAACAACGTCTAAAATTGACGTACAGGATCCAAGCCTGTTACTAATGACAAGTCACGTTATCTGATTTGAGCGCGCCCCTCTTGTATGAGTCAACACTGCCTCAATTATCTCTGTCAGTCGCTCAAGCCAGGTGCAGTTTCCCTCTGGAAACGCCAACTATCTCACTCATCCCCTTGGATGGCAAGAAAACACAAATATATACCACAAGTCCAGCCTCGCGAGGTCATGAACTGGGCTAATGTGGAGCAAGTCAGAATAATCACCATGATATATTCTCGCTAGCACATCATAAAAATCACACAACGCACCAAAAGCTTGGACTGACTCTCATACTCATATCACTGGGTCGGCTCAAAACAGATCAACAATATTGCGTCCATTGACGCATTAAAAAAGTACACAACAAAAACTCGGGTGCAAAGTGCCATCCCGTTCAGCTCTGCTGAAACAGCAACTATCAAAATAATCCTGATCCGTCATAAAATTCTACTCACAAATAATCTTTACCCTCCAAATTCTATTTTTAATCTCAAATTTAATTCAGTTCCATTTCTGTTATAAGGCATACCTCCGAATAATAATGCTTGACCGCGATTTACGGAAGCGAACGCGAGCCCGAGCTGCGCGTCGCCCCATAAAGTTGAACTAAACACAAATCACAATATTTACAAATTGCACAACGCTCGGCTTGTCCCATATTTAATGTGTCAGTAAAACAAGAACTAATAATCTACATTAGCAAACAGGCAAACAAATATCTACAAAATATGTCCCATAATACCATAGCTGATTTAATAAATAAATAAATTCATTTGTACTCATTCTTTAAAACAGCGTCAAGGAAACGTCTGCAGCCATCTCCTTTAAGATGTTTATCTCGTCATCGACATCTTCTGGCAAATGTCCTGCTGGTTCCAAGATCCGGTCTCGTTCTTAGACGTCATCTCGTGCTGAATTAAATAAAGTTTTGTCAGATACACACACGATATATTTCCTACTACATTCACCTATCAAGTACTGAATTCCTTGACAGTCTATTTGGTGAATTATTTCGATGAACTAGTCCTACTGGTAGTGCTGGGACTACAAATAAATCACTGAAGTTACACTTATAACTTGACGAAACTGTTCCATGTTCAAATAAAAATCAACGTCACGTTATCAGACGCACGAATGAAGAGTGTGAACGTAGCATCCTCAGACGCCCAAAAATAAGTGTATGACGTTACGTCCTCAGACGCACGAAAATAAGTCATTCTCTCGAAGCTTTTTGGTTCCTTATAAATGAAATTGACTAGGGTAGGTGTGGAAGGGGATTTATGAGAAAATATTCCATAAAAATTATCAGACTAGCATGCGATCGGTATCATTGAGTTCGTAGCGATGTGGAGGTTACGATTATGCTGTAGCCGGCTCGAATCGATCGTGGAATTAATCTGTAGATAACTCCCGCGTTAATCTACCAGGGTGCGTTATCAAGCCGAGTTGCCGCTAAAACAAGGCGTCTTGATATTATTGGCCCAGACTCTTGTATGTCTTTGCGCGCTTTTACATGTATTTCTGCAGTAGGGAGTGGTTAACATGAAGATTGACCAATTGCCTCGTAGCATTCGATTTTCTTCTTGGCGCCAACCTTCATAGCAACAGGCCATAATGTGCGTGCCCAAGCAGTCTCCGTGCTAAAAGTTGCACCTGTCCTATGTGTCGAGAATATGTATGCTTCTTCCTAAAAATACCACAGGAGCTTAAACCATTGTGTCCTCTCGGCCACTGATTTCTCAATATTTCCCAACACCGTCTGGCTCTCATATCTGCTGTCTGTAGAAATGTATCAAAAGATGATGAATAATTTATTAGAATCCTTTATACAGCCTGTGGATAAAGGGTTCAATACATAGTTCGAAAATGGCACTGTTGTTGTGGAATTGTAACAGTTATGACAAACATCTGCCCGAGTTACGTCAGCTCATCGCAGAATTCGCAGTGAGTATAGTCTGCTTACAGGAAACAAATCTCAAGAGTTTTCAGACTCCACTCTAAAGAGCGACCAGTCACCGACCGGGCTTCCGGGGGCGTTTACGCCTTGGTTCGCTCTGAATGCTATAGTGAAGAGTTTCCGTTAACTACTCATTTGGAAGCTATTGCAGTTCGCGTGTCTTTGCCTGTTATGACGACTATTTGTAACGTGTACATTCCACTGAACCAGCCCCTTGATGTTAACGACACCTTTGATCTTGTCGATCAATTAGCAGCCCCTTTCCTACTCGTGGGTGATTTAAATGCCCGTCACCCGCAATGGGGATCACCACCATCATGCCCCAGGGACGTGGAAGGCTTAATTGAAGGGATGGATTTATCTTTATTAAATACGAGGGAAAGAACCCATTTTATCGTAAAGCACGGCACGTACTGACATATCGATCTCAGTATGTGTAGCCATGCAGGACCCTTTTCTCCGGAAACGGCATCTAGTCACTGTTTTCTTTGACCTCAAGAAGGTCTATGATACCACTTGGTGCTACGGCTTCTGCTCTCTCCTGTATCAATAGAAAATCCGAGATTACTTGCCGGTATTTATTGCGAATTTTGTGTCTATCCGTCTATTCCGTGTCAAAGTAGGGAGGACATATTCGCTATATCTTGAAAACGGAGTCCCACAGCGATCAGTGCTTAGTGATATATTATTTGCGATTGTCATAAACGGTATAGTGGCTGCTGCTGGTCCAGCAGTTGTACCGTCGCTATGTGTAGACGATTTGGTTCTACATTATAGTGCACAAAATATGGCAATCGCTGAATGACAGCTCCAACAAGCTATTCGGAGAATGGTACGCTGGACGTTAGAACATGGCTTTCGGTTCTCAACCGCCAAGACCTCTGTTGTCCATTTCTGCCGAAAGCGCACTCTGCATCCCGATCCTGAGCTTTATCTGGGAAATGTAGCTGTGCCTGTTGTTGTTGTTGTTGTTGTTACGTATCGATTCCTTGGACTCCTTTTTCATAACAAGTTAACGTGGGAGCCACACGTGCAGTGTTTGAAAATTGCATGTGCGGCACATCGCGGGGGGACAGACCGCTCGGTGCTCTTACGTTTTTATAGGGCACTTATTTTATTTAGATTAGATTATGGCAGTGTAGCATATGGTTCGGCACGCAAGTCAGTACCTGTTAAACTGGATAGTGTCCCACGACGGTGTTAGGCTGGCGTCTGGAGCTTTTCGGACAAGCCCAATCATCTGCTTGCTTCCTGAGGCTGGTGTATCTCCTTAACACCTGTGGCGCCAACAAATTCTGCTGACCTATGCTGCGAATAAAAATACGACTGATGCCTCTTCATCCAAGCTATCCTTGACTGTTTCATTATCCGAATCGCCGGCTGTATGGTGCGCTCATCCGAGCCAACCGACCGGCAGGGATACGCTTGGATGACTGTTATCGGCAGTTTCGCATTCCTTCAGTCTCCTCTATTGTCAGAGTACCTAGCAAGGTACTCCGTGGATAGTTTCCCGTCCTGATATCCTCCTGGATTTGCACACTGGCCCTAAGTCCAACACGGACTCCTTCTTCTACCGGAGACTCTTCCAGTTCATGGTGGGTGGTATCCCGGATCAGGGCTTCTGTTCACGGATGGTATGAGGGTCAACGAGAAAGTACGCTGTTTATTTGTGGTTAAGGATCGTTGGTTTCTCCTTCCACTTCCCGAAGCCTGTAGCGTGTACACAGCGGAGCTCTCTGTCATCTTAGAAGCTCTGCATTAGACGTTATCTATCGATCTTCAGCACTTTTTTGTATGTACGGATTTTCTGAGTGCATTTCAAGCAATCTATGTGGGTTTCCCGAAACACCCGTTGGTCCAGCGCGTGCATGACGTGTTAGTCTGTTTGTGTACCGCTGTTACCAGGGTCAACTTTCTGTGGCTTCAGCCACATGACCAGCTCGCTGATCAAGCGGCGAAGGAGGCAGTCACACTGCCCTCGCTACCGTATCAGGTGCCTGCTAGTGATGTACGATCTCAGTTGCGAAATTCTATCATGTCACATTGAGAGGAGAAATTGCTCGCCACGCTTCTCCGCAATAAACTGAGAGCCATCAAGGAGACAAAGAAGGTATGGAAATCTTCCTTCCTCTCTAACCGTAAGGACGCTGTGGTAGTCAACTCCGGATCGACCATGAGATAACTACTCACTCCCACTTGTTAAAGAGAGAAGCCCCCCTTTGTGTACTTGTGGCGCGCACATTACCTAGGCACACATTCTCTTGGAGTAAGTGGACCTGTCCGATCTGCGAAGAACTCTCTAACTGCCTAACACCCTCTCTCTTATTCTACCTGATGACGGCCATCAGTAGACCTCGTCATCCGGTTCATGATGGAGAGTGGATATTTTTTCAAGTTTTAATACAGTGTAAGTCTTTTAGTTTAGGGGTAAACGTTTTTTCGTTTGTGTACATATCTGCTTTTTATTATAATAGTATGCCTTATTATATATATATAATGCGTTTGGCCCTCTAAGGAGCACGTAGAACCATTACTTACCACTGGTCTTCTTGTTCTTCTTATCTTCCCAAAACTTCCTCATCCTTTCGCTATCTGCTTAACTTCTTTCTTGTGCCCATGCAGCTTTGAGTTTCAAATTCCGTCCCGTAAGGAACATGGGTGGAAACTTATAAGAATTTACTTTCTGCCCGTGTCGTTGTTAGTGGGGTCAATATTGATTTCAGTGAAACCCTTTTGGGTGTCCGCTAGCCAGCGTACTTTGGTTTGTCAGCTTCCATTGACTACGAGGAAGATTTTCTTGGTCAGTCGGGAGTTGTCCATTTGAGCTATATGTCCGTAGAATTTCATGCGTCTTTTCCGTGTAAGTGAGGTGAATACAGTAAATACAGTTCTTCTGAGCTTTTCTTCATCCAGATACCATCCTGAAGATTTGGTCCAAATATTTTTCTCAGTATACCTTATTTATTTTACCATTTATCGTATTTTACCTAAATAGGGCATCCTTGTTGTGGCTCACTGTATTTATACAAACCAGTTTTCGTCTTCGTCTTCATCCCATGCAGTGACCTTTTTTTTTATCTTATCACTAGCAACTGGCTTCACACGGTATCTTTTTCGGATTACCCCGCTTAAGCTTAGAAGGCACACGACGGGTCCCAGAGTCAATTCAGAAAAGCCGAGGTGAACAGCGAAATTCTAAACACATTCTAAACACTCTTCTCTGCTAGACAGTTTGATACTGGCTGAATCTGTGGTGATAGGCTCTCTCGCTAGCCCTTCAACTCGCTCCAAAGCTAGTAATTGAAATTTCCACTGAATGGAGATTGTTGGAAGAAATGAAAACGTAAAAACACTTCTAGTGGGTGATGTATTAAAGATAGAGATATGCTGTCGCCGACTTTTTTGTAGAAAGTTTCATGCTGATAAATTCTTACACTCATAGTATTTAGATATTTTGACGGTTTACCCAGCGTAAGCTTAAAAGGCGCACGGATGGCAGGTTTTTCTCCGACTCGATTCACTTAAATCCTTACAGTTCGGCTTCCTTTGGTCATAAATGAATGCTTTTCCTACAGAAACCTTCCTCGAGAAATCCTTTGCAGAATGGTGAAAGCCACATCAAAATCCATCCAGTGGTTCTCGAGATTCAGCTCATATTCAGCACAAACCTTGAAATGTATTATCTTTCCTTTCATACGCGAATACTCATTTTACAGCCGATGGAAAATATAAATCTAAAGCTGCTGTTCTTCAGCTTTCAGACCAAAAAGAAAAGTCAACAGGCCTATATGAATGCTTGAGACAAACATAGACCTAATAAGTATCTTCGGCTTGTCCCAATTATTTGCTTCGTTCTTGTTTTGGCTGTGGATTTTAGACGGAATGTCCTTCCACCCCGCTGTCACTGGGACACAAACCCCTGCTACTCGGGTGAAAGGTAAGTGGCTATACCACTGCGCCATCACACCTCAGCAGACACACAACCATTAATTCGTTACATCATATTACAGTAGGATAGCGACCATGAGTTTGCATGTGATAACACATGATATTTTTCTCTGTCTTCCAAGTGAAGTTGCGTGTGGCACGGAATCGTGCAGGTGCTCATTGAGTGCAGTTGGTAGCTGAAGCCCTAAAATATTCTTCACTCCAGTATTTGAAGTTGGTCTGTTGACACGTGCCAAAGAAAAAATTATCTTTTCACCCACATACTGTATGTCTTTTTTATAGCTGAGATCTTATGAAGGCTACTCAGCGGGAGGGTGGCGTTATGGTGCAGTGGCATAGTCCTTCTTCTTTCACCGGGGTGGTTGGGGTTCAGATCCCCAATTAATTCTGCTATGCTGCTGAAGGTTGTATAGCCTATTTTCATCTCTCTCTCTCTCATGTGTATAATCTGCATGTGTATGAGAATTCACATCGCTCAGTACTCGGGCGACACCTTACCGATGCATTATTGCAGGCGTTCTCAACCGGGTGCTCGCGAGCACCACGTTTCTCTCGTCGTACGAGCCAAAATGTGCTCGGGAGAACAAACTCCCCTGAGATTTATTCTTCAATTGAAATTCTGTTGCACCAACCAGAATGACATTTTAATTACAAGTTTTGACAGAAATTTTAAAATTCTGTGAAATAGTATTTTTAATCTAGAGCACAGTAATAATAATTGGACATCCCTGTTTTATGAGTAACACGAAGTATACTGATTCAACTCGACTGTCAACCCGCAAATGTATCTTATCTGCTTGAGTCATACAAGCAGTTGCAGCATGCCTGGTGAGCGGTGAATCCCTAGTCATTTCGGAACTTCTGAGAGCGAGAGGGAGAGAGATAGGCAAAGGAAAAAGAGTAGCATGGTTGTTTTATTAGTTTTATTATTATTATTATTATTATTATTATTATTATTATTATTATTATTATTCAATTTACTGGTGCTCGGGTACTAGGTAGACCTACAGGGCCGCCGAGAGGGGTGTGGGGAAGGAGGGCAAATGCATAGGGGCCCGTATGCAATGAGGGCCGGTTAGTTGTGCACGTTAATTTGAGGTTGTAGTAGCTACTTTTGTATATTATGTAAAATGCTGGAACTTACAACAAGGATATTGATTTGTCTACAGCTCTGCAGAAGATATCTCATACTACCATCTTTTAACTGTCAAGAGAAATGAGACAGAAAAACACTTGAGACATATATGACAGTGCGAAAGTATTGGCTGAAACTATTCATTGGGTAAAAGAAGTTCCTCGATTCTGAAAATTACAAAAAGAAAGTTTTAATGTACCTTATTCTACCCCAGAAGAGTACAGTATTACCTATGCATTGTACGAATGGCGTACTATATTGTTTTACACTTCATTTTTTCTACCCAAATGAAGTATAGTACACATCAGTTGCTACGGCAAGAGGAAGATGGACTGCAAACAGAAAAGGACTTAAAATGGAAAGAAGAGGAAGATGCAGTGAGGAAGATGAAAGGAGGGAAGGCACCGGGTGTGGATGAGTAGAGTGTGGAGATGGTGAGAGCAGCAGGAGAGGTGGGGATACAATGGTTGTACCGAGTGGAAGGAAGACCCCAGAGGACTGAAAAAGGGAATAATTGCCCCGATCTTCAAGAAAGGTAGTAGAACAGAATGCAGAAACTATCGGGGAATAACACTGATGAGTCATTGTGCAAAGATGTTTGAGAAAGTTTTGGAAAGGAGAATTGGGACAAGGATAGAAGGAGGGATGAGGGAAGAACAACATGGCTTCAGAGCAGGAAGGTCCACAGTGGATTTGATTTTTGCTGTAAGGCAGTTACAAGAACAGCACTATGAGTATGGAACAGATCTACTGATGGCCTTCCTGGACATTGAGAAAGCATATGACAGTGTATGCAGAAACAAAGTATGGAAGTCCCTGGAGGATAGAGGAGTAGAAAAATTGACTATAAGGAGGATAAAGGAGATGTACAAGGGAAGCGTGAGCTGTGTGAAAGTGGGAGGAGAGAGATCGAACTGGTTGGAACAGAGAAACGGCCTGAAACATGGAAGTGCACTGTCACCGTTACTTTTCATTGTGGTGATGGATGACATAATGACCCGAGTGGCACAAGTAATTGGGGAAGGAAAGATGAAAGCAATGGTGTTTGCAGATGATTTGATGATTTGGGGAAACAAGGAGGAGGAGGTACAGGAACAGTTGGACGTGTGGGAAGGAATAATACAAGGATATGGGATGAAATTTAGTATAAATAAGAGTGAGATGGGGATCACAACAAGGAAGAAGGAAAGAACCACAACGGGAATAACAATTGGTGGGGAACAGCTGAAGAAAGTGGAGAGTTTCAAGTATCTGGGAAGCCTGATACAAGATAATGGAAGAAACGATAAAGAAATAAATGAGCGGGGGAGACAGGTAGAAGCATTCCGGAGGAGTGTGAGAAGCATGTTATGGAGCAAGGATGTCCCTCAGACAGCAAAAAGATCATATAGCCTATCGGACGTACTATGTCCCTATCCTGACGTATGCCTCGGAGATCTGGGTTATGAAAGGAAGGGAGAAGAGCAAAATACAGGCCAGTGAGATGAGGTTCTTGAGAAGCAGTATTGGAGCTACAAAGATGGCCAGAATAAGAAATGCGAGGACCAGAGAATTAATGAAGGAGGAACCATTACAGGATGGTATAGAGAAATCTAGACTTAGATGGTATGGACATGTAAAACGAATGGAGGAGAAGAGGATACCCAGGAGGATACACGAGACGAAGTGGGAAGGAAAGAGACCGAGAGGAAGATCGAGAGACAGGTGGCTGAAGGGGGTGGAAGAAAGCGTGAAGAAGAGAGGAGAAGACTGGACAAGGGTGGAGGCTGAGAGATGGTGGGAAGACAGAAGACGTTGGAGAGGCTTGTGTTCCAAACAGACCCGGCCAGTGGCTGGAAACTGTGCAAGATGATGATGATGATGATGATGAGTTGCTACGGCCACCTTCTCAACATAATTTCCTTGTAACTTAATGCACTTTTGCCATAGATGTGTCAGTCACTTCAGACCTTCCTGGAACCATTCTTTTTGAGTGCTGCGTACCCATGCCTTGACAGCTGTGACCAGAGGTTTCTTCATGTTCCCGTTCATGTTCATGTGCCAAGTCGGGAGAATATGGTAGGTGTGGTGGCAGCACCGTGAATCCCATTTGATCAATGGAAGCGGTGGTCTCTCGGCTAGTGTGGGGGCGGGCATTGTCATGTTGCAGAAGCACACCTTTTGCCCATTCTCCCTGCCGCTTAGTTTGAATGGCACGAAGTAAGCGCTTAGGGGTTGCCACATATGCTGCATTGTTAATCGTGGCCCCCAATTCCAGCCAGTCAATGAGGATGATCCCCTTTGTGTCCCAAAACACTGTCGCCATTTTCTTGCCAACTGATGGCACTTTTCGACATTCTTTGGCGGTGAACTGCCCCTATGCTATGCTTCCATTGCAATGATCGCCGTTTTGCGGATTTTGAAGAACTGGACACAGCTGTCAAGGCATGGATACGCATCACTCTGAAGGAATGTTTCAGGAAGGTCTGGAGAGACTGACACATCGATGGCAAAAGTGCATAAAGTTACAAAAGTGCATAAAGTTACAAAGAGATTATGTTGAGAAGTTGGACGTAACAACTATAGTGTAGTGTAATGTAATGTACTTCATTTGGGTAGAAAAAAATAAAGTGTGAAACAATATAGTACGCCCTTCGTTTATAGCCTATGACTGTGAGTTAGGAATAATGTACTACAATTTAGTGTCGAATCTGCTATCAAACTAATGCGGAGTTTAAAAATGCTCCTTTTTTTTCATTACGTACTGGTAATTAAAGTGAAGTCTTACAGAATTGCAAAATATTTCCCTATGCCTGTTAACTGTATTGAAAATCCCAAATTGTTTTGTGCATTTCGCAAAAAAATATATATCTTAAAATTAAAACTAAAATGTTTTCTATGAAATAAGATTTGTGTGGTTTCTTTTTTAAATTTTGACTGTGCATCAGAAGTTTTTATCAAAATGACGTAGTTTTCCCAGAGTAGCTAGTAGTAAATAGTAATAATTAAAAGTATTTCAAGAGGGGCCTAAAAATGCATAGAGGCCCTTCAATCCTCTCGGTGGCCCTGGACGTATGACATGAGGGTAGTGCTCACATGGGAAGTATCAGGTAAAACAGGTCGAACCCTATCTTGAAACTTTGTGGACGCAATCGTTGTACTATAAGAGGACAATATGTGGAAAATCAGCTGCCAGATTGAACTGTGAGGCTCCGAAATAATGTGGCGAATCTCTCATATAAATCAATGGGAGGTAGCGAGTACCGTACATGTTGGAATGGACAGCCCTGACCGCCCAAGCACTCAAGGCCGGTGGGAAGGAGCCGCATGCTCTAGTCAGCATATACGCCCCGCCTCGCTACTACTCAGTTGTACAGCGATGTCCTGCTCCTCCAGCCGTCATGCCTGCGTACCAGGATGTCAGGTACGATTTCGGAGCCTTGCAGTTCAACCTGGCGGCTGATTTTTCCGCACGTTGTCCTCTTTTAGTCAAACGATTGCGTCCACAAAGTTTCAAGATCGGCTTCGACCTGTCTTACCTGATACTTCCCTTGTAAGTCTCAAAAAGGTTGAGAACGCCTGCATTATTGGATAGTTATTAATGATATTTTTAGATGGTTACAGGGTCGTTGCGAGCGCATCATGACATTTAATACTTCGTTTATTAGGTAGATTATTTTAAGTGTTGTTATTTAATGTATTGTATTCTAATTTTATTTAATTTACAGTAATCAATGGTATTATCATTTAATGTAAAAGAGCGGGTTGCATGCAACAAATGGGGCTTCTCAGTCCTATGCATATAAACCTAAAATAAACAATCAATCATTTAATCAATCTCACTCCCGCGCATTCAAATTTGGTGGTTTTATGGCCGGATGCCCTTCCTGACGCTAACCCCATGAGAGGAGTTAATGAGAGATGAAATGAATGATGATGAATGAAACTAGGGAAGGATTTGGAAGGAAGTGGCCGTGGTCTGTCAGAAGGTACAGTACCAGCATTTTTCCTGGAGTTGTAAATGATTTATTTATTTTCCGTGTCCAAATCAAATTAGATTTTGCCAGTAAGTAGCAACAGTTATAGCATTAGCATTTGCAGCCAAAAGATCGTCTTTTGAACATATGTCCTCCATCAAGGGGCAGATCAGCAGGTGTTCTGGGTCTTGTAAAATGCTGCAGTCACAGAATTCATCATTGTTGACGAGCATGTTCCATTTCTTGAGATTGTTCTTGCAGCGTGAAACCCCCGTCCTCAGCCTGTTCAATGATTTCCAAATTCCATGTGGCAAGTTGTGACCAGGTGCCATTTTTTCTGATAAAGGAATAGTTGGGTCTGTGATCTCTGTCTTCCATATCTTCACACGGGCAGCTTCTTGTGAGCCTTTGAGGGCTGTTACTCCCCTCAAAAAGCTGTTTCTGGACTTAAGTCTCTGTCGGGCTGGTTGTTGGCCGAAAAGTGGATGCCTTGAATCGGTTTCTTGCCGTTTCTTCTCAGATGCTGCTGCTACCATTCTTCGGACATGAGGTGGAGAAATTCCTATAAAAGGGTAAATCTTCTGAAGTGGTGTTGGTCTAAGACACCCAGATACAATCCTGGAAGTCTCATTCAGAGCTATATCCACCTCTTTGGAATGTGGAGAAGAAAGCCAAACTGGTGCTGCATATTCAGCAGCTGAGAAGTCCAAGGGCTGAAGTTCTGAGAGTGGTGGGGTGAGCACCCCATGTCCTTCCTGTTAGGCATCTTAGTATGTTATTTCGTGCAGATACTTTACTTTTGGTGTTCAAGCAAAGTTGCTTGAAAGACAGAGTTCGATCGAGGGTGACACCAAGATATTTTGGTGTAAAACAATGAAGGATTGTTTCACCTTGCCACTTAATGTTCTATGTCCTCCTTGCTTCTTTATTTCGCAAGTGGAAAGCACAAACTTGCGTTTTGGCTTGATTTGGCTTCAAATTATTTCTGTGATAGTATCGACCAAGTTCTTCCAAGGCACAGGACAAAGAATGTTCTACTTCTTCAAAGCTTCGACCTTGCACGTTGTAAATGAGAAAACCATTTAATGGACGGCCGACAGTGGGGCTCGAACCCACGTCTGCAGAGTCCGCAGAGAGCTTGGCCTAGCGCTTCGCGCTTGAACCAACCAAGAACAGCACGATGTGCCCTTGAAGCATGTGACAAAATATTTTTTCCATAACTTTTACACCCTTATCAAACTTTTGGCAGTTTTGCCTGTCTGTAGCTACCGCCGAACTGTAGCTACCGCCGAACGGAGTTTTCAGTGTTTGAGTAGGTTGAAATCATACTTCAGAAATTCTACTTCTGAAACCAGACTCAACGGTCTAGCATCGTTATCTATTCACAGAGACATACTGAGCACTGACGAAGTTATAAACCAATTTGGTAATGCTTCAAGAAACTTTTAACATTTTATTATAGTTCAAGTTGTAAATCAAAACAGTTAGTTAGTTGTTTGTTAGTTAGTTAGTTATTGAGGTTTTATGGGGCGGAACAGCGAGGCCATGGGCCCCGAATCAAAACGGTAATGTTCATTATTTCTATCTAAATACTCTTAAGTGTGCGAGATGACTGTATTAACAAAAAGTAACATAATTTTTTCTTAATTATGTTACAGATCAACCAAACATAAAACATCACAACCAATTGGTTGAAAAAGTGATGCCAGATAGCCTTAATACTCATCATTTTGCTCCAAATTATACCAAAGTTTCCAAGACCACCCTTACCTTGGGGGCTATTCCAAGCCCCTAAAACCCCGGAAGCCCACCCCCAATAAAACTCTATATACGCCCTTGCTAAATCTGAAGTCATTCCCAGCAACGATCGTATAATGTCGCCACAGTATTGAAGTTTCATATGAACCCCTATCGTCACACTAATTGGATGTATGTAATTAAACAGTATTCAATTAACGTTGCATTGAAGAAACCTTACTGAAACCTTTTGGTCACAGCGGTGTGTGGTAAGCCTACTGTACGAATTCATAATCACATTCGCTTGTCTTCTGTCATGATTCCGTTGCATTTATAGATTAAATATTGACCATTTAGGAATCCTAAGTTGAATTCACTTTTCTTAACTATGTGGACGGTTGTGGGATCGAATCGTGATAAAGAGTTGGTTGCATTTAAGGGTGCTCAAAGGGGGCGGGTGGAAGGAAGAAAGCTTTTATTTTTACGTGACCATTAATCATGCGATCATGAGCCACGAGACCTCATTATTATGTAGAATCCGAATCACAGGACATGGTATTTCATTTCGAATATCTCACGTGCATTGACCGGGAATCGAACCCGGTCCACCTCGGTGATATGCCAACAGCTTTACCACTGCCCCCCCCCCCTCCCCGAGTGGAAAGACTCATCCTAGGAAATTTACATGCCCGTTAAGAAAAAAATGCCAACTCTGTGGTATCTCTTAATTCCAAAGTAGTTAAAAGTAAGATTAAACGCATAATATTGTAACAACAAAATCAACGGAATTTTCTTCTTTCCTTTGTCTTCACATTTAGTTTTAAAGTCATACAAATGAGAACATTTCATAATTGTTATTTTATGTGTGGTTAAATGCAAGCCTCCGTGGCTTAGGCGGCAGCACGTCGGCCTCTCACCGCTGGGTCCGTGGTTCAAATCCCGGTCACTCCATGTGAGATCTGTGCTGGACAAAACGGAGGCAGACAGGTTTTTCTCCGGGTACTCCGGTTTTCCCTGTCAAAATTTCATTCCAGCAACACTCTCCACTATCATTTCATTTCATCTGTCATTCATTTAATCATTGCCCCAGAGGAGTGCGTCAGGCCTCGGCAGCCGGCACAATTCATATCCTCGCCGCTAGATTGGGGCTTCATTCATTCCATTCCTGACCCGGTCGGAGACTGGAAGCAGGCTGTGGATTTTCATTTCATGTGTGGTTAAATGCTAGAGAGGATCTAAATGTCGTGTAGCTCTTCATCCACTGAATGAATCAATGAGTGAATCCTGGCACCATCTGAACAAAACTATGCAAGTGCTACAAGCCTAGTTAGTTGGTCGTTGGCAGAGTAGGCATAAAAGTTTCTATACCTCATACCGTACGTCATTAATCCCGAAAAAAAAACCCTCAATCTTTTAGACATTGAGCAGCCAGAATTGTCTTGAAAGGGTTATTCTAATGTTGTTGTTGTTGTTTATTCATTAGGAGCTTTGTGACATCGTGGTCATGTATCCCGGTGTACTTGGGTGTGTGTTCAAGTTGTCTGATAACCTGTGTCACTGTGATGTCTGTACTAGTGTGTGTATTTGTATCAAGGTAGGATTTGGATAGGAAACGGCCGTTGGCTTACGTTAGGTACCAACCCGGCATTTGCCTGAAGTAAATGTGGGGAAACCTCGGAAAACCACTTCCAAGATGGCTGAGGTAGGAATCGAACCCGGGCCTCCGTGGTGACAGACAAGAATGCTAGCCACTATGCAACGAGGCGGACATTCGTTTTCAGTATACTGACATATATATTACGCATTTCAGCAATGCGTACAAGCATCCGGTATTCGCTCCTGCAACCTTGGACACAGAATGTGTCTCTTACTATGGCTAGACCATCACGTGGTGTAGTGGCTACTATTTTTGGCTATTGCCCCGGAAGTCCAGGAATGTAATTCTGGTCTGAGGACGGGAACGGGGTGCACTCAGCCTTGTGAGGCAAAACTGAGAAGAGGTGTGTTCGATTCCCACCTCAGCCATCCTGGGAGTGGTTTTCTGTGTGATTTCCCCGTTTCTACTCCAGGCAAATGCCGGGATGGTTCCTAACTTACGGCCATGGCCGCCTCCTTCCCAATCCTTACTTGAATTACAAATACACACACAATAGCACAGGTTATACTCAAACCCTAGTACACGGGGCTAATATGCCATGTTGCCCAAGCCCCTCAAATAAACAACAACTATTGTAATAACATCAGTAATATCCTGGGGACAGACTAGAAACGTACCACCTGACAGACCGGACATGACAATCACAGGCAGAGTAGAGTTAAGGTTGTGACCTTCATGGTACACGTGCTCATAACTACAGTAGATGAATACCTGGACCGAGAAGGTTATCACCAAACCTAGGAAGCTTGTACACAGAAATTGCCTATAATACGCATGATTATACACAGTAATTTCAGACACGTAAGCTATCAAGCAGACAAAATAAAAATATGCGCAAAAATGTATCACGTGCAAAACGTGGTAATTTTGACCTTGATGTTCTGTTCTATATACATGAGCAAAAAAAAAAAAAAAATGTCCACCACTGCTTTGTCCCAGGATATCTATTCGTAAAGAATATGTCTATATTTTAAACTATCAACCCACCCCGGCTTCGCCCGGTATCTTGAACGGTATTTACAGCTTAAGCTTAAAAGTCGCACGGACGGCAGATCCCAGTCGCAATTCAGAAAAGCCGAGGTGAACAGCGAAACTTTAAACACATATACCCTTCTTTGAAGTTTTTACTCGACACGATTCGACAATTTGATGCTGGCTGAAGCTGGGGTGATAGGCTCGCTCGCTCGCTTGTAAACTCGCTCCGAAGCTACTGTAGTAATTAATTTCAACTGGAAATTTGTTGGAAGAAATGAAAACGTAAAAGCACTTATCGTGGGTGATGTATTAAAGATAGAGATATGCTGTAGCGGACTGTTTTGTAGAACATTTCATGCGGAAAGATTCATACACTCATAGTATATAGATCATTTTAACGATTTACCCAGCGTAAGCAGGGTTTTCTTCGACTCGATTCACTGAAATCGTTACTGCTCGGCAACCTTCGGTTATAAATGAATGTTTTTCTACAGAAACCTTCCTCTAAAATCCTTTACAGAATGGTGAAAACCGCATCAAAATCCATCCAGTGGTTCTCGAGATTACCCGTTACATCCCAGAATCGGGGACTTAGTTTTATACTACGTAGAGATGGAAAGTCTGATAGCCGTGTACACGTTTAGGATTCAAACCAGGGCCACGTGGTTCTTTAGATCAGCCATGATAGGTGGCCACAATAATAACAAAATATTAAGAATATTAATAACAATAATAATTATTATAACAATTATACCAATTTTAACAATAATACAATGGATTTTACGTCTCTTTTAACTGCTGCGCTCTTTAGAGATGCTGGGGTGCCGTCATTGGTCTTGAAAGGGATCATTAACTTGCCAGTAAATGTACTGGCATGACTCCCTGGCATTTCAGTAACCTCAGATACAAACTAAGTCAGGATTCGATAGGCAACCTTGGACCCAACAGACGATAGACTGCTGTGTCGCACACCCAGCCAAATTATTGTTATAATTATTATCTCTGCGTCCTCAAAAATTGTGTTCCTCTGGCGGAGTGTATTTTATGGTAGGATGCCCAATTCCATTCCGCCCCTTCTTTCCTTCCGCGGAAAACAACACGTGGTTTCCCAAAACCAGTCATCTTTCTCAGTTCTGAACCTGCTCAATGTTGCTTAACTTCGAAGATATCACGTGTTGCGGTGTGTCAACCTTACTAAACCGTTCTGCATCTAATGATGAATACCAGTCGAAATATTAAAATTGTAAGTTTTCATGGATGTGTGCAAAATATATTTTTAAGCTGCAAGATGTCGTTTGATATTTACGGAGTACTTTGTATTAAGTCAGATTGTATCCTATAGATGCATAGTGACTACCTCATGGTGTAGTGGATAGCGTTGTTAGCTGCCATTACTGAGTTCCTGGGTTCGATCCCCGTGTCTTTCCAGAATTTAAATCTTGGTATAGAATCATTCAGCCCCATGATTCCAAAAGGGAAACTGCTGGAAGCTGTTGCAAGTGAAGGAACGGAAAGGAAACTTTTAGTCTTAATGACCATTAATTTCGGGATCATGAGCCACGGTACCTCCTTATTTTACGTGGAATACGAATTAGACCGTTACATTTCATTTCGAAAATCTTAACACGTGCGTGAACCGAACCTGATCCGCCTTGGTGAGAGGCAAGCACACTGCGCCCAACACCACCCCCCCCCCCTTACTGATCAACCTACCACCCCTAAATTACGGCTCAGAATGTCTGGTTAGTGATTCCTTATCATAATCAAGACTATGATTGGCCCATCTACGACCCTCGTGGATACGGCACTCTGAATTTGCGGATATTGAGTCAACTAGATTTATATATATATATATATATATATATTTATATTTGTGCGACTGGCTGCGTGGCTCAGCGGTAACGTTCTCACCTGCTGGGTCGAAGGTTGCAGGATCTATTCCTGGCACAGTCAGCTGGCATTTGAGGGTGCCCAAATGCGAGGAAGCTGTGTAAGTAGATTTAATGGCACGTTAAAGATACCCTTAGGGGCAATATTCCGACACCCCGGCGTCTCTAAAAGTCGGAGTAGTTAAAAGGGATGTAAAACATATCAGATTATTATTATTATTATTATTATTATTATTATTAGCTTGCCACGGTGGGTGAGTGGTTGTCGTGTCGGTCTACCAACCCCAAGCTTGCAGGTTCGCTCCTGGCTACGGTAAGTGATTTTCGAAAGGCAACAATATCACGACACGCATGCCATACGTTGTTGGCATGTTAAAGAACCCATTTTAATTCAGTAGGCCGTGTTCTAAATGGCAAAAATAATCTCGGGATTTTCCGCCAACACAAAAGTTCCTCCTTTCTCTACTAGAAAGCGCTATAGTGTCGAGGAGCTTCAATATCTAACCTCCTTGACTTTCATAGCGCTCCAAGGAACAACAAAATTCGAAATGCAAGTTGCCCTCTGGGCGTCAAATAAACGAAGATTGCACCAGACACCTGAGGCCATACGATATTATTATTATTATTATTATTATTATTATTGTGGCGAGTGTATAGCTTACTAGGATGTGGATTTGTTATGTCTGCACTACGATATAACACATGAATGTGGGCCAGGTTCGCCGACTGCCCACTTGGGTAGCAGGCATGACGTCCGCAACGCAACAATAATCCTCACAATTAGTGAAGGTAAGACACATGCAACACCTGGATGTTATCGTCATGGTTATAACAAAGGAAGTTCCTCATGTTTACAATTGAAGGGTCCACGGGAAGAAGGGGGAATGTCACTCAAAATATAAAATCGAGATAACAGCGCAATCTGGTAGGCTTCTTTGCGACGTATTGAAGGCACAATTGTGTCTGGCTAAGAACAACGAGGGTCGTGAGAAAATGACGTTTCAAGTTTACGAGAACATATAAGTACAGTAAAACTTCGTTTAACCGTCACTCTTTAAACCGTTAGTTTCTGTTAACCGTCATTGCTGCAATAGCATAATAATACTGCCATTTTCAATGTTGCCAGTGCATGGAATGATTTGTCAGTGTCAAATCTAAAGAACGGCTGGAATAAACTTTGGCGTCAACCTGGAGGTGAAGAATCTGAGGAACCTGAGAGTGTGACAGTTGACGAGATGGTCAATTTGTGCAATAATTTACTAATCAGTACAAATTTGACGTCAGAAGAAGTATCAAAAAGGAAGCTTGTAGTTTAACGTGACCGTGAATCTCGCGATCATAAGCCACGGGACCTCCGTTTTACGTGGAATCCGAACCACAGGACATGGCATTTCACATCGAAAATCTCACATGCATTGACCGGGAATCGAACCCGGTCCGCCTTGGTGAGAGGCATACAGCTTGACCGCTGCGCCACCACGCCCCCTGAAGAAGTATCAAAGTGGTTAGAGTGTGACAGAGGGGACGGGGGGTTACAAATTTTGAGTGATGACGAAATTGTTGCCAGCGTAAGTGCCACAGAAGAAGGAGAAGGAGACGAGTGTTCAAACCATGACGAAAAACAAACTATTAGCCACTCAGAGGCTGAAACAATGCTGTCCAAGTGTAATGGTTTGAAAGTCAAGAGGCCAATGTAACGCAGGCACTACTGCTCCGAAAAATACGAAATATTGCCGCGGTAAAAGCTCGAGCATTAAAGAGGCAGAAGAAAATGACTGACTATTTTCAAGCTACATGAACTATTTCACCTGTAAGTTGATATTACTGTACTGTACATTATTTTGCCACATTTGTAGCTACTGTACGGATGTTTTTATCATGTAATAAATGGTATTATTTGCTATTACAATCGTGTTTAGTTTCTTTTCGCTCCGAAATATATTACATTACTGTGCGAGTGATATCTGTCTATAATATAATTGATTGAGGTCATGTTTTGGAGGAATAACACAGTGTTTCTGTTATCTGTCTATCCGCTCAACCGTCATGACCACGGTCCCGACGATGACGGTTAATCGAGTTTTTACTGTACTGTACATATAAGTAATGAAACTTTAAGAACTCGTTTCCTGAACATTTTACATTATTTGACAATCCCCCTTCTTCCCGTGGACCCTTCAATTCTTACCTCCGATCACGTGTGTCGGGTTGTGTTCTCATATGAAGGGCTGTGATGGTCTTCCAACGGCAGAATAGGAGATGGGAAAACATGTCTTTTCTTTAAATCTTCAGAATTGAATTATTACATGCCATTATTCAGTGTTGCCTAGTAGGCCTAATCAGTCATGGAATGTTTTTCAGTCGGTCAATACGAGTGCGCCAAATTACATAAGGCAGGGAGTACAGTATCTAAATATCTTATTCTGAAAGAAATATCACATGAATCAATGTATCACTTACTTCATCAACAACTAGAGGACCCCGCCCGGCTATATTCGTATGCGGGTTCGACGTGAAACTGTTCCTGAAGGGGCTAACGTCTTATGCTTTTTTTTTCATCGCACTTTTCAAAAATAAAAAATTACGAGCCTTACAGTAGTCGCATATGATGTGTAACATCTGACATAGAAGAAATCTCACGTGAAATTGTTGATACACCGGGATTTTATAGTATTATTGACACAAATATTAATCTATTGTAAAAGAGAGTGTTTTACAGATATTGTAGTTTATAATACGGAACTCATTTTATTAGATGATTAGTAGCTTCCACCAGCACTAGCCTAAATAAAGAATACGATATGGATCAACTAGATTCATAGACGCGACACCGCTCATAACCTTAAATTCCTTACAAACAGGTCCTCTTGATTCACGGACCAACACGTAATTTCATATGGATTCTGTTAAAATGAGTCATATTGATATGATAAATATCGTTTAAAATGATAATCTGGTAGCAAAAATATCTACCCCGCCCAGGATTCGAACCCAAGATCATTAGATTCACAGTCATACGCTATAACCCCACGGCTATTTCGACTACGCAAATTTCGTGCACAAGATGGTGGCTTATTTCCACGTTCCAATAATACTGCATTACGGCATTAAGTTTCATTTATATTTTGCTTGTTTCGATAATGTTCCTGAGTGACATAGTTTAAAATGCCTTATGCCAATGCAATGCCGACTACTTACAATGTTTGATATTAAGGCATTTTACCATTTAAAAATACTGATACGAAGCATTCGAACATGTACCATGTCATTTGCTTAAATCACTTGACACCAGAGTTCGCATGAGCGTTTTCCGTTCAGTATGTCATATACATTCCACATGGCCGAGAGTGCGTCATGGTATCAATTTTCGACACCGCGCGCTGATTGTTTCTCTTACCAGTGCCAGCTGGATCGATCGATCGAGTTGGCAGTGCGTCTTATACTTCCGTTCGATCCACCACTGCCAGCTAGGGCACACTTCCATTCGATCGATCGAGCGGGCAGTGCATACTTCCGTTGTCCACCACTGCCAGCTAGTACACTTCCGTTTGATCGATCGAGCGGGCAGTGCATACTTCCGTTGTCCACCACTGCCAGCTAGTACACTTCCGTTGGATCGATCGAGCGGGCAGTGCATACTTCCGTTTGATCCACCACTGCCAGCTCGATCGTTCCGATCCACTTCCGTCCCCAATTTTCAAAATCACTCCCACAAAGCTATCCAGCAACCGAGCGGAAAGATGTTACACATCAAAAATCGATATTTATGAAATCTGTGCAATTCGTCACTGCTGCGGGAAATTCTCTTTCTTTTCAACGCTGAATACCAAAGTGTGATTCTTTTCAGTCGGTCAACACGATTGTACCCAACTGAGATGGGTTATTCCCTAATCCTGAAAAAAATAAATTGTATTTATCAAATACACTTGGATAACCAGTTTCTATCGTCAAGCGATCATCAGATCCATTACACTTAGGTAATAAAATCTGTCTGATGATGATCGCTTGACGATCGAAACTGGTCATCCAAGTGTATTTATTAATCTCATGTAATATTTTTCAGGATTAGGGAATAACCCATCTTATTTGGGTACAATCGTGTTGACCGACTGAAAAGCATCAAACTCTTGCTTACTAAGGCAACACTGAAAATGGCTTCAAACACCATGATGTTTGAATGCTCATTTGTTACGATCAGTTCCTTGTAGTACTGGCTGTGTGGTGCAGTGGTGACGATCTCGTCTGCTGTGTCCAAGGTTGCAGGATCGACCCCCCCCCCCAATTGCAAATAAATGAATGAATGGCGCAGTCAGTTGGCATTTGAGGGTGCGCAAATGTGAGGGAGCCGTGTCAGTAGATTTACGCTGAAGATCTCCTTCGGGTCAAAATTCTGGCACCTTGGCGTGCGCGAAATACTTAACCGGCATTCTATATCTCCGAACCTGTTTCTGATATCACCCTGAATTTTTTTATGGCGATAGAAAATACTTAGGCAAATTCAAATAAATATGTGACTCTTGCATACCTGTTAAGTACAAAGCCAACATGGTGACCAAGTGAAATTAAAATAATTAGATGGCATTTTCTCGCGATTTAATCATCTGGACGCAGTGATGATTTAATCTACTTTCATCTAATTCAATTCAATTCTTTTCAAAAAGTCAAGATGGCAAATGTGCGAAATTATAAAATAAAGTTTTTATTGTCTATGTCCTAATTATGCAATCAATGTGAAAGTTTGTGTAATGAAACTGCGCAATAATCTTATCTAATGGTACATAGCTCTATGGTCTACTGTACATATAAAATAATCCAACATGGCGACCATCCGGTATATTTAGATGGTTATGAATATCTACAAATCTATTACAACAATGAAACTCAAATTTTGTACGTTGATAGAGGCTATTAACGAAGTTCACCTATGGAAATTTCAATAACCTGATGAGCACAAAACCAACATGGCGGTGACGCGAAATTTAAATATAAGGTACGTTCAAAAAAAAAGCCGGAGGCTGGAATGCGCAAACCGGTGGCATCGGCTAATCGTGGCGTGTGTAACGAGGTGTGGTTCCGACCAGAGCGTGGAAGGTCACAGCCCGTCGCTTGAGGGCACGCGTGCACGTCACGTGACGATACAAAGCAAGCAGCAGCACGTCCAACGCTGCCAGTCGCATTGCAAACAGTGACATGGAGGCGTCAAACGAACAGCAAAGAGGTGTTGTTCGGTTTCTGACAGCGGAAGGAGTAGGGGGACGGACATTCATCGCCGAATGTTACAAGTGTACGGCGAACACTGCATGTCCCTTGCAAGGGTCAAGGCACGGCACAAGCGCTTCAGGGAAGGACGGGTGTCGTTAGCCGATGATGCCCGGTCTGGGGCACCCGCCTGCATTACCGATGACAACGTCCAGCTGGTTGATGCACTCATTACCCAGGACCACCGAGTGACAGTGAACGCCATAGCCGCCGTGGTCGCTCCATGACAATGCACGATCTCATACGGCCAACACAGTCGCGGCACTCCTGCAGAAATTCAAATGGGAGGTTCTCGGCCACCCTCCATACAGTCCGGACCTCTCTCCCTGTGATTACGCCATATTTGGTCCCCTGAAAAGGGTTCTGCGGGGCCAACGATTCACCTCGGACGCAGACATCCAGCTGTACGTGCGGAACTGGTTCACATCGCAGCCCAGGGAATTTTATGAGACAGCCATTCACCGCCTCGTGTCACAGTGGGACAAGTGCCTCAACAGCCAGGGCCAATACTTCTAACATACAGGTACTGGTTTCTGTAATTATGCCTTCGGCTTGTTACTTTTTGAACGCACCTTATAGTTTTGTAGATTATTCTCGCGACTTAATTATCCCAGCGCAGATAAACTTAGCACGGTAAATCGTCGTACTTGGTTTAATATATTGGCGTCTAATTTAATTTTTATGAGTACATAAAAATGGTGGCTGAGCAATTTATTTTGAATGACGTATTTATTTAGAGTTTTCTAAACAAGCGATAGAAACGTAGGTTGATATAATGAGCCACGATTATAAAATTCATCTTCAGGCATATTATTCTATAGGCTTGTCCGGCTCTGTGGCTAAATGGTTAGCGCGCTAGGCTTTGGCCCAAAGTGCCCCTGGCTCGATTCCCGGCCGAGCCATCAAGGATTTTAATCTCCTGGGGTTAATTCCCGTGGCTCGGGGACTGGGTGTATGTGCCGTCTTCATCATCACTTCATCCTCATTACGACGCGCAGGTCGCCCACGGGCGTCAACTAGAAAGACCTGCACTCGGCCTCTTCGGAGGCCACACGATCATTCTATAGGCTATAGATAAATCCATCCAACATGGCGTCCATGCCATATATTTCACCAGTTCTCAATACCTCCGAAACCACAGTATTTAAGCAATCAAAGTGACATTTTGTATTGTGTTAGGGGACTGTTAAGTAAATATATGTTACTTTCCAAATCCTGAGAAACACAAAAACAACATGGTGGACAAGTGATTTTCAAATATTTAAAATATATTTTCTGCCGATCTAATTTACTGAAAATGAAATGAAACTTGTCACATCGAATCTTTATTCTCAGCTGGAAACATCTATTAAATTGTTTTCAGTAATTCAAGATGGAATCGGTTGGAAATAATAAAAACATCATTTTTAAATGTATTTCTCGCATCTTATTCATGCGATTGAAGAGAAGATTCATATGATGGGCTACACCAGTAAACAGTTCTTTAGCGTTAAAAGCCTCATCTTGTAACTTTGGACACCTATTTTTCAGTGCTGGAGGTGTGTTATGACGAAATTATGAAAGCTTTGATTTAAGACATTGCTTGCACTATAACCTCAGTAAGGCGATTATGTTTTCTTTATGTTTCTTGTCTATAATGACTACAACTTACGGATATTGAGTTTTGATTTCCTTGCTCTATACTTTATCACAATGCAGGTCGTGTACTAAAAGCTATTTAGTACATCACATGGAAAATCTTTTTAACAGGAGAGTGAGTTTTTAATGGAAAGGAGCAGTGGGATGTAGGAAAATAGGCTATTTAGTTCTTCACGGAACTATGTAATAAGTTTTGAAATTCATGTGGCCCCATGTTATTTTTGTGTTTATCAAGATGTTGAAAGTCTCATGTATGTGCTGTTAATGTTGATTCTTTTAGGAGCTTTGTACCATCCTGGTCATGTAGCCCCGTGTAGTTGGGTGTGTGTAGAATTGGTCTGATATCCTGTGTCACTGTGCTGTCTGTACCTGTGTGTGTATTTGTAATTCAGGTAGGATTTGGGTAGGAAGCGGCCGTAGCCGTTAGATAGGTACCATCCCGGCATTTTCCTGGATTAGAAGCGGGAAACGCACGGAAAACCACTTATACGATGGTTCAGGTAGGAATCATACCCACCTCTTGCCAGTTTTTCCTCACGAGGCTGAGTGTACCCCATTCCAGCCCTCAGACCAGAATTAAATTTCTTGGCAGAGCTGGAAATCGAAACCCTCCACGGTGACAGTCAAGAATGCTAGCCACTAAGCAACGAAGCGGACGCATATATGTACTTCATAACCTTCTATCACCAAAATAAATTTCAGTTTGATCACTATGATTGTTTTGGAGATATTGAGAACCGGTGAGTTATGTTATGTGGCCATGCGGTTTGAAGTTTTAGACAATAGAGTTATGTACTATTTGGATTAATATTATAGTATTGGCACAATATTCGAAGTTTTACGTTGATTGGTTGATTTAAGTAGAAGAAATAGAAACTAGGTTTTCAAACTTCGCCCAACCGCCATTTTGAATTTTTCAGAACAGTTAAATTAGCCTACATTAAATGTTAACTAGTTGAAACCTGTCAAAACATGACTGCCAATGGGAACATACTTACGGAAAGATTTGCTCATATACGACTTTCTTTGTAGGATTACCCTTTGGCATTATTGCAATTTTTGTTATATATGTATTGCAGCCAATGGCCATAGCGGGATATCTTAATTGAACGCCCGTAAGCTCCCCATCAAGTTCAATTTCAATTAGTTCTAATTTTGGCTACCAGAGATGCCACTGTCACTGACACCTAGCGGCGAACGTTGGAACTTGATAGAAAGTTTCTAACCAAATAACCTACAAATTTAGCTACACACTACCAATTGTAGTGGTAGGTTCTTTTACATTCCATAAATCTATGACATGGGTCCACTGGCTTTACTTCCCCTTCGAACGAAGGCATACTGAAGGATTTTAACGTTCTTAAAATCCGAAGACTTTGGTCGGGTTTGAACCCGCGATCTTGGGTATAGCAGTTCAGCATGCTACAGACTATGCCATCGAAGCCTTTATTGCTATTTTAAGGGCGTCGAAATATCGCACTTTCGACATTGCAACATATAACTAGCCATGACTGTTAACTTGCTGAGGTAAATACAGACCTACACGTTCAAGAGCTTCTGCCGGGGTGGCGGAATTTCGTCCCGAAGGCGTTCCCTAGCGTGCCGGAAGCCAACGACATGGGTTGGCACGTGTAAACTCCCGTAAACGCTATCGACGTGTGCAGGTAAACGGTATTAAATGAGTAGCATAGGGCCTATTGCTTATACAGTAACGTGTGACTCCATGGTTTCCGTACTTTGTTTCCTTATCTCACATTGATCCATTTGCCTTCCTCCATCATCCCTGAAAGTTTGTAACATCATCACGGATACACCCTGTACATATGGAAGTCGTCAAATCATAAAATACATAATTACAGAAATACAGGTAAGGGCCGATAACCTAGATGTTAGGCCCCTTAAAAGAACAATTATCATCAACAACAACAAATACAGGTAAATACCCACAATGATCAATATGCAAAAACAAACACTCTGTGCACTCTGTCTCGAATTCTTCTACGGAATACATTGTCTTGTGTGTGAGCCATTTTTTAAATGTTGATTTAGATGTGGAAATGGTTCTGACATTTCTAAGAGTTCGGGGCAACAAGTTAAAATATTCGGAGGCAGTACACAAAGGATCTTTTTTCCTGAAAGTTCCTCTGTAATATTAACAGTGAACATTCAATTTGTATCTAGTGTTGTACGATTGTAGATCAGAATAGATTACAATATTAGCATTTCCAGTTAGAATTTGACTCTTGATATACATAGAACTATTAAGTACAGTGATGGCAATGTCATTATTACTAACTTAGTTTAGCCATGAAAACATGACCTATATATTTATAATATATTTATGTATTGTAATAAGAGGCATTAATTGTATTTTCAGTTACATTTTAGCTTATTTTCATCATCATAAAATACAGGCTCATGAGATTGCCTTCGACCACCCGCGTCAGTCTGAATTTTTGCACCATGATAGATATGATTCCCGTAACAAGCAAGAAGCAAACGTTTAAATGCGTTTTTTGATCACCTAATCATTTGGACGCAGTGAAACTCGGCACAACATATACGTATCTTGTGGCAAAATATATAACTAAACTGTTTACTAAAAATCAAGATAAGAGTCGTCTGTAGTCCTACTGAAGCGATTGAAGTGAAACCTAGTTTCGTGAACTACTATTATAATCTAAACAACTGGTAAATACGTCTATAGGTTACTCTTTTAAACTTGTAGATGGCCCGTCAGTCAAATCCTAGGAAATTCATCTCAACTCTTCGCATAATGGCCTGATCTCTGTGAAACCTGATGCGGCGAACCACTGCTATAGTCCAAACAAACAATAGTCGCTCACATAAAGATTAACTAGATATACAGTGTGTCCGCAAAGTCTCTCCGCAGCGGCTACTACTGAAGAGCGTGTGTTTTTAGTGGAAGAGGTTTTCCGTGCTGGTGGAAACTTTACGGAGCACAGTGTGATAGTGGTGAGTACTTAATTTAATGTAATTGTTTTCCTTGTAACAACATAGCATGAATGTACTGCCAACCCAACACGTCCCACAAGGCGAGACACGTGCTGCGGAGAGACTTTGCGGACACAATGTAGTAACTGTTTTTGCCAAGTCCCAGCAGTGGGTTTGCACGAGAATCTTTCCAGCGGAATAAATATACTTATGTGAACTTGAAGTCATTAAATTCTGTCATTTCATTGCCTAGAATAGTCTAATGACGTTAGCCGAACTGTTTTCAGGACTGTGTAAAACGCTCTATGGACTACAGCAGGCGGAGATGTGCTAACGAGAAACTTATATATGCCATATGCTCATTCTTTTTACAGGCTGCACATACACATATATGTTACTCTTCATTAATTATAGATAGCGTGCAAGCCAATTCTCAAGGAATGGATCCCTTTGGTTCGCGACGGAATGATCCGATCTCTGTGAAATCTGTTACAATGAATCCATTCTATGGTGATACATTTCTGCATATGATTTTGTAGTATAGTTCTCTCTTAAATTATTATTGATATCGTGCGAGGTCATTTCTGAAATGCATTTTTAGATCTCGTGTCCTATTGAACCGATCAGATTGAGAAATGCCTTTATGAATCCCTACCTCTGTGTCTCTCTGTTAGGTAGTCAGCCCGAAGGCTGGTTGGATCCTCAAACAGTACCGCCGTTAGGTTATGTGAGTAGATACCCACAAAAACCCAAGGCAGCGCTATTTTGAGGCGTACTAGGCAAAAAGAGGAGTGAGGTAGTTTGCCATTGCTTTCCTCACTGAGTCAGAACAGTAGTACTAACCCTATGAGTAGAACCTTTCACATCATCCACAGGCACTGACTGTGCCCTGAATGTCATTACTAAGCACCACCCATACCTCAGTAGCTTCCATATAATCACAGCCATGAGTGAGACTGAGACATCGGTGAAAAGCCACCTTTTACTCTAGCCTGTGCCAACAGACAAATGCAAATGTACTGCATTCATCAAGGAATCCCTACCATAATCCTAATTTTCAGGTACATAATATTGCATCTTAGTTTTAATAAGTCACAGATGGCCTGCATGTCAATTTTCCGGAGGTAAAATCTTCTGACTCTTTACGGAACGATCCTTTCTCAGTTAAACGTTGTAGCCTATAATTAAACGAGATTTTCCTGCATACAATACTGAGGTATAGTTTTCCTCAAGTACAGGAAGGAAGGGAAGAAGGAAGGGAATTACACTAAATCATAGTTATGGTTTGGAAGTGCATAGCCTTCTCGGGAATTAAATCTGGCTGCCATTGAAGACACCATAGATCAGTACAAAATACACCGGGTGAGTTAGCCATGGTCGTTACGGCGTGGCGGCAGGCAATCGCTCACATTCGGGAGGCGAGGAGGTTCCAATCCCCTCACCGGCAACCTTGAAGATGGTCTTCTGTGGTTTCCCATCTTCCTTCCAAGAAGATGCCGGGCAGCTACAAACTCTGGCGAGCCGAGCATGTCCCCAGACACTCCCGGCACTAAAAGCCATACGATTAAAAAAAAGTACAAAATACATTCGAGTGTATGGTGTACCCAAGCTTGGCTGGCATGAGCACTTTGTTTTCAACAAGCTAAGGACCCCAAACACATGGACGTACAAACTAAAAGATTGTCCGGAAACATGCTTCAACAATAAGAAAGAAAACTTTTTAAAGTATTAACAGGTATCCAAAGCGAATTTAATTAGTTAACAATATAACCCCCAAAGGATGTCTTCACCACAGAGCGTTGATTTCAATACCTTCTATCTCTGTGAGATGAGTGAGAGAGAAGCAGAGCACCACCAATCTAAAGTCTGTTCGCCGAGTCGAGATAGTGGAAGTAAACGCAGTTGTACACGAGATGCAGGGCTGCCCGCAAGGGGTGCATAGAGCTGTGCCTGTTGAACGTACGCCAACTTCAGTGCCTACATGTGAAGCGGGCTGACTTATTGGTTACATGCTACAGCGCGGTTTATTTATTGTTCGTTTATGCATGTATTTAATTAATTAATACGTTCTTAACTGCTTATGACAGGCAACAGTATACAGTGCAGCAAGTCTTTTCTTTTCTACGGCTACGGCATGACTAATGATCTCGGAGCTTCCTGGCTACCCCTGTCCGGCAGAGCCGATGACGTGAACTGGGCGTGTTTCCCTGTCTGGGTAGCCAGAGGCACTGTCTCGACTCGGCGAATAGGCTTTAGTCAAGAAGAGCTTAAAAGGGGTTCTCATGGCTGAACAATCAGACATTTCCTTGGGAACTAGAAGAAAGTTGGTACATTAAATAACAAAACGCCTGGAAGCTGTCATCCGTGCTAATGACTTGTATACACGGTATTGAAACCTACCTGTTCCATAATTTATAAGTGCACTCCCCATATTTTCGCGGTCAATTATCTCGCTTTGCGTTTAATTCGTGGGTCTAGTGGAAAGTTTTTTGTCGAATTTGTAATTTCAAGAGTAGAACGCTGATCACAGAAAGCAATGCCTCGGTGACGTGATATTAACACTACTTGCATTGGGAATAATCGTTTCCCACACGTACAGTATACAGTACTTTAAAATATATTCAAATAAAGCAATTCGGTGGTGAACACCTTGCTTTCATTACGTAAAATATCAATTGAAAACATCCAATCCCAAATCTGAAGAAAGCTCAAAACATGATTTCATCTCAAATGAAACCGGGGTATAATTTCCCCAAATCAACTGAAAACCAATTTTAAAGAAGTATAATACTTTGTAGGAAGTCCTCACATCCTTGCAGCATTTCTCAGCCGACATGGCATTGATTTTACCAGCATTCCAGTAATAGATTCAAGTATAGTCCCCGACAAAGAAAATGAGCGTTCCCTTCAAGGTATGAGAGGAGGATAGGACATACAACATGACGTTGCCGAGTTCCATTCTATTTCGTTGTCCTTATACGGCCATAGGACATAGCTTGTTACGTCTCGAAGCTTGGGGCATAATATATCCACCCAGTGACCACATTGGTCGTAATATCGTATTGCATGCTATATATTTTGTCCGGCGGTCATGTTGTAGTTTTTTGAAGTGCCTCTGAGTGTGCAGGCTCTATCAGTCAAGATGGTAGCCGTGCGTGCTAAATCGTGAGTTCTGCAACTAGCCTGTGGTATCACAATTCGTCTTTCGGTAGGGTGAAATATGTTTCTTAGTTTTTATTCCTACACTGACGTATATGGCGAGTCGCATAACATCCATGGTTGTATCATACCACTATTTACAGCGAGTGGACGAATTTGTGACCTTCAACAGGGCCGTTGTGTGATTTTTCTCAGTAAGATGGAATCGATTAGGGCAGAAGCATACGTAATGTCGCCAATTGCCACCTCTTTCCAGGCCACACTATCCCAGAGAACGTTGTCTATTTGCTGGAGTATCGGCCAGGTCTCCACCATTAACTTACTCTCTTCTTCTTGGCACACACATTCTCGAAGTGCTACCTTCCACTTAGCACCGTTTCCTGTAAATGGCCTTAAATACGAGCTATCTCATTGCTTCCCACACTCGTAGCAGTTATGATGGCAACTTCTATTTGAGTAATGTTTCATTGCCCTGAATATCAAACTAGGAACCACACATCATGGTTTCATGAGACAGTGCTCACGTTCTGTGAGTGCTCACTTGACCAATCATTTTTCTAGTTTTGATTATTCTGGAAGTTGTACCCACAGATCCTCGGTTTGAGTTCCAACAACAGAGTTTACATAATAATAATCAGCCGATCAGTGCTGGGGGCTCTAAGGCTCAAAACCTTGATAGTACCCTGGTCGGTGTGAAACATCACTGACCCCAAACTACAGTTTTTCAACTGTTCAAATCATGGAGGAAAGTTCAGCAAAAGCTACTACCCCAGGTGGTAACCAATCCACCTTCGCCTTGAGCGAAGCATGCAGGCCTTCGGAATCTGGGGAGCCAGCGCCGACATGCATGGAGGTATCGGAGACTCCAGGAAAGATCCAACACAAACGCCGGAATTTCTTTGCTACCTTTAACACGAATTCCCTTCGGAAGATTGGTAAATTGAAACAACTAACTGATTCCTTATCCCAACATCAAATCCTGATTGCAGCAATTCAAGAAACGAGATTCACAGATGAACAAGCCTTTGAGTCAGAAGGCTACAGAATTTTTAAAGGTAAAACTGGTAAACGTGTAATATAAACAGTTCCCAACCTTGGCACAGGATTCATCGTCAGTAGGAAGATTTTGGATTGAATCATTGGCTTCAACTCGCCTAGCAGTCGAGTTTCAACTCTCTCCTTCCGGAGCACAAACTAAGTTTATACTGTTGTGAATGTCCATGCGCCATCAATCAAGCGAATAAGAGAGACCCGGAAGGAACGGATAGATTTGGGAAGACCTTGAAGATGTTCTCTGTAAGATTCCAGACAAACACACGATTATGCTTCTTGGAGATTTCAATGCACAGCTGGGTAAGGAAATAAAGTTCCAAAACATTATCGGAAACTATCCAGCTCACCAGAGAACAAATCGCAATGGTGAGAGGCTCGTAGAACTATGTAAGGCTTTCAATCTTGTTATAAAATCCACAGCGTTCAAACACCTTCCCAGAAAACAGAAGACTTGGACATCTCCGAATCTAAATCTCGGCGAATTTCAAATTGATCACGTCGCAATTGCACGTAAAGCTCAGAGAGAAATACAGAATGTGAAGGTTCTAAGAAATGCCAATCTAGATTCGGATCACTATCTATCCAAAATCAAAGTTAAACTGATTCCGAGAAACACCAGAAAGGCAGTCTTAAAAAAGATCAATCGATTTGATACTGAAAAACTACGATTGTGCCCTGAATTTACTCAAAAACTAGAATCTTGGAATCCCGAAAACTGGGATGAACTACAACAGGCCTTGATCACAACAGCACAGGAGACAGTTCCACTGACGAAGTCAAAGAAACATGCGTGGTGGAATAATGCATGTGATTCAGTGGTAAAACAAAGACAACTTGCCTGGCAGAAATGGAACACGGGAAAGAACCAAGATAATTGGGAAAACTTCGTGAACGAGAGACAACGCGCTGCAAAAATCATCCGCAATGTAAAACGTGCCTACAACAAGAGCCAACTAACTCAAATTGAGCTAGACTTTCAGAGGAACAACACAAGGGACTTCTACAGAACCTTCAAACGCAATCTAAGCAAATACAATCCTCAGAGTCTACAGTTCAAAGACTCAAATGGGAGACTAGCTTACAGTGAAAGAGAAAATTGCCAGATTCTAGCGAAATACTTTGAATCCCTCCTTAATTGTGAGACTCCAAACTCCACTTTCTCATTTGAAGTTAACATAAAAGTCCACCCAGGTTCATCCCCTCCAACGAAAGAAGAAATCAAACAGATTATCCAGTCACTTAAGAACAACAAGGCACCAGGTGAGGACTCGATAATCGCCGAACTGTGGATTATGCTGGTGAAAAGATGATTGATAAATTGACTGGCATTATCAAGGAGATTTGGGAAACTGAGAAACTTCCACGTGATTGGACTTCTGCCTTGATTCATCCCCTGCATAAGAAAGGTGACAAAACGGACGTTAACAACTACCGCGGCATTTCCCTCCTACTGATAACTTACAAAATTATTTCGAAAGCTCTACAGATTAGGGCAGAACAACAACTTGATCCACAATTAGGAGAGTACCAAGGAGGGTTCAGGAAAGAGCGCTCATGTGCCGAACAAATTATGAATCTGAAATCCATCCTTTTCTATCTGAAGCAAAGGAACAAGAAATTTGTGGTAACCTTCGTCGACTTCAAGAAGGCCTATGATTCGATTGATAGAATAGCACTTATTCAAATTCTAAAGGAATTTGGATTGGATAATAAAACCAGGGCAATCATTCAACAGACCTTAGCTAACACAACCTCCAGAGTCAAGTTCAGAGGAGAAATTTCAGACTCTTTCGAAATTAAGACAGGAGTTAGGCAGGGAGATGGGCTTTCACCCCTGCTCTTCAACTGTGCACTTGAAAAAGTCATCCGCGAGTGGCGCAAAGAAATGAACGATGGGGTCCAAAATGGAGTACGACTGGGTTACAAGAACATGAACCTTTCTATTGATTGCCTAGCTTTTGCAGATGATCTTGCAATTTTCTCTGACTCTTTAGATATGGCCACAAAACAAATTAAGCAGCTGCAGGTACAGGCAACAAAAGTTGGTCTTCAGATCTCTTTGGAGAAAACACACTTCATAACTAACATCAAGCCAGCACCAAGGGAACTAAAAGTAAACCAGGGGAAAATCAAACGGACAGATAAGTTTAAATATCTTGGCGAGTGGGTAGAACCCAACGTATGTGAGAAAGAAACCTTCACTTCGCGCATGAACAAAATGGAAATGGCGTACCAACTCACCAAGGACGTTTACAACAAAAAGTCAATATCCCTGAACGCAAAACTTAGGCATTATTGCACTGTCATACGACCAGAGGCTCTGTACGCAGCGGAATGCCTCACCATGAACAAGAAAGGCCTGGTAAAAAAATTGGAGATCAAGGAAAGAAAGATCTTGAGGAAAATTCTTGGCCCGATTAAAGACAACGGTGAATATAGACGGCGGCAGAACTATGAGCTGTATATTCATGTCTAGAAGATCTCTGATGTAATGAGGAAAAGGAGGATTGCATTTTATGGCCACTTGCTTAGAATGAAACCCACGCGATTGACGAACCGGATCTTTAACTATTTTAAAAATAAGAAGACCAAGCCAGCCTGGTTCGAAGAGGTGGAAAGTGACCTGCAAGAGATGGAAATTACCTGTGGGGATATTCATGAACGCAATTCCCTCAGGAAGAAACTACACGACCACCAGGGTTTTCAGGAAAAACCGAAGTTGAAGACGGGAAAGATGTGGACGGAAGAAAGAAAAGAGCAACACCGGCAACGTATGAAGGAACACTGGGCAAAGATCAAAGCCCAGAGAAGCCAGTTGAAATAACGTGGTCCTTAGTTGGCCGATACGATTAAAGAATAATAATAATAATATTAATAATAATAATGACTGGGGTGGTATTTCTAGCAATTTCCGACAGTTACAACACAACAAGCTCCAATCCCTGTTTGCGATCCCCTATTTGGTAGGGGGCGTGGTGGTGCAGTGGTCAAGCTGTTGGCCTCTCACCACGGCGGACCGGGTTCGATTCCCGGTCAATGCATGTGAGATTTTCAAAGTGAAATGCCATGTCCTGTGGTTCGGATTCCACGTAAAAAGAAGGTCCCGTGGCTTACGATCTCGAGATTAACGGTCACGTTAATCTACAATCTACCTTTCCTTATTTGGTAGAAATGGTATAATAATGTTATAAATTCTCATGTGTTTCAACAGTTTTTCTTTCAGTATGTTCAGACTCACTCAACCTATTCTGTTATTGTGTCTATGAAGTGGTAGCGTTCCTGGATGAAGGGCTCGTGAAATCTCTCACCCACTCGTCGCCACACTCGAATGCTCCTGTTGTATGGGTGCAAACCAATGGAGAACTCATCCAGGAACACCACCAACAGCAAGGAGGTAAAGTCATGTTTTGGGGTGGTCGACGTACGCCTCTAATTCCTATTCACGGTAACATGACTGGTCTGGTGTACAGAGACAACATCCTTGAACCTGTCGTTACAGGATTCGCTGCCACAATGGGAGAGGGGTTCAGTCTAGTGTACGATAATGCTGTGCCCATCGAGCTAGGGTGTTCAATCAGTTCCTTCAGATGCATGGCATACAGAGAATGGAGTGGCCTCCCTATTCTGCGGACATGAACTGTATTGAACATGAATGGAAAGAGCTCAAGAGGACAATTCCGCACCGTTCCAATCCTCAAACAAACAAACAAACAAACAGCAACTGATTGAAGCTGCTGTACAAGAGTGGGCTAATGTGCCCCAAACCACGTTGGATTTGTTGGTGCTCAGTATGCCTAGTCATCTGCAAGCATGCATTAGGGCTCGTGGTGGCCATACACGATATTTATATGCCCCAATATCACTTTTGTTATTCATCGTGTGTTTTTGTCTCTTTTGCAGAGCACATTGTGTGTTGTGTTTATTTGTATGTACTGCCCTGCCAGGGAATTGTTACCGCTAGACGTGGAGTGGGGCTGTTGTGTATACATTAGTCTACGTCAGCGCGCCACGTTATGGCCGCCGTGGGTGGGTGCGGGGCAAGAGGGGGAACGCATGTAAGCCATACAATGAGAACACACCGCACAGCGCACGACCCAGCACGAACCATGCACACACACGGCATGCGATGAGGTTTCGCTGGTGACGACTGCACGTCTATCCCAGGCGTGTGGCTTAGCGGAGCGCCTTAGTTCCGATTTCCGTCACCGGCAACAATTCGCTGGTAGTGGTAGTACCCTACATTGTGTATAATTGGATTACATACACATAGCAAAATAAGTCACTAAATTGCCATATGCAATTTTTTTATTTTTTTATTTTATTTTTATATTTTATGTGTGTAGATTAATTTTGCCTGGCAATTTTTGTTCCATTTATATGATGGGTGTTTCATTTCATCCTATTTAATTCTACTACCCAAATTTCTGTACACGGTTTTCATGTTAGGATTCATATGTGTACCAAATGTTTGGTTCACTACATTAAAATATTATTGGTTTTACGTCCCTTTTAACTACTGCGGCTTTTAGAGACGCCAGGGTGCTAGAATTTTGCCCCGAAGGGGATCTTTAACGTGCCATTAAATCTATTGACACGGCTCACTCGCATTTGCGCACCCTCAAATGTGAACTGACAGCGCCAGGACTCGATCCTGCAACCTTGGGAACAGCAGGCGAGAACGTTACCACTGAGCCTCGCAGCCAGTCTGGTTCACTACAGGGAACTGTTGTTTGAATGAGGGACTTGGACATTGGCACTTCAGTCCCATAGAAGTTCCACTATCATCCCCCCTACTGCGCTCCAGCTATCAACTGGCCTTGTGTTATACAGGGTGGTCAGAAACAACTTGAACCGGGTATATGAGCGTTTGAGATATTGGTCAAACTGATAGATAATTTGAAAAGAAAAAGAAGAAATTGATAACTCGTGCCGGTGCCATTTGATCAGCTGCTGAAGATAGTCAATAAGATCGTTCTGCGGGCTTTGCGGTGCGATGTTGCCAAATCTGTCAGTGGTGGAAGACTGGCTTAAGAGCACCAGTCGAAGAATAAACCTTCGTCAGGGGATGGGTTTAAACACGGACCTCCGGGCTAGCAAAATCGCACCATAGCATCCACGCTACAATGACACCTGCTCTTACCTACGATGTGTGTATTATGATTCTGAATTCTCGGCAATGGGAGTTGCCAGGCGATCGGTCATTTACGGAAATATTTTGGATTGTTATTATAAAAGTAAGTTTTACTCAACAACATTGTTGACATGTTAAAAACGACAAAGGTTAGTAAAGTTTAGCCTAGTTAACAGTTGCAATCGAAAATTATTTCAATTATCAGGGTTGTAAATGTTATATGAAAAAGTAATAAACCTTGGTCTACCCCTACAGTTCTTGTCCTTGACCCTCCCATCCGTAACTAAGTTTGCTATTCTTAGGTGTCTTGGTAAGTGTCCTACCGTCTGGCTGCGTGGCTCAGGGGTAACGTTCTCGCTTGCTGAGTCAAAGGTTGCAGGTTCAAAACCTGGCGCAGTCAGCTGGCATTTGAGGGTGCGCAAATGCGAGGGAGCCGTGTCAGTAGATTTACTGGCACGTTAAAGATCCCCTTCGGGGCAAAATTCCGGCACCCCGGCGTCTCTAAAAGCCAGGGTATTTAAAAGGGACGTAAAACCAATAACATTAATTAAGTGTCCTACCAACCTATCTCTTCGTCTTCTTTAGCAGTCGCCAGAAACATCTCTCCTCTCCCACTCGTCTTAATAGCTCTTCATTTGTTACTCTATCTACCCATCTGATCTTCATAATTCTCCTGTAACACCACATTTCAAACGCTTCCATCCTCCTCTTTCTGCTGCGCCAACAGTCTGTAAATCTATATTTGATAACAGATGTCTTTTCAGTAGAAATGTTTTCCTTGCCTGAGCTAACCTTCTTCTTCTATCCTCTTTGCCTCCACCATCACTGTTATTCTTTTGATTCCTAAATAACAGAAGTCTTCTACCTTAGTTTTTCACCTGCAAATTTGACGTCAATACGGGTTTCGGATTCCTTTCAGCTGCATTACGTTATATTCGTTTTATTGATTTTCATCATGAATTAATAATAATGTTATTGGTTTTACGTCCCTTTCAAACACTGCGGCTTTCAGGGACGCCAGGGTGCAAAACCTTTGCCCCGAAGGGGATCTTTATCATGTCAGTAAATCTACTGATACCCTCAAATGCCAACTGACTTCGACGGGATTCGATCCCGCTATCATCACGAATTATTTCCTCAATACGGAGTTCGTTTAAATCTAGTCAATGTTTAATCAACGTTAACCTTAAATAATTGGAAAGAAATTTTATATTTTCTAAAACTGAAATATATTGACAAGTACTACAACGGCGTTGATTGGCTTGAGACATTATGCATGTTACGCAATATCAATTGCGCCCCAACTTACTTAATTCTGTCCGCTGTGCGTTATAGAAATTATACCGGGTGAGTTAGCCGTGGTCGTCACGGCGTGGCTGCAGGCAGTCTCTCACATCCGGGAGGCGAGGAGGTTCGAATCCCTCCGCCGGCAACCTTGAAGATGGTCTTCTGTGGTTTCCCATCTTCCTTCCAGGCAAATGCCGGGGTTAGTCCCTAACTATAGGCCACAGCCACTACCTTCCAATTCCTCGTCCTTACATCCACACTTTCCTCCCCAGACAACACTCCACACGCGACGGAACTTGTACCTCACCCCATGGGTGTCCGCATAGAAGCAGCTACAAACTTTAGGGAGCCGAACATGTCCTCGGACACATCCGGCATTAAAAGCCTTACAAAAGAAAATGAATATTTATTTAACCAAGGCCATTTTTCGACCAAGCTGTGTGCCAGCTGTAGTGGGGCATGAGCGAGTTCTGTAACACGCCCGGGAGCCAGTTGGCTTGCCCCGCTGCAACATACAAGCGCTGAATTGCATTTTGTTTCAGCATTCGTTCTTGGAGGTTGTATGTGCTCTTGAACTATGATTCATATGACGAGTCCGAGGCGAACATTAATATTACAGATTGCACCTTTTCAGTCGGTTCAGTTCAGTCGAAATCAACACGAAAAAATATACATGTGATTCAAAAATATTCGCTACAGATTACCAGAAGAGAGAAACTGCAGGACGACAATTTACAGATATTGCAAAAATGAAAGGCGACGGTAAATGTCTGCCAGGTCATTAACATAAAGTTGTGCGAGCTGTAAATGTCGTATGGAAAGAAGTACTATAGGATTGTTGAAAATTAAAATGAATGCTGTGGAGCAGCCTTGGTCTTCTATAGTCTGAATAATGAATGAAGAACGCTGACGGCTGTCAAGCTAGCACGTGGGGAAATGGCGCTTTGCCTGTGACAGGTCATCTCAACGTAACGTCTGTTGCTGTATGCACGTGTGTTGCGAGAACCTCTGCACCTATATTTGGCAGTTTTCACTGCGAACTAAACGATCTTCTATCCTGTGAAAGAATAAGCAATACTCATCAATAGGTACACGGGATAGTGACAGTGAATGACGAGACATGCCACGCAAGGACACTGATTCAAGCCATATGCTCGAGTAAATTGCAACTCGGCTCGCTGTTACCATGGAGACCATTACCCCCCCCCCACCCACTCACCTCCGCTACACACGTCACCTCGCCACATGAGTTGATGACAGTTGTCAGCGTTCTTCTTTCGTAATGCAGACTATAGTTATTATTAATGCCCGGAAGTTCATGCAAAACCATATTTTTGCATATTTTGGTTATTTTGGCACAATGCATCATAGTTTTCTCCTTTGTCTAAGTGCATATCTCTGCTTGAGAAGGGCGTATATTCTAATTTCCTATTGTTTTGAATCGCTCTTCGTTACGTCATGTTCTTAAAGTTGCATATTTCGATTCGGACTCCAAGAGTTTATCACAGATTATTACTGAAATTAATTTGATACCTTGTAAGTTAATCCTTTTTGCAAGTTAATATGAATTATTTTTATTCAGCGTTCACTGTGCAAATATTCTAAAATTAATTTCATTTCAAAAATGCAATGTCTATTAAAATTGTAGGCCTATATCACTTATACTTAAAAATTAACAAAATAAAATAATTATTGATGGTCAGAACTGCTTGAAGTTCCATAAAATAACATTTTCTGCTATTTAGAACTGTTTCTTAGTTGAGATATTTTAAAATGGTGTAGTTGTATGTCCGTCGGTTCATATTTTCTTTATATTCAAAATAGAAGCGCTAAAGAATACGGAGTGATCGTAACTGCCGTAGTTATTTCCTAGTGCATATATTTTGAAACATGATGCATATTTGACCAATAATTAGTGTATTTTTGCATGCATACTTATTCATTTAATAGTGCATGTCCTGGTTATTATTATGTTGTAGGTTGCGCTCTAACCGGCCCCTTGGTGTTGGGATAGTGTGCCTGCCTCTAACCCGAAAGACTCGAGTTCTTAGATTCCTAGCTCAGTCGGAGATTTTAGAAACTGACGTGAAAGCTGGAACAGGATACACTCAGTCTCGTGGGGACAATTGAGTAGCAGCGCCCCGGTTAGGAAAGCCAAGATTAACAGCCGAGGGGACCCAACGCGCTAACCACGCGTCAATCCACAATCTGCAGGCCAAATGGGGGTTGCTTGGTAGGCCTAGGCCCTTCATGGGCTGTTGTGCCACGGGAAGGGGGGGGGGGGGGTAGGTACGTTGCGCTCTAATCTCCGGTTTGCCTGAAATTAAATGGTAAGGGACTCAATCTGTATACCGCAATTGATTGTTATTTATGCGTGCTGGAGAACAATTGAAACAAAATAATCAATTTCAACAAATAAAGCCCCAGAAACTGCGATGCAGCACCCTGTGTTTAACCAAGGGACGGCTGTCGTTCTACAAACATTTCCTATATTAACTAGAGAGCCTGTGCGAGAAATCTCACATGTGTTAAACCACGTGCTCGACGCGACACAGTTCTCGCAGGGACTATCGTCTTGTTTATTTGTTTAAAGGCACTTCATAAACAAATATATTTCCATTGACTTTTCAAGAAATAAAATATATTTCCTGTGCTATTAAGACGATTTGGAAGAATTTGGCAGATGACACACCTTCTAACTCCCTTTTTTTTCGTGTGGCATCGTGAGAGGCCGAGTGCAGGTCTTTCTATAGTCGACGCCCATGGGCGACCTGCACGTCGGGATGAGCGATGGAGTGGATGACGATGAATTAAACTGGGCAAGGATGTGGAAGGAAGCGGCCGTGGCCAGTCAGAAGTTACCGTCCCAGCATTTCCCTAGTGTTGAAAATGGGAAACCTCGGAAAACCATTTCAAGGACGAATGACGGTGGGCTCGAACCCAAGCGTCTACCGAATCAGCAGAGAGCTTGGCCCCATGACCTAACGCTGCGCCTTAGCGAGCGGAGCCACTGCTGTCGCTACTTGAGTTTTATGAAACATACACCTTAGCATTTTATATAATTAATTCTGGGGCGTGGTTGTACAGTGGTCAAGCTGCGTGTCTCTCACCAAGGTGGACTGGGTTAGATTCCTGGTCAATGCATGTGAGATTTTCGAAGTGAAATATCACGTCCTGTGGTTCGGAATCACCGTACGCGAGATTAACGGTCACGTAAAACTACAACCTTCCTTCTTTCGATATAATATATACAGTATATGTTTCATGAAAAATTAATGAAATCACCACCAGCTGTTTGAACGTCAACGGCCTTATTGTTTGTACTAATTCTTGAACGCATGTGAACATGTTGCAGGCGTGCCACACTCTACTGCTACTCTGGTATGTAATTAACCTTTTGGTGTCGTTTGTGTTGGTTGGTCAACAGTGTGAACGGGAAGAAGAAAGTTGCAGTTCTCAGGGAACGGAAATCAGACACTTTGTTCCGGATATTTACAGAGCTAATACATAAGTGGGGATATTGATCACATAAAAATCATTGAAAAAGATCGATAAAATAACCTGAATTCAAGTAGAAATGTTCATAAATGAATATTAAATAAAGCGTATTTTAAAATAAAATTAATTATTCAGTATAGTCTATGGTTGTCTGATGAACTGTGTTATTGTGGTGACTATAGTCGTGAGAGTGCAATTTATAATTGAGCTTAGGATTGTGGAGAGGGCTGTGGCCTTGATTTAAACGGTGTAGTGCGATTTGCGGACGGTGCTAGTTGCGGACAAGGATCGAGAAGCCAGGTGCCTGGGTTAATCACTGGGAATTCCTAATAAGATGGACTAGTGGATCTAAATATGATGACGAAGCTTTAGTAGGATCTTTCCCGCATATAAAATGTACAAAAACAAAAACAACTTGAAAATATACAATCTAAAAAACTTGAAAATATAAAAAAAACTTTAAACCGCCAATGTGCCAGCACTCCAGAGCTACATTGTCCAGTCCCATACTGGATAAATAGCGTGAGAGAAGGTTTATAACAATAGTAATTTTAACAAGGTTTGTAACAAATTAATATCCCTGGCAGAGTGTGGAATCGAATCCATTACTCCGTGGTGGTAGCCGTTCATGCTAACCACTACACTCTCATACTGTTCATCCTTAGTATAACGCAGATAGCAAGCCCTTTTTTTCAGACCGGCGTAAAGGCATTGAAACAGTCAAAGAAGTAGAATGGCTACACCTAGCGAGATTTGAGAGTACTATTGTTTCATATTTCCGACCGCTGCTGATTGGTAGCAAGAAGCAAGCTATGACCACAACTAGCACGGATCGTTGGTTTGGTGCAGGAAATATCCGCAACTAGCACCAAGAGGGTATCAATTAGGGATGTCCGCAACTAGCACGTCCACATCTAGCACACAGGGGCGTGGTAGCGCAGCGGTCAAGCTGTTGGCCTCTCACTAAGGTGGACCGGGTTCGATTACCGGTCAATGCATGCGAGATTTTCGAAGTGAAATGCCATGTCCTGTGGTTCGGATTCCACGTAAAAAGAGGAGGCCCCGTGGCTCATGATCGCATGATTGACGGACACGTAAAACTACAAGCTTCCTTCCTTCCATCTAGCACGCATTCATTTAAACCACCTCACCATTTACCTGGAGTAGAAGTGGGAAACCACGCAAGACCACTTCTCGGATGACAAAGGTGGAAATCGTACCCATTTAAATTTTATTCCAGTCTGAGTGTTGGAATTGGGTACAGTTAACCTCGTGAGGCTGAGAAGAGGCGAGTTCGATTTCCACGTCAGCCATCCTGAAAGTGGTTTCCCGTGGTTTCTCACTTCTACACCAAGCAAATGCCAGGATGGTGTCGAACTTAAGGCCACGACCACCTCCTTCTCAATCCTTCAGGGGCATGGGTACTGACTTTTCACACTTCCATATTTCTCAACCGATTGTTTTGAAATTTTGACAGCTAACCTTAGACGCAGCAATTAATACGTCTACCAAATTTCATTGAAATTGTTCAATTAATTTGGAATATATATGTATATTTCTTTAATTATTTTTGAAAATTATGAAATAATCAAAATCTCACACCTGCACTAGCATTACATTTACAAAACTAGTATTTTGATATTATATACCCCCAAACAGGATTAACAATGATACAGAAAGATGTCTGAGGTAACTTTGGAGATTTAGCTGTAATATTTTTATATACATTACACATAATATATTTTTAAATTTTGTAGCTTTTTTCCTACAGAAATATTTTTGTCTTGCCTCAGAATAATGAAACCTACAATTTTACTGTGTAACTTTGTTTATGACCTTAAGTGTGATCAAACGTGGAACATTCCATTCAATTCAGACAAAATGTGATGCATGTGGAACATTTTGAAGATATAAAAATGTAGTTTTGAGAAAACTTCAAGCGCTGCGTTAGGTCATGGAGCCAAGCTCTCTGCTGACTCGGTAGAAGCGTCGGTTCGAGCCCCACCGTCGGCCGTCCTTGAAATGGTTTTCGGTGGTTTTCCATTTTCAACTCCAGGCAAATGCTGGGACGGTACCTTCTGACAGGCCACAGCCACTTCCTTCCACATCCTTGCCCAGTTTCATTCACCATCATTCATTTCGTCTCCCATTAACTCCTCTCATGAGGTTGGTGTCAGGAAGGGCATCCGGCCGTAAAAATCATCCGCCACAAAGACTTCCATCGCATCTCATCCCCGACCCCGTAGGAAAACTGAAATAATGAGGGGTAGACATACAGTTTTGAGAAAATTTTATTTTTATATATTGACATGTTGTAATAAACTCCATGGCCTAAGTGAAGGTTCAGAATGTTCTTGATTTGTAAGTTTTCCCTATTGTTTCCTAACAGCTTCCTGCAGGAATTTCTTCGATTTGGTGCTGTGTGGTGCCCCTTTCCTTTGTATAACCCGTGATCTTCGTTTACTCGGGCAATATCACGACACCGACATATTGCAGATGAAGCTGTTGGAAACTTATACTCTCTTGCCACACATTTGAGTTTATGGGTGGTAGAGCAGCCCATTCTTTTAAAACTCAGAAACACCATTGAATGCTCACAAGTCCAGACTTTTATTTAGAAATAAAAATATCTTTCGGACATTTTTATTTTATATTTTATTTTATGAACATTATTTGATTCGGACGTAGTTGACAAAACAACCCAGAGATGTCAGCACAAACAAACAACCGCCTTCTCGAGTGTGATATGTTCATTACTACTTGAGGGAAATGCCGTTTGCGCCATGTTTCAAAGACTGGGGTGGGACACCCATCTCAAATCTACGGTACTCTAAAGCAATATTAGATTATAGTTGACTCACTCGCGTACTGACACCTCACAGGTTATTAGAAATATATCTCATATTGAACTCAGAAACACATGAATCCTCCGAAGTCAGCTTATTTTGTTTGAAATAATTATTTCATTTGGAACTGTTAAGACTTGAAAACATGGTGCACCTCCATTTAAAAATGGCTGCCCAGCTCATAAGGAAGGGGGGAACGTAGTAAGTTTCTGATACCACCTTCCTAAAGGTTCAGAGAATGTTTTCCTGCCAAAAGACAGATTTCAGGTTTTTGACAGATTTTTGGCAAAAACTCAGTACCCGTGTCCCTTAACTGAATTACAAATAAACTCACTAATACAGCGATCACAATAACACAGGCTATCAGACAAACTTTCTCAACCACACCCAAGTATTCGGGGCTAAATGATCACGATGTCCAAGCAATTCAGATGAAACAACAACAATAAATTTATTTTATTTCTTTGCTTCGATGACGGGGTTTTGACCTAGAAGTTCTCCTCGGAAACCCTCTTCCTTAAATCTATGACCCCGTCCATGATGGTAGTTGTTGTAGTTGCTTATTTTAGGGATTGCGACACAAAAACAACTTCAGTATGGCTCAGGTGGGAATCGAACCCTCCTCTTCTCAGTTTTGCCTCACGAGGCTAAATTTACCCCATTACAGCCCTCGCACCAGATATTTTTTTAGCAGAGCCGGGAATCGAACCCGGACCTCCGGGGCGACAGCCAAGAATGCTAGTCACTACACCTCGAGGTGGTCTCGTCAATGATGGGTGATCGAAGCTAGTCTTGAATATTTCTAATGTACTTATAATAATAATAATAATAATAATAATAATAATAATGTGTTATAGTGTAATATCGACCGACAGCGGTAGCTACCCTTGCTAACGCGCAGCGCTAGGCCAAGTGGTCAGGCTCTCTGAGGACTCGGTAAACGTGGGTTCTAGCACTACAGTCAGCCGCCCTTAAAATGTTTTCCCATTTTAAACTCCTGACAAAGTACCTTCTGATTGGCCATGGCCGCTTCCTTCCACATCATTGCCAGTTTTATCAATCTACATTCATTTCATCTCTTACAACTCCTCTCGTGAGGTTGGCGCCAGGAGGGCATCCGGCCGTAAAAACCATCCGCCTTATAGACTTTCATCGCATCTCATCCCCGACCCCGTTGGAAACGGGAATAATAAGGGGTAGGTACACAGTGTAATAAGGTAGACCTAGGTCGTTTTTTAAAACAATGGCCGGCAAACCTTCGCATAAGCACATCATGATAGCACCAAAAGCACTAAAAATCAAAGTAATCCGTTTAACAAGGCTATAAAATGAATGAATGAATGAATGGCAGCAGTAGACCTATGCTGTATATTAAGGAATGCATTGCCCTATTGATTCAGTTCAAAAGTGCGCGGCTCTTGCATCGTATTTGTGGAATGTATCTGGAATGACTCTTGAGTTCCTTCTTAATTAACTTCAGAATGACAACTACCATTATTTGTAAACATAACCATGTGCTATAGCAGCAACTAATATCACAGGATCCTAATGAAGGACCTCTTAACATTGCTGTTTATTTTCTTCATTCCCCAGAACGGAAATGTGGACTCTCTGTATGCATTAATGAACTGCAGACTTCAATAACAGTTCACATGATTATTATTATTATTATTATTATTATTACTAGAGAACCCGTGCGATAACTCGCGCATAATGGGTTGTGTGCACCCTATGTGTACAGACTACCCGCCCGGCTCTAGTGGTATATGGGCTGGACGCGACACAGTTCTGCCAGGGGCTATTATTTGTTTGTTTAAAAGCACTTTATAAACAAATAAATATATTTCCGTTGACTTATCAAGAAATAGAAGATCTTTCCTGTACTATTGAGATGATTTGGAAGATTTTGGTGCAAACCACACCTTCTAACTCCCTCTGGTTTAGGAGCTTGAGTTTTGTGAAACATACACCTTAGCGTATTATATGATAATATATTATTGATGATGATAATAATAATAATATTTCTGACTTCGTGGTTAAAGGACTCTATCCTTAAGTTAAGTCCAAAAGGTCCCAGGTTCGATTCCCGGCCAGGTCGTTTGATTGTAACTTTCTGTTATTAGTTTCAGTGTTTGTGACTATTCATCGCTCATTTCATCCTCATCATGACACGCATGTCGCCCATGGTGTCACCAGGTCTCTCCGGAAGCCAAATGTAATTATTATTTTTATTATCACCTCACAGTGGTCTCATTCGGTACGTATTCTGTTTGTTCAGGTTGGTTGCCGTTGGATGCCGACGTTAGCCTCGACAGTAGCAGCGCTTTCTCTGGCGGCAAGTTTTGGAAACATTGTGCGACTGCCTCGCGTCGTGGCCTACAATGGTGGAGGTACGTGAGTATGGTGTCAGGTGCTTCTTCTTGTGAATATAATCTTCAGTTGCCCCATACCGATGTATACAGGGCTAAATGACACGATGTCCCGAGCTCCTAAATGAATCAATAACAATAATAATTACTGAGAAGCAGGCCATTGCTAATGAATTAAATGTATTTTATGGTAGCTTGTTCAATAAATCCAATAGCTGTGTGTTGGACCTTAACGCTGAATCAGGGGCTCCACTTCTCCAAATAAACCAGTCAGCAATTGTAAAGCTAATACAAAAATTACGTTACAATATATCGAAGGGTCCTGATAATATTGTTAGTGAAGTACTTAAACTAGGAGGTAGGGCCGTGGCACGATACTTAGAGGTGATGTTTAATGTGTCCATAAACAATGCGCAAATCCCGGATGACTGGAAAAGAGCTACGGTAGTCCCAATATTTAAGGGAGGGAGCAGACTTGAATTGGGCAACTACAGACCGGTTAGTCTTACGTCCATCGTTTGTAAACAGATGGAGCATCTGATTTGCGACAACTTGAGGGAACAGTGGGAACATTATCATCGTTTAATGACAGGCAACATGGATTTCGGAAAGGTTACTCATGCGAGAGTCAGATGCTATCACTTTTTCAAGATATTAGGGAATCGTTAGACGAGGGAGTTTCAGTCGACGCCGTAGTTATAGACTTTGCGAAAGCATTTGATGTCGTGCCGCATGAAATGCTACTCCATAAATTAGCTTCGACGAAGATTGATAGAAGAGTAATTTTATGGATCCAAGAATTTTTGACGGGTCGTTCCCAGAAAGTGAAAGTTGAAGGCCGACTCTCGGATTAAATTACCGTAACGTCGGGTATCCCTCAGGGCAGCGTAATCGGAACTTTGTTATTTTTGGCGTTTATAAATGACTTACCAAATGGGATTCGCAGTGACTGTCGATTGTTTGCGGATGATTGTGTAATATATCGAAAGATTTGGGCGTTCACGTAAGAAATGATATGAAATGGAGTAGTCATATAGGATGTGTAGCTTCTAAAGCTTACAAATCCCTGCACTTTGTAATGAGGGTATTAAAAGGAAGTAGTACCTCTGCTAAAGAATTAGGATATTTGTCACTTGTAAGACCTATTCTGGAATACGCCTCGGCGGTTTGGGATCCATATCAAGTAGGGATCATAAATGAGTTGGAAATGGTACAAAGAAAGGCCGCTAGATTTGTGCTCAGTGACTTTAATCCCAGGAGCAGTGTGAGCGTATGTTAAAGAAACTTGGGTGGGAATCACTTGAGGCTAGGAGGATGAAATCTAGACTCTGCGCTATGTACAACACGTATACAAATCAACCAGCATGGGGTGAGCTTAGCAAACGTATGGAAAAACCTACTTACATGGGTAGGAGCGATCATCCTTTCAAAGTTAAGGGCCGACCACAGCGAACAAATTATGGTAAATATTCTTTCGTAAACCGTGCCATTGATAATTGGAACTCTCTACCTGCCGCAGTCTTAGAGCCTTTTCCCAAACATATAGGTGTGCTTAAGAAAAGACTGACTGTTTGTGTAAATACTCCAGTTTAACTGTTAGTGAATTGTTATGTATAATTATTTATTTGTTATGTATATCTAATTTGCCACCGGGGGACACACCCCCAATTGCAAATAAACGAATGAATGAAAATGAATGAATGAATGAATGAATGAATGAATGAATGAGAAGGCTACATATTGTAAGAAACATTAATTTATTACTGTAATTTAAAGTACGTCGCAAAATATTCCAGCCGCCTTCTGTAGTCTCAGTGAAAGGTCCTGGGTTCGATTTCTGGCTCTGCCAATAAATTTAATTTTGCTCTGAGAGCTGGAACGGGGTTTACTCTGCCTCACGAGGCAGAACTAAGAAGAGGTGGGTTCATTTCCTACCTGAGTCATCCTGGAGGTGGTTTTACATGGTTTCCCACTTCTACTCCAGACAAATGGCAGGATGGCACCTAACTGAAAACTACGATCGCCTCTATCAATCCTAGCTCCAATTATAAATGCACACTGGGACAGCGATCGCAATGACACAGGTTATCAGACAGATTACCCTCATACCGATGTATACGGGGCTAAATGACACGATGTCCCGAGCTCCTAAATGAATCAATAACAATAATAAGTGGTAACAGGAAAAAATCTGAAGCCTCCGTGGCTTAGGCGGCAGCACGCCGGCCTCTCACCGCTGGGCCCGTGGTTCAAATCCCGGTCGCTCCATGTGAGATCTGTGCTGGACAAAACGGAGGCAGACAGGTTTTTCTCCGGGTACTCCGGTTTTCCCTGTCAACATTTCATTCCAGCAACACTCTCCACTATCATTTCATTTCATCTGTCATTCATTTAATCATTGCTCCAGAGGAGTGCGTCAGGCCTCGGCAGCCGGCACAGTTCATATCCTCGCCGCTAGATGGGGGCTTCATTCATTCCATTCCTGACCCGGTCGGAGACTGGAAACAGGCTGTGGATTTTCATTTTCAACAGGAAAAAATCTGAAGTCCTAATGGGAAAATAATTCTCGATGGCAGTGTCCCAAGAAGACCACCCCTCACGTACTTCCCGTCAAGACAGATTCACCGACTCACTATCGCTTATGCCACCCACAACTCCCACTACCCCCTACTTCTGGATAGTCTCTTTTAAATCATGTCTAAGGATCACCTCGCGATTCTAGAAACTAAAGAAGACCTCTTCCCAAACTTTCCATCCTCGACTGACATTTTATATTGAACTTACCGCTGCCCAGCCATTTGGCCTGCAGATATTGGGGTGACGCGTGATCAGCGCGTCGGGTCCCCTCGGCCGTTAATCTTGGTATTCGTGATCGGGGCGCTGTCTCACTGTCAGGCAGCTACTCAATTGTCCTCACGAGGCTGAGTGCACCCCGTTCCAACCCTCACGTCAGTTTTAAAATCCCTGACGGAGCCGGGGATCGAACCCGGAGGGTGAGAGGCAGGCGCGCTACCCCAACACCACGGGGCCGGCATATAAATTAATAAACTATCAATTTTCACTAAAGTACCCAGGAAGTACAAACTATCAAGAAGTACAAATAGTTACAAATTCCAGTAAGCTTTAAAGCAGATCGAGACTAGGATTGGTGAGGAGGTGACCGTGGCCTTATGTTAGGAACCATCCCGTCATTTGCCTGAAGAAGTGGGAAGCCACGGAAATCCACACATAGGATTGCGTATGTGCGAATTTAACTCACTTCTCAGCTTTGCCTCATGAGGCTATGTGTACTCCGTTCCAACCCTCAGACCGTCAGTGGAATTCTTGGAAGAGCTGGGAATTGAACCTAGACCTCCGGGGTGACAGCCAGGAATGCTATCCACTACACTACTCTATTGAGCGGAACCTCACTGGGGCCGTGTGACGGAGGGTCACTGTACGTAGCAGCCTGTCGGGCAAGACACTGGCGCTAGCAGCAGCGTAGCGCCCGACTAGTTAAACACATTTACACGTTTTAACGTATCATCATTACTTACATGAATTCCAAAGTAGATGCTGGAAATGCTATCCTCTATTTCCTAAACACACATTGTACCAGCGAAGGAAGTTTTGGTACACTCGCTGTAATTCAACCTCACTGATGGTTCATATCAGTGCAGTTATTTCGTTCTCTAGAGCCTTCAGAATACGCGGATTGTTTCTGTATACCTTTTGTTTGAGGCTCCCCCATAAGTAAAAAAATAGCACGGCGCTGAAACTTACGAACACATTTACTGTAAGACTTCTTGAGAAGATAAGTTTCCATTAGGAAAATTCGATGTTTTCTTCTATACGAGACAGTCTACAGTACTTCACCACAAATCTTCATTATCTCAACTAAGATATTGCCAGCTGCGTCTGTAATCAATGCAATGACTGCATACGGTGCTTCCCGACCCACAATTGTGTAATCGGTAGTGAATTCATCTGACGGTGACTCAACGCTCCATTCTACAGAGAAGGACCTCATTGTAGAAGAATATATATAATTTTCAATTAATTACCTAGATATAAAAATTCAGTATATTGTAATTTAGTAGACTATATTCCTTAAGTGAAGTTTTGTTATATTTAAGTACAGGGTTATTCAAAAAGAAGGAACAGATGTCAAACATTTATTTCTTCCAAACTAAAAAAGATAGAAACACAATTCCAACGTTCCTGGAAAGAGTGAAGTTAAATTTTCACTATTTTATGCATTCAATACGAGCACCATGTGTTACACGGCAAATATCAAAACGGTGGCTCATTTCTTGCCACACACGTATCAGCTGGTCTCTAGTTATCGAATTCACAACTTCAACAATTCGATGTCGCAGACTTACAACAGTGTCAGGCATAGGGGGATAAAACACGGTCTTTTACGTAACCCCCACAGATAAATATCACACGGAATGAGGTCTGGAGACATGGGAGGCCACCGTCATTGAAGTTTATATTCTGCTCCTCCTCTTCCAATCCAACGTCCTGGAATGGTGTCATTCAGGAAACGTCGGACGTGGAATAACCAGTTTCAAAGCATGTCTAGATAGGTTAGTCCTGTCACAGTTTTCTCCATGAAGAAGATAGGTCAATAAACTTTATTTACAGATATGGCACAGAATACATTAATTTTCGGTGAATCTCGTTAATGTTCAATAATTGCCATGGGATTTTCACATGCCCAAATTCTAACGTTAGGCGATTAACTGTACCGGAAAGATGAAAAGTGGATTCATCAGAAAAAAATTATCTTTCACATTTTACACTTTTGTCTGTCCAGGAACGTTGGAATTATGGCTCTACCTTTTGTAGTTTGGACGTAATAAATGTTTGAAATCTGTTCCTTCTTTTTGAATAATCCTGTATATTATCTTCATATTTTGCGGTTTATTTTTTCATATAAATCCATCCTCTAGTGATCCATTCAATGACCCTGTCGGAAGAAGGACCCAGCCTGATGCTCTGGACTGCAGTCCCAAATTCTGTCAGGCTACATTATTGTCGTAAGTCAGAACACAAGGAGTTCCGAATGCCCGTTCGGCCTGGTGCCTAAAATTACAGTGGTGGATGGCACTTTTCGTATAGCTTGCAACAAACATTGCGTGGTTTGGCATACACGCGCATTAGGGTGATAAAATCAAGAGCTGTGTTTGCATCACAAAGAAAACTGCCAAGAAAACTGGAGGAAACTACTATGGTATCCACAGGTGATCACGGAAATTGTCGTTTTAAAGTGCAGGACATCTGATTATCTGCTCTTATATATCCACGGAAAAAAGAAACAGAAAACCAGAGACAGCTCACATACTATATAATTCTGGCGCTCATGTTAGTTGTGACATCGCGGTCATGTAGCCCCGAATACTTGGGTGTGTGCAGAAGTTGTCTGATAACCTGTGTCACTGTGATGTCTGTACTAGTGTGTGTACTTGTAATCGAGGTTGGATTCGGGAAGGAAGCGGCCATGGCCTTAAGTTAGGTGCCATCGCGGCATTTTCCTGGATTAGAAGTGGGAAACCACAGAAATCATTTCCAGGATGGCTAAGGTAGGAATCAAACCCGTCTCTTCTCACTTTTGCCTCACGAGACTTAATGTGCCACGTTCTAGCCCTCAGGCCAGTATTTAATTTCTTGGCAGAACTGGGAACCTACCCCGGACCTCCTCGGTGACAGCCAAGAATGCTAGCCACTACGCAATAAAGCGGACAGTTCAATTATTAGCCTATCATATGAAATATTGGCTACGGATGTCGACTTTTTGTATGAGCGTGTGTGTCAACGTTTCATCGACTGGACCATTGCAAACGAAGTTTGGTAGTAAGTTAAAACCTAAGCAGTACCCATTGACATAGCCGTGCTTATTAAATCGCTCAGCACGACCGTTGTGGGGAGCTGCATTGAGACCGAAGGTTAGAAGTTCGAATTCCGGCTCTGCGAGTGGTTATCCTCAGTTGTGTTTAGCCTCGGGTTTCTCCACACTCCATCCAAGTAAATGCCGGGATAGTACCTTATTTGAAGTCTCGGGGCACCTACCTCATCCCCGACCCCATTAATTCCAGACGCTGCGTCAGTCATCACAGAAACACATGCAAGCAGACAAATCGAATACACAGCCAAGTACACGGGGGTTGATGACCAAAATGTCCTAAGCTCCTAGGAAATGATTTAACAACGGGATACCTCATCCCTTATCGTCACCAAGTCAACGAAGCGACCGTGAGAAATGTTTCACCAGTATTGGAACCTAATACTGCTATCAGCTCAGACTTAGTGCCCTAATAGATATAAGCTGGGTTATCCGAAATAACATGAGGGTAGGTGCAGAAAAAAGTAAATGCCTGTCTTTCCCTAACAGCAGAAAAGAGACAATATCTGTACAAAGTATAAAACAAAACCCCGATTCTTAGATGTAACAGGTAATCTTGAGAACCACTGGATGGATTTTGATGCGGTTTTCACCATTCTGTAAAGGATTTTTCGAGGAAGGTTTCTGTATAAAATCATTCATTTATGACCAAAGGATGCAGAGTAGTAACTATTTCAGTGAATCGAGTCGAAGAACAACCTGCCATCCGTGCGCCTTTTACGCTTACGCTGGGTAAACCGTTAAAAATATCTATATACTATGAGTGTAAGAATTGTTCAGCATGAAAAGTTCTACAAAGAGAAGTCCACGACAGCATATCTGTCTTAAATACATCACCCACTATAAGTGTTTTTACGTTTTCATTTGTTCTAACAATCTCCATTCAGTGGAAATTTAAATTACTAGCTTCGGTAGCATGCCTCTCACCCCAGCTTCGGCCAGCATCAAACTGTCTAGTCGTGTCGAATTAAGACTTCAGAGAAGAGTATATGTGTGTGGAGTTTCGCTGTTCACCTCGGATTTTCTGAATAGTGTCTGGGACCTGCCGTCTGTGCGCCCTTTAAGCTTTTGCTGGGTAAACCCGAGCGAAGCCGGGGTGGGTTGCTAGTTTGATTATACATTAGGAAACTAAATTATTCCACGAGTTCAGTCGTGCAGCTATCTCGGGATTGTCATTAATAAAAGTTACACTGGGGTGAGCACGATGAGAACGTTGCTAACAAGGCACAAAATTCGTTATACTTCGTTATGAGAAACATGAAGGGTAGCAGTAAACACGCCAAAGAATTGGCTTATACATATCTTGTGAAACCAATTTTAGAATACGCCACGAGTGTGTTGGAGCCCTACCAATCAACTCGAACAAACGAATTGGAGATGGTGCAAAGGGAAGCTGCAAGATTCATACCTGGTAAATTCTCCCAAACTGGCAGTGTCCCTGACATGTTCAAGTCATTGGGTTGGGAATCCCTACACAACAGTAGATAGAAAAGAAGATTCCAGGAAATGTACAAAGCATACACAGGGGAGCCGGCCTGGAATGAATTACGAAACTGAATGTATGAGCCAGATTATATGGGTAGGAGAGATCACGCATACAAAATTAGGCACAAAATTCAAAAATCAAATTTAGCTAAGTATTATTTCATAAACAGGGGTATTCAAACATGGAATGAGTTTCCTGAAGAAGCCTTGGAACCTTTCCCTAACATTCTAAAAGTTTTTAAGAAGAAAATGAATGTTGTATTCAGGGAACACAGAGATATTACGGAGAGAAATTGAGATATCTGTAAATATCTTGTTACCACCAGGTTTTGCCTAACTGTAACAGTACCTATTAATAAATAAATAATAAGCCTGAAATGACTGCAAATCCGTTAATAGCTCAAAATATGAAAGAAGAACTACACAACTTTGTGCGTCTTAAAATCTGTCTCTTCATTTTTCAAATACATTTGGGGAAGTGTTGACGCCTTTAATATGAACATTCTAAAAATGAACGGGTGATGAATTTAGGCTATGTGTCGAAACTATTTTCTTTGTCATAAACTGATATGAGGGTAGCACGAATGATTTCTGGGACAAATAGATGGGAGCAATGGCAGGAGGGTACTCGTAATGAAGGAGATAAAGGCTAAGTTAGAAATATATACAGGCCTACGCTAGATGAAGCTCTTCGCATGAGCCGACTCAGTTGGTGGGGTTATGTGAAGATAATGGGGAGGAGAGATTACCTAAGAGGTTAATGACGTAAACTGTAGAGGGCAAGAGAAGCAGAGGTAGACCTAGGAGGTGATGCTTAGATTCAGTGGTGAACGATTTCAAAGTGAAAGATGAAGCAGAGGAGGCTGCAGTGCCAACTGCTAATAGGGGATCATGGAGGTGACTTGTTCGCAAACAGAGACTTGCAGACTACACTGGACGCTGAAAGGCAAAACAGTCCGAAATGAAAATGTATGTATAATATGAGCTAAAGATGTATCGTCATCACATCAGACACTGGACTTATCTTGACGGTACGTGAAATCTTTTTAACAGCCTTCGTTATTTTTAGTGTGTATTGATGGTGTGTGGGGAAGAGTTTGATCCAAGATGGGGACAGGTACTCCTCGACCAACCTTCTTTAACTTCTATGGGCCTTGAGAAGCAGTGGTATATGTGGGAAATGAGGAATGAGTGATAGGACCCCCCCCCCAAATATAAATTAGTATTAGCATAATTCTTCAAAGAAGTTCGACTGAGTAGTCCAGTTGATTACATGTTGGTCTTCAAAATTCAATATTGCCGATTCATTTCAGGCTCAGTCTTATAACATTCGAGTACATTTAAATGCGACAGCCTCAAGTCAGTAGATTTACTGGCACGCTAAAATCTACTCCAGAACAAAATTCTAGCAACCTGACTTCTTTTAAACTGCGGCAGTTCGAAGAAAACTTTGTCCATAACATTAAAACATTACCGTACTAAAACAACATTTTAAGGAAAATTAAATACAACGGGCACAATACTTTCAGAAAGATGTCCACACCATAAAAAAAAACAATCGCAAATACAATGAAAATTTAGCATACACTTCAGTTGAGTTTGATGGATGGAAACTTTCTAACTTGTGACTCTTTGGTGCTCAAATCTAATACTTGTTGCCTAAGTTTGCAGGATCGAATCCTGGCGCAGTCAGATGGCATTTGATGGTGCGCAAATGTCAGTATATTTACTGGCACCTTAAGGATCCCCTTCGGAACAAAATTCCGGCGTCTCTAAAATCCGCAGTAGTTAAACGGGACGTAAAACCATTATTATTATTATTATTATTATTATTATTATTATTATTATTATTATTATTATCTTATACTTGTAGAGGCACAATGCTGGATTGTCAAACACATGCGTGTTTCATGTCTTCCTAGTTCGTCAGACTTGTACACGAGAGACTGATCTACGAAAATAGTTCCATGATGCAGAATTATTGGGCAGAACCTCAATTTTCCACGCTGATTTATGTAACGAAGTAAACCATATAAGGATAGCAAGTGACAGTGACTGATGACCTCAATGCTGCCATGGACTACCTGTTAAACTCCAAATTCCTAGTCAAGCACATATTCAATCAACAGAGCCTTTCATTACTTGCCTTAATAAACTGAACTGAAGTCAATTGACAATTCGCTTTCCCATCTATTTTTTTTTAGAATACATTGGTTGGAGGTGAATGATGCAGTCGCATTGCCGCTTCGTGCTCTGATACGGAAATACATTCCAATCATACAGAATAGTGTCCGTGGTCTCATTGGAACAGGAAATTACGAGAGGCGATGAATTAATTTATCGATTTGTAGCGAAAGCAAACTTGACGGTATGTGGAACTCATCTGCTGACGTAAACATCTCTGATACAGAAATCCAGCAGATGCAAAATGAAATGCATATTTGTAGGAGTTTGCTCCATACTGCTTAATAAATTGTTCTATACCAAACGTCAGGTAGGAAGATATCCGCGCATCACTTGCCTTAGAGCCTGCTTCACCATAGGCCTAATATCGAATTACTCGGCTGCTCTTTGCATCAATGGTATGAACACAAACAATGTTTATACCAAACGAAATATAATATCAAATTCGCACTGAATTATTCTGCCTATCGTTTCAGATACGGTCCCATTAAAAATGTATTCACGCGAACAAATAATCACATGGAAAGCAAAGTTTGGGAAAGCTCCCAATTGACATAAATATGAAACATTCATTCATAGATAAATATAAAGGAAATTCTGAAAAGTAATAATGCTAGCTTATGGAGTCATAGCAACATGCACTGCAAACTTTTGTGCCCCAAAACACAGGGGGCATATATACTGTTACGGCTGTGAGTTTGTGTCATCGCTCCCCGCATGAGTCACAACTGCCCCAGGACTGGGCTGTGCCCTGCCTCGTGTATTGCGTGCGCCTTATGCAACAGGGCTACTAGGACAAAGGGGTGGTCCAGAATATTCGTGACTCAGCCAGTGGAGGAAGACTCGAGAAGCCGTGAACCCTGGATGGGTCTAGAAGCATTTATTGAGTCACCGGCCTGCTATATAAGAGCGACCTGTCAAGCAGTGGTTGTTGTTGTGTTTTACGAGCGAGTGCGGGCGTTTATCCTGAGCGACAGAAGTGTGGTGAGTTACGAAATCCAGTGACATTGTTTCCCAGCTCGTGAACAGCGAAGCAGCGTGTAGCAGGTTTTCGTAAGTAACTGTAGTTTGTGTACATAGGGGAGAGTTGCATGTAGTTCTGTCAAGGCCACCAGACTCATTAGCGAGAAGATTAACTGTTGACACGTGAAAGAGGTCAAGAGCTCCCCATAAGGAAGAGACTTGAGGAAACTGGAGTAAGGTAATAATTGCTTGTATTTGCTGATGAGTGGTGTATGTTCTGGCCTCAATAAAATTAATTATTTCTTTAAAGGAACAATCTGTGTTGTGTTTTCGCACACCGTAATCCAGTTAACAAAAGTGCCACTAGGGGGTGGCACGTAACAATACATAATATTTGATTGTGAATTAAAACATTAAAAACCAAATTTCCGACATATGGCAACGTTGCAAGGGGAGGCGACGGTAGCGGAATGCAAACAGTGTGACAGTCAGTTTGCTCTGATCTTATGAGTAATAACATAACCTCTTATTACATTCCAGTGTCTTCGCTCTTAAGAACCTACAGCAACAAGTGCCCTTGAAGCGTGCGACAAAATATTTTTTCCCCAACTTATCAAACTTTTGGCAGTTTTACCTGTCTCTGTAGCTACCGCCGAACGGAGTTTTCTGAGTTTGAGTAGGTTGAAAACATACTTCAGAAATTCTTCTTCTGAAAACAGACTCAGCGGTCTAGCATTGTTATCTATTCACAGAGACATACTAAACACTGACTATAAACCAATTTGGCAATGCTTCAAAAAACCTTGACTTTAAATTATAGTGAAAGTTGTAAATCAAAATAGTTAGTTATTGAGGTTTTATGGGGCGGAACATTGTGGTCATGGGCCCCGGATCAAAACAGTAAATTTCATTATTTCCAACTAAGTACTATCAAGTGAACAAGATGAGTGTATTAATAAAAAGTAACATAACATTTTCTTAGTTGTATTTGACATTAACCAAACATAAAACATCACAACAAATTGGTATAAAAAGTGATGCCAGGTAGCCTTAAAACTCGCAATTTGCACCAAATTATACAAACGTTTCCCGGGGAGGAACCCCGGACCCCCTTTTCATAGGAGGCTATTCCATTCCCCCTAACCCCCGGTTACCCCCGCCCCTCCTCCTAAAGAAAGAAATCTCTATATACGCCCCTGCCCCAACAACAAGCATGAAAAATGTAAACTATTTTTGGCGGCGGTAGCCTCCTCACAGACCAGAGAAGCAAAGGGACCGCTTACCAGTATAGTAATGAATGGCAACATGGGGCAAATCTTCTTGGATGTAGAAATACGGCATGATCAGCGTTTCCTAATTGTTGGGACGGATCGAAGGAAACGGGCACCGAATAACCAAACTCATATAGGCCTAAGCAGTGTTGTAGTTGTGCTGTTAACAAGTGGTACGCAGTCCCAGGAAGGATTGTTGTGCTTTAGCGTGACATAGAAGAAATAGGCTACGCGCCAGTGCATAGAAACACCTCCAGGAACTTTGTGATTATTCAAGACGTTAAAAACAATGAGAGTTCTGGAATGTATTGTTTCTCTTCCTGGTATCCATGCTGAACATGTAAATAGAGATATATAGGCTCTGGAATCCTCAAAGGATTTTATTAGATTTTAGTACTGCATAAAGCTAGTAGATATTCGAAGGGCTCAAGTACTGTAGTTCCAAGTTACAGTTGTAAATCTGAAGAGGAAGTGTGTCGTCACATCAGAGTTGATAACTTTACAATAGCTAGCAGACACGAGAACACACAGTAAAAACAAGTTAGTTCCGTGACGAAATATAGAGCCTACTTTTCTTAAAATGTAAGAATCATACCAATGATTGATCAATATAGACCAATCCAGAACAATGATAAAATTAAGTTGGTAATACTGGCATTTATGGCCTGTTCGAAATAAAGGGTCATCGAAAAATAATGCTCAGATTTTAAATAATTGCTATAAAATAGTACGTTATGCAACGAGCCTATAATGGCAATAATTAAGACAAGAGTATGTTTATGAAACGTGGGAAGCGAGTTTTATAATTTCCGTACGAGTGTCTTAATTACCATTATAGGCGAGTTGCATACGACTGTTTGTGTTCGACGATAATTATAACTTTATTTAATTTAATTTTATGTTCGGACAGAAATATTCATAAATATCTGTCTAGATTCTGTCACTTGAATTTAGTGATCGGAGTGCAAGCGCCGAGTTTGCTCTGTGTGCTTTACAAGTTCTCTGACCCACGCATGCGCTCTGTCTGCTTGGCAATGCCATATGTTTACAGCCTGCCGATCTGAACCAGCATTCACTCAATCTGTCACCGGAGCTGTATGAAAGAATGACCTGTGTAGAAATTGGCGTTGGGGATATTAAGGTACAGTGCTATTTCTTTTCTAATATTCGCCAGTACATTTACGCGAACATATGGGACGGTGCACTTTCAATGTCGGTAATTTATATAGAAGGATACCGACAGCCGTGGCTGTGCTGGCTAAAGAGCAGCATTAGGTCATGCTGACTCGGTAGACGCGTGGGTTCGAGCCCCACCATCGCCCGTCCTTGAAATGGTTTTCCGTGGTTTCCCATTTCAACACCAGGCAAATGCTGGGACGGTACCTTCTGACAGGCCACGGCCGCTTCCTTCCACATCCCTGCCCAGTTTCATTCATCTTCATCCATTCCATCTCTCATCCCGACGCGCAGGTCGCCCACGGGCGTGGACTTGAAAGACCTGCACTCGGCCTCTCAGGAGGCTACACGAAAAAAAAAAATATGGAAGGATGCTGTGTTGCAATCTTCTGGACGTAGATTCATACATTTCTTGCATATGTCATAGTATTGTTACGGCTGTGAGTTTGTGTCATCGCTCGCCGCATGAGTCACAACTGCTCCAGGGCTGGGCTGTGCCCTGCCTCGTGTATTGCGTACGCCTTATGCAACAGGGCTACTAGGACAAAGGGATGGTCCAGAATATTCGTGACTGAGCCAGCGATGGAAACCTCGGGAATCCGTGAACCCTGGATGAATCTAGAAGCATTTATTGAGTCGCCGGCCTGCTATATAAGTGCGACCTGTCAAGCAGTGGTGGTTGTTGTGTTTTACGAGCGAGTGCGAGCGCTTATCCTGAGCGACAGAAGTGTGGTGACTTGCGAAACCCCTAGTGAAGCTGATTCTCTTGACAGCGAAGGGAGTAAGGATCTTACAGGGGACTGCCTGTGTTTTGAGCGAGTGTGCTTACTCAGTGCGAGAAAGGTCATTGTGGTGAGTTGCAAAACAGTGATTGACAGGCCTAGTGCAGCTATTTCTAGCCAGCGTACGGGACCGGACTCATTAGCGAGAGGATTAACTGTGGTCTGTTGACAAGTGAAAGGGGAAGTATTCTCGACGTGAGGAAACTGGAGTAAGGAAATAATTGCTTGTATTTGCTGTTGAGTAGTGTATCTTTCTGGCCACAATAAAGTTAATTATTTCTTTAAGCAGTAATTGGTCTTGTGCCTTCTTCCCACCGTAATCCAGTTAACAAAAGTGCCACTAGGGGGGTGGCACGTAACAACTGGTGTCAGAAGTGGGATTACGAACTCAAGCACAACACCTGCCGGTCCTGGTTTCAAAACCCGAGCAGGTCATTTTCTCTAATTTTCCTGTGAGTGCATGCCCTTTACAATACAAACAACTAAAATGGAGGCGCAATTGGCAGCATTGCTAGAAAAGTTTAATGGCATGGAAACCAAGATGGAGGACGGCCAGAAGAATTTAACCAATGAGCTAACTGCCAAATTAGAAGACGGCCAGAAGAAGATGGAAGACGGTCAAAATAAGTTAGCGGAGGACCTGAAGAAGATGGAAGACAGCCAGAAAAGTTTAGCCGAGGACCTAACTTCCAAATTAGAAGTAGGTCAGAATAAGCTAGCAGAGGACCTGAAGGACGGCCAGAATAAGTTAGCAGAGGACCTAACCCCCAAATTTCTGGATGGCCAGAAAAATCTGGAAGAGTGTCTGCTGACGTAATTAGAGGAGAGCCAAAGGAAATTAGAACAGGGCCTACGTGTTAGGAAGTCGCAGCAGTGGAAAAGAAGTTCGACGCCTTACAAGTGGAAGTTGCCGAGCTGCGCCAACGCCCGCTGATGGGGGTGGAGGAGAAATTCAACGCCTTGCAAGTGGAAGTTGCCGAGCTGTGCCAACGACCGCTGATGGGGGTGGAGGAGAAATTCAACGCCTTACAAGTGGAAGTTGCCGAGCTGTGCCAACGCCCGCTGATGGGGGTGGAGGATAAATTCAACGCCTTACAAAAAGAAGTTGCCGAGCTGCGCCAACGCCCACTGACGGGGGTGGAAGAGAAATTCAACGCTCTACGAGAGGAAGTTGCCGAGCTGCGCCAACGCCCGCCCACCGTTACACCGGGAATATCAGGAACGGGACATAGCAGAGTGACGCCCCCAACCTTCGACGGAAAGGTCCCGTGGAGCACCTACTTACGTCAGTTCGAGGCGGCCTGTTCCATAAATAACTGGAACAACACAGAAAAGGCTACAGCTCTCATTGTAGCGCTGAGAGGTGACGCCCTTAACGTCCTTCAGGCCATCCCGACTGGATCCCAGGACTACGCTTCACTGATCGCCCATATGGAGTCCCGATATGGAGATAGCCATCTTCAGCAGGCCTACCAGATGCAGCTCCGGACCCGGGTACAGAAGAACGCGGAAACCCTGCAGGAGTTCGAGATGGACATCGCACGCCTCGTAAGGCTCGCCTATCCAACAGCGCCGGCAGACTTTCTGGAACAGATTGCGACGCAGACCTTCACCGACGGGCTACGGGACTCGGACACTCAACAGGCGCTGCGACTCGCGCGCAATAAGACCCTGGCAGATGCGCTGAGCCACGCACTTGAGTTCGAGACGGCAAAACAGGCATCCAGAATGCACGCGCGGGTGCGTCAAGTGGACGTCGACGAGCCAGTAAAAACCAAGGAGACCAAGCCCCTGGCCGATGAACTGATGGAGGCGCAGTACCACCAAAAAAAAACGTAGCCGAAGGACATCCGGAGAGGCGGCCCGGAAGAGGACTACCGACCTGCTGGGCCTGCCGTAAGAGAGGCCACCTGAGCAAGGACTGCGGTGATCGCCGCCGCCAAGGGTTTCCGTCGGGACAGTCAGTCGTAGGGAAACCGCGCAGCCCAGGAAAACGAGTATTAGCCAGCCTTGGAGGGCAAAGGTTGGTTTGTGACAGTCGTCAAGCCCCGGCAGTCCAAGTGCGTGTGACGAAGTTACGGAGGGACAATAGCAGCCTGATGGTAGGAGTCGTCGTCAACGGAGCGAGCTGGCCCATGCTAATCGACACGGGAGCATCGAGGACCATCGTCAGCCCCACCGTGATCCCGAAGTGGAGAGTGCAACCCACACAAAGGAACCTCCAGCTAATAACCGCGACCGGAGAGACCGCTCCTGTACATGGCGAAGCATCACTGGAGTTCGTCATTGGTCGACGGGCGATAAAGCATCCAGTGCTTGTGGCTGACGTATCAAATGAAGTGATCATCGGACTGGACTTCCTGGACCAGAACAACATCATCTTGGATCTGAGTACCAACCCTCTGAACTTCGGAATTGAGGAACTTGCTTTGCAACCAGCACACGAGGCCGTCGCCGCACGACGAGTAAGGATGAGAGAGGACGTCATCGTTCCCGCCAGGACGGAAGTCAGCGCAGCCGTAATTGTCGACGGAACAGCTGAGGGAGTGGCGGCTGTCATCGAGCCAAAATATGAGGACATCCAGACAAAAGGGTTGCTAGTTGCCAAGACTCTCATCAACACGACGTCTCGGCCGTACGTCCGCCTGTCCAACCTGAACGACTACGATATTACGGTTCACCGGGACACCAACCTAGGAGCCTGCGAGCCCGTTACCTGGATTGCCCGCATCACAGATACGACAGACGGACTTCTGCAGACGGACAACCGAGGAAGACACACACTGCCAGAAGAACTACAGTAGCTGTACCAAGGATCCCAGGACCATTTAGACGAGGAACAATCACGCCAACTTCAGGACCTGCTACGTGAATTCCAGAACGTCTTCTCCGTGGGGAGCAAAGACTTCGGCAGGACAAGCTTGGTTCAGCACAGAATCGACGTTGGGGACAGCACACTGATTAGGGCCCCATTCCGACGTGTCCCGCTCGCCAAGCAAGCCGAAGTCGACCGGATGGTAGAAGAGATGAAGGAGCAAGGGGTGATCGAGCCATCACATAGTCCTTGGAGTTCTCCGGTCGTGCTAGTGAAGAAGGACGGTTCCACCAGGTTCTGCGTGGATTACAGGCGGGTGAATGACGTCACGAAGGACAGCTACCCTCTACCCCGGAACGACGACACGCTGGACACCATATCAGGGTCGAGATGGTTCTCCACCTTGGATTTGAAGAGTGGCTACTGGCAGGTGGAGGTCCACCCTAAGGACCGCGAGAAAACTGCGTTCTCTGTGGGCAGCGGGCTCTGGCAGTTCACCGTCATGCCATTCGGTCTGTGCAACGCCCCTGCGACCTTCGAAAGGCTAATGGAGTCCATTCTGAGGGGACTACACTGGAAGACCTGCCTGGTCTACCTAGACGACGTCATCGTTCTGGGGAGAAGCTTCGAGGAGCACTACAGCAACCTGAAGGAGATCTTGTTGAAGCTACGGGCTGCCCAGCTGAAGTTGAGCCCCAAGATGTGTCAGCTCTTCCAGAAGTGGGTCCAGTACCTTGAGCATATCGTCTCCGAGGAATGGGTGCGCACCGACCCAGAGAAGACCGCAGCTGAGAGGGAGTGGCCAGTTCCGAAGGACAAGTCCCAACTACGAAGCTTCCTGGGACTCTGCACGTATTACCGTCGCTTCGTGAGAGGATTCGCCGACATCGCCTAACCTTTACATCGACTGAATGAGAAGGACCAACTCTTCACATGGACAGCAGAATGCCACAGTGCCTTCGAACAACTCAAACAGGCTCTGTGCACCGCGCCTATTCTGACCTACCCCAGACCTGGAACAAGATTCATCGTCGATACCGATGCCAGCGAATTTGGCATAGGGGGAATCCTGTCGCAAGTAGTGGACGGCGAGGAGAGAGTAGTGGTCTACTTCAGCAAGGCCTTGTCAAAGCCAGAAAGGAACTACTGCGTCACCAGCAAGGAGCTGCTCGCCATCGTGAAGACCATTGAACACTTCCACAAGTACCTGTACGGGCAAGAATTTCTCATCAGGACCGACCATGCATCCCTGCGGTGGCTCCTGAACTTCAAGCAGCCAGAGGGTCAACTCGCGCGGAGGTTAGAGAGGCTTCAACAGTACAACTTTGAGATTCAGCACAGGAAAGGCCAACTCCATTCTAACGCTGACGCCCTGTCACGAAGACCGTGCCCCGAAGACTGCACCTTCTGTGCCCGAAGGGAGGAGAACACCGGGATACAGTGCCGAAGGACTACCGTGGAACTTCAAGGGAGCTGGAGCCGCGAATCTTTCACGCGGGCACAAGCAGAATATGATGACCTGGGACTGATAGCCGAATGGAAGGGGGCCTATGTCCCCAGACCCGGGTGGAACATTGTGAGTGACTGCAGCCCCAAGTTTAAGTCCTACTGGGCACAGTGGGACTCGCTGATTGTAATGGATGGCCTCATCTGACGTACCTGGCAGAGCACCGACGGGAAGACATCTCGGGAACAAGTCGTCGTTCCAAAGGCTATGACGGAGGAAGTCCTGAAGGAAGTTCATGGAGGATCATCTGGTGGACACCTAGGGATAAAGAAGACCCTGGAGAAGCTGAGAGATCGGTTCTACTGGGTCGGATGCCGAACTGACGTGGAGAACCACTGCGCGAGGTGCCACGATTGCGCAGCCAGCAAGGGCCCAGGACGAAAACGACGGGGTTCACTGAAGACCTACAACGTGGGCGGCCCCATGGAGAGAGTGGCCATCGATGTTGCTGGGCCATTCCCGTTAAGCGAGGCAGGGAACCGCTACATATTAGTCGTCAGCGACTACTTTACCAAATGGCCGGAGGCGTATGCGCTCCCTAACCAAGAAGCCGCGACGATTGCAGAGACTCTGGTGAAGGAATTCGTCAGCCGGTACGGAGTACCCCTGGAGCTGCACTCCGACCTAGGGAGGAACTTCGAGTCGCAGGTGTTCCAGAACCTATGCCAGCTGCTGGGAATCCGGAAGACAAGGACAACGCCGCTACACCCTCTGTCCGACGGGATGGTAGAGCGATTCAATCGCACCATCGAGAACCATCTCCGAATAGTCGTCAGCGAGCACCAGAGGGATTGGGACAAACATCTTCCACTATTTCTCCTGGCCTACCGCGCCACCGTGCATGAAGCCACCGGGTGCACACCAGCCCGGGCCATGTTTGGGAGGGAGCTCCGTCTACCTGTCGATCTTGCCTTCGGCCGACCTGGGAATGATCCGGTCCCGGTAAGCCAGTATTGTCAAGAACTGGTCGACCAACTGGAGGACGTGCACGCGTTCGCGAGGAGGAAATTGCGGATCGAGACCGACCGAATGAAGACCCGATACGACCAGCAGGCGGATGCCGGCGGATTCCACGAGGACGACCTGGTCTGGCTCTTCAACCCATTACGGAAGAAAGGCCAGTCACCCAAACTGCAGAAGTCCTGGGAGGGCCCGTACCGAGTCGTGAAACGGATCAACGATGTCGTCTACAGGATCCAGCGGAGCCCGAGGGCGAAGATGAAGATCGTGCATCGAGATCGCCTGGCAGCCTACGGAGGGACACAGACGGACCAATGATTGATCGGGACGATCAGCCTTTTTAGGAAGGGGGTGGTGTTACGGCTGTGAGTTTGTGTCATCGCTCGCCGCATGAGTCACAACTGCCCCAGGGCTGGGCTGTGCCCTGCCTCGTGTATTGCGTACGCCTTATGCAACAGGGCTACTAGGACAAAGGGATGGTCCAGAATATTCGTGACTGAGCCAGCGATGGAAACCTCGGGAAGCTGTGAACCCTGGATGGATCTAGAAGCATTTGAGTCACCGGCCTGCTATATAAGTGCGACCTGTCAAGCAGTGGTGGTTGTTGTGTTTTACGAGCGAGTGCGAGCGCTTATCCTGAGCGACAGAAGTGTGGTGACTTGCGAAACCCCTAGTGAAGCTGATTCTCTTGACAGCGAAGGGAGTGAGGATCCTACAGGGGACTGCCTGTGTTTTGAGCGAGTGTGCTTACTCAGTGCGAGAAAGGTCATTGTGGTGAGTTGCAAAACAGTGATTGACAGGCCTAGTGCAGCTATTTCTAACCAGCGTACGGGACCGGACTCATTAGCGAGAGGATTAACTGTGGTCTGTTGACAAGTGAAAGGGGAAGTATTCTCGTCGTGAGGAAACTGGAGTAAGGTAATAATTGCTTGTATTTGCTGTTGAGTAGTGTATCTTTCTGGCCACAATAAAGTTAATTATTTCTTTAAGCAGTAATTGGTGTTGTGCCTTCTTCCCACCGTAATCCAGTTAACAAAAGTGCCACTAGGGGGGTGGCACGTAACCGTATTTTCTTATTACCTTAAACGTTCGTGCCGATTTTGTGTTTGCCATTATAACTACAATGGTTGATCGGATATCTTTTACATTGTCAACTTTCAAATCGTGTAATTCATGTCCGACATGTTGGATTCTGTGTTCAATTGCGAAGCTATCAAGTACCTAATTGGACCCACATCATACATCTTGAGCTCTGATTGGTTGGAGAAGCTGTATCATAATGGAAACTAGTACTTTAATGACCATCATTATGATACAGTTTTCTGACATGTAATATTTCATCACCAAGTTATTGGACCTTCCTTTTTCGCTGAAGAAACAATTACAAGCCATGCTTGAATATGCTTGAACAGTTTGTGTTCGCTCAAATAGAAGATATCGGACAACACACTGGACAGCGTGTCATTGTATACAAAGTGGGGCTCCGCCTCACAACCTTCACGCGGTACGCGATACACTCGACGCGCGTCTGCAGAGCAACAGAGCTCACATTGACACTCACTAAGGCATGAAAAGAGATCTCATCTCTTCCACGCATTTTATGGCTAATACCATTACATTACTTCTAATAGTTTTTATAGCAGTTATTTAAAATCTAGGCATTATTTTTCAATGACCTTGTATACCTGAAGTATTGTAGCATAATTTAGCACTACAGTTAGTTTGAAATAGCTTCCTTCCATGGACTCTTGAGATACTGAGAGTCTAAGGCTCAATTGGTCTGAGAGAGATATTAGGTAGTTGTAGGCCTGCTTCCTCGAAAATGCGTACAAATATATTCCCTACGGCATACACACAATACATCAAATTTGTTAGTTCTCCTTTGACTGTTGTGGGAGTTAGATGCAGTTAAACATTGAACCTATCAGCACGCGTAGAATAATGTTGGCAACACTGCTACGTATGGGTTGCCCGAAATGAATCTGTAAAATTATCCTCTATACATCTGTGCTATATTTTTAACTGTAGGGCTGCGTACATTCAGACTAGGGTTCAAAATTATGGAGAGCATTTGTCAACAGTTAGTAGCCCAGACGACTCCAAAAATATGCCGAATTATATCTTTTGAGACATGCATTACACATACGAAATTTGATTGAAATTCATTTGTTAGTATGGAAGTTACGTGAAGTTATTGAAGTGAACGTTGATTCTATGCACTAGCATAGAATTATGTTGGTAGCATAGACTTTGACAATGTGCTCTAAATATGTCTAAAACATCTTGAACTTACAGTTTGCTAAATTTGAAGCGTTTTCTTTACACATATTCCGAGATATCAAACCTAGTTTAGTTGGTAGCCCGGCTGACTCTTATATTAAGCACAATTATATGTCCTAAAGTATACATTTTACGGGCAAAATAAGGATGAAATCCATTCTTTATTATGGACGTTTCGTGTAGTTAATCATTGAACATATGTGCACGTGTAGAATCATATTGGCAGCACTGTCGAATACCGGTTACTCAAAATGAATCTGCAATTGTATGTACTACACGTGTGCAAAGTGCAAGTTTATGTACTACACGTGTGCAAAGTGTAGAACTGTCAGCTTGCATACTTTCTGATGTATTGAGATTATGATAAAATACTATAGAGAGCATTTTATTAACAGCTGGCAACCCTGGTGGCTCTTAAGATTACGCATCGTCAAATCTGTTCAAGTACACAAAGCAACATACGAAATTTGGTTAAAATCCAATTGATAGTATGGAAGTTGCATGCATTTAAAAGATTGGACCTATCAGCAAGCGCAGTATCATGTTGGCAACACTGTCGTGTATCGACTGATGACAATTAATCTGAAATACAGTATTCTTATCTATAGGTGTGCCAATATGGGAACAGCATACCTCCTGAGATATCCAACATACAGCTCATTTTCAATTATTTTTCAGCAGTTAGTAACACTGGCGTTATTTTCAAATATGGACGTGAGATGTCCTGGTATAGATATTTACTCATACCAAATTTGGTTTCGATAGCTGCAGCCGTTTAGGAGTTGATAGGGGGACAGACGGACAGACGTACAGACAAATCTGCCCAAGTGAACTCATAGGCCTACAGTAAATTATGCAACGAGCCTATAATGGCAATAATTAAGACACAAGTATGTTTATAAAACGAGCAAAGTGGGTTTTATAATTTCCATAAGAGTGTCTTAATTACCATTATAGGCGAGTTGCATACGACTGTTTATGTTCGACGATAATTATAACTTTTATAATATGTTCTAACATAAAGACTACTTTTTCATCATTTTTTTCAGAATGTGAAAAGTAGGCTAAAAATCTATGGTAGAATGTTGAAATTTAAAAATCAAAAGAGAGTAAATACGGTACGTCAGCCACAGTAATTTTGGCAACCTAAGTATTTCCTTTCGTGACTGGTGTAAATTCATAGCATTTTGAAGCAACTTCTAAGAATTTGTAATTCATAATGGCTGTAGAAAGTTACGTTTGTATTAAGCTCACTTTCTTTGTTACAGGTCCATTCCTCCTGGCTTACATAGGGATAATGCTGGTTTTTGGGATCCCTCTGGTGTTCCTGGAGATTGGACTGGGGCAATTCTGTCAAGACGGCACTACCAAGCTGTGGAGAGCAGTTCCACTCTTCAAAGGTATGTTGAAGTAGTTGGTATGAGAGGAAGCATGTTCGTGATTTTAGAATTAAAGCGATGTGGTGGACAGTGGTTCATAAGTTGTTAGGTTCGTTCAGCTGAGGAGTCCGGTGCAAGTAAGTGGAAGCAATGCCGAAGAATGAGGGGATCAGAAAAGATGAGATAAGGGCCAATTATGTCGGGAAAAGGAAAGACACCCTAGGCTTGGGATACTCTAATACCGTCGGGGTCGGATGCTTCGGATATCCTAATAGAACCGGGGTTGGAAGAGAACAAGAGTTGACCAAGAGAGGTCGACAGGAAAGATAACAGAGAGTAGCCCGGCCCAAGTAAGTGGAAGCAATTCCGGACTCAGTTTGGGTCCCGTGGTCACCAACCTGCGTCCCACTAGTTGTAAGCCCCTGGGGGATGCGTGACCCTTACCGAGGAGGAGATAGGCTACTTTTAAGCCACTAGTTGAAGAGGCCAGAGTGTTGGAGAAGGTAATGCATAGATCGATACGCTGTACAAAAATTGGCACGGACGGGGTGTGTTGCTCGCCTACGATGTAGAAAGCAAGCCATATCCAACTCGCCACTACGCTGTCATGTCATCCTAGCCAAGCTGCTAGTTTCTGACTTCATTGTTTCTCCGCTAAGTTAAAAAAGAAAGGAGATCCCCTTGAAAAAATTGCGATAACTGTGAAAATTCGCATATGCCGTCTTTCCTCTAAATTAAAAATGTTAATTTTGAGACATTGGTAACATTACATAACTAATGGCTAAACTACGTTCTGTTGCACGGCTGAAAGCAACGGGCAACTACAGGCGTTATGTTCTTCCCGAGGATATGCACCTCTCTATGCATAATGACAAGTAATGATGACCTCCTCTTCTGTAAAATTCCAATCTGGAGGTTAACTAGTCTACCGTTCGGATCTATCGGTGGGGACTACTGCACTTACTACGTGTTTACAATCACAAAGGTGACAAAGGGGAAATCTGCAATCATACCGATCAGAACTAGGAATGTTAGAAATATGATTGGTTGTGGGAAATTAGAGAACTTGGAAAGGAAAATGGATAGGCTAATTTGGTTGGGATTAGTGAAATACGCTGACAGGAAGAACAGGACTTCTGGTCTGGGGACTACAGGATCATTAGCACTAAATCAAACAACGGTTATGTGGGGGGTAGGTCTCATATTGGCGAGGATACTGGAACAGTTGGTAGAATATTATGTGCAATATGATGAAAGGCTTATTGTAGCTGAACTAGTGTATTTACGAAACCTAAGTGCACCACAGTAGTACAAGTTTATATGCCTGCCAGTCAAGCAGATGAAAAGATGTCGAACAAGAAGTTCCGTGACTAACTAAAGAGCCTACTTTTCTTAAAATTAAGATTCATGACAATGATTATCTACAGTATATGAACCTATCTAGAATATTAGGGTAAGAAAATATCGACAGCATTTATTAACAGTTGTCAGACCTGATTGCTCTTAAGAATACTTAGTCATATCTGTTGTGTTACACATAGCACATACGAAATTTGGAAGTTACGTGTATTTAAAAGTTGGTCTTATCAGCAGGCTTAGAATCATGTTGGTAGAACTGACGTACTCCAAATTAATCTAAAATGTCAGGTACTATACGTGTGCATAGTTTAATGCTGTCGGCTTGCATACTTTCTGATATATTGGTATTTGGATTAAAAGAGAGAGAGAGAGAGCAATTATCAACAGTTGGCATCCCTGGTGGCTCTTAAGAATACGCTCAGTCATATCTGTTTATGTACACATATTACATACAAAATTTGGTTGAAATCCAATTGTAAGTGTCGAATTTAAAAATTGGACCTATCAGAAGTCTTAAAATTATGTTGGCGACACTGTCATGTATGTCCTCCAGGAAATTAAACTGAAATAATATTATCTACATGTGTGCTCATTTTGGAATAGCTCCCATGCATACCTTCCAAGATATCCAACATGGAGCTCAAATTTCTAGTGGGTATTTTCAGCAGTTCGTAACACTGACATAATCTTCAGATATGGGCTTGAGATATTCCGGTATACATCTTTACTCATACTAAATTTGGTTTCGATTTCTGCAGTCGTTTAGGAGTTGAAAAGGGGGGGGGGGGAGGTGGAGACACACACACACAGACAGACAGAACAGACAGAAGGACAGACAGACAGACAGAAGGACAGACAGACAGAAGGACAGACAGACAGACAGACAGACAGACAGACAGACAGGCAGACAGACTGACTGACACACATTTTCCCGGATCGATCTCCTAAGTCTACTTTTTCCTCATTTTTGCAAAATGTGAAAAGTAGGTTAAAATGTCTACAAAGAAATATATAAACTCCTGAGGAATGTTAAGGGTGATGAATATGTAGTCTAATAGTAGGAACACTGGAATGATGTTGTAGGAAAAGAAAGAGAAGGAAATATAATAGGGGAATAAAGGCGGGGTGAAAGGAACGGTCGAGAAAGCAGGATGATCAAATTTTGTACAGAGCACAGATTGGTCAGAGCTAACACCTTCATCATCTACAAAAGAAGAATAAGTTATACACGTGGATGAGAGCAAGAGATACAGGTGATTCCTAATTGACTTCATGGTCACGTAGAGATAACTAAACCATGCCATGGATTGTAAAACATTTCATGGGGCTGATATAAACTCTGGCCATAATCTATCTTTTATGAATGGGACATTAAAACTGAAGAAACTAAAGAGAAGTCAGAACCAAAAAGAAAAGTGGATGGTGGATGTATTGAAATAAAAGGATGTTAACGAAAGATCCAAAGGGAATATAAGGAAAGGACCCTCAAGGAACTTCCTATGCACAGAAATGGGCACTTCTGAAGGACAAAATAACAAACGCTACGGAGGAAGAGAATGGTAGAAAGGAAATACGAGGTAGAAAATCTTGAATCGCCCTGGATATAGGCCTACTAGAACTAATGGATGGAAGTAATGTAAGGAATGAAAGGGTGAGAGCAGAATACAGATGTAAGGAAACAAAAGATAATAATTATTATTAATGTTATTAGTAAGGCCCGGATAGTTATGTGTTGAAATATTTTTATTTGACTAAATACTTTCTATTTATTTACATGTTTTTGCCGTCAGTATAAATAAATACATGGGCCTATTCTGCCGTATTCATTCATAAGTACACATTTCCTGTATTTGGTTGTACGTTGTACTTCTTAGAAGACTGCTGTCCACATTTTCGACCCTTGGCAATACCAATAAATGGCTTCTCTATTTCGTCACCCCCCAGGGGCTCACATCAAGTGGGACGTGGGTTGACGACCACGCGACCCCAGCTCAGTCCGGCATTGCTTCCACTTACTTGTGCCAGGCTCCTCTCAGTCTTCTTTCCTGTCGACCTCTCTTGGTTAACTCTTGTTCTCTTCCAACCCCAATGGTATTAGGGTATCCGAGACCTAGGGAGTATCTTCGTTTCCCGCCTTAATTGGCCCTTGTTTCATCTTTCCTGATACCCTCCTTCTGCGAGGGGTCATCCTTCTTTTACGTTTAATGTTATCTCCTGCCTTCTGCTTGAGGCCCTCAAGGAGGCAGGGTGTATGTTGCCCCACCACTTCTGGTACACCTGGATATTGCTACCCTCTCCGGGGCTCACGGCCGGTGAGTTCGGGAGTTGGCGATCCCGAGGGATTCCTGAGCTGGGTCAGTTTTTTCCCCTTTTTCCACTGACTTTGAAACGGGCCCTCTCCTCTTTCCCCTTTTCTATCTGCCTTTCATGGCTCTCCTTCCTTCAAAGTCCCTCAATTCTCATTGTTCGAGGGTTGAGGGCATTTCTTTTCTTCCTGTCCTTTATTTGTCTTGTCCTTTATTTGTTTACCATTTCTTCTTCTAGTATGTAAGTCCTGCAGTTAGTATTAGTTATAGTTATCATTCTCATCTCATCTTTCACTGTCACCCAAACCATTGGGGGCCGATAACCTAGAGGTTAGGGACCTTAAAACAACAATTATCATCATCATCTATTTCATCAGTGCACCCTTGTCTCAGTAGTATTACAAGAGAGGAATGGCTGGAGTCAGCAGTCTTATTATGCTTCCACTAGTCCTTACCTTGACGGGAAATTTTACTTGAAATTACAGTGGTCTTCGAAACTTGTGAGCATTAACAGAGTGGCGTTCTCATTTCAACAAATACGACGCGTCCCAAAACTGCGAAGAGTGTTACTTTGAATCGCTTAGTGCGGGAGTTCGGAGACGTTTCTAAAACTGACGGAACTATATTATTTTGCAACATTTGTGAGTAACCGGTAGCGGTAACATATTACGACAGTTAAACACGTGAAATGTGCATCATTTAAGAAGCAGAGACAACGATTGTTCCAGAAATGCAAGATGTGAGACTTGGTCCAACAAACTGCCAGCTCTCACAAGATGTTTGTCTTGCATTTCTTGCCGCAGATATACAGTAAAACCCTGCCTAAACCGAACCCTTTATATACCGGAAACCTGGACAAACGGAAAACAAAATTCGGAACGGAGGTATTTCCTATGTAAAATGACACTGTAAACCGGAAAACTGCCTAACGCGGAAACGGAAAGAAATTCCGGAACTGTGGGCGTAAATAACCTGACTAAGACAGATTATCTTATCCATAATACAAAGCTATGTACTAAATATTGAGCGCGACTGTATTTGCACCAAAGTCCTAGGAAACATTAACTCTAATTTTTCCTCAAGGAAGCAGTAGGTATGCTACATTTCACAACATCTGTACCATTACTTTCTCCAACCCTCTTGTAATACATACAGTGTCCTTCTAACAAATGAGAGCAGAAGTACGAGTGGAAGAAAACCGTGAACTGGAGTAATCTTTAAAGGTGTTCTTTTTAGCACTGCATTCATTTACGTACTCTGATTCAGTGGCAATGACTTCTAAAACCTAAGACACTTACACTGAAGGAGAAAATTAAAGTTATTGAAGAACACGAGCTAAACAAGCGTCCGGCTAAAGAATTAATTGTGTTGTTTAAAGTGGGAAAAACTCAAATTATTTCATAGTAATCCTATGCGATTATACTGTTACTGCTGTGAGTTTGTTTTGTCGCTCGCCGCATGAGTCACAGCTCCCCCGGGCTGTGTGTGCTCTGCCTCAGTGTATTACGTGCGCGTTACGCAACGGACTGCGAAGTGAAAGGGATGGTCCAGAATATTCGTGACCCAGACAGTGAAGGAAATGTCGAGAAGCCGTGTGTCCTGGACGATTCTAGAATTCATTGAGTCACCGGCCTGCTATATAAGAGCGACCTGTCAAGCAGCGGTTGTTGTTGTGTTTTACGAGCTAGTGCGTGTTTTCCTGAGCGACAGAAGTGTGGTGACGAAGTGCCGTGCGAGTTACGAAATCCAGTGACATTGTTTCCCAGCTTGTGAACAGCGCGCAGCAAGTTATCGTAAGTAACTGTATTTGGTGTACATAAGGGAGAGGAGCAGGTAGTTTCTGTCAAGGCCACCGTACTCATTAAGACGGTTTAACTTCTGTGGTTTGTTGACAAGTGAAAGGGCCAAGAGCGCTCAAGGAAGAGACTTGAGGAAACTGGAGTAAGGTTCCAATTGCTTGTATTTGCTGATGAGTAGTGTACCTCTTCCTGCAAGCAATAAAGCTAACTTCTCTTCAAAGCAATAATTGGTGTTGTGTTTTCTACCCTCGGTAATCCAGTTAACAAAAGTGCCACTAGGGGGTGGCACGTAACAACTGGTGTCAGAAGCCGGATTACGAACTCAAGCACAACACCTGGCGGTCCTGGTTTCAAAACCCGAGCAGGTCATTTTCTCTAATTTTCCTGTGTGTGCATGCCCTTTACAAGACAAACAACTGAAATGGAGGCGCAATTGGCAGCATTGCTAGAAAAGTTAAATGGCATAGAAACCAAAATGGAGGCCGGCCAGAAGAAGATGGAAGACGGACAGAAGAAGATGGAGGACGGCCAGAAGAATTTAACCAAGGACCTAACTGCCAAATTAGAAGACGGCCAGAATAAGCTACAAGACGGCCAGAAGAAAATGGAAGACGGTCAAAATAAGTTAGCGGAGGACCTGAAGAAGATGGAAGACAGCCAGAAAAGTTTAACCGAGGACCTAACTTCCAAATTAGAAGACGGTCAGAATAAGCTAGCAGAGGACCTGTAGGACGGCCAGAATAAGTTAGCAGAGGACCTAACCGCCAAATTTCTGGATGGCCAGAAAAATCTGGAAGAGTGTCTGCTTACGAAATTAGAGGAGAGCCAAAGGAAATTAGAACAGGGCCTACGTGAGGAAGTCGCAGCAGTGGAAAAGAAGTTCGACGCCTTACAAGTGGAAGTTGCCTTGCTGCGCCAACGCCCGCTGATGGGGGTGGAGGAGAAATTCAACGCCTTGCAAGTGGAAGTTGCCGAGCTGTGCCAACGACCGCTGATGGGGGTGGAGGAGAAATTCAACGCCTTACAAAAGGAAGTTGCCGAGCTGCGCCAACGCCCGCCCACCGTTACACCGGGAATATCAGGAACGGGACATAGCAGAGTGACGCCCCCAACCTTCGACGGAAAAGTCCCGTGGAGCACCTACTTACGTCAGTTCGAGGCGGCCTGTTCCATAAATAACTGGAACAACACAGAAAAGGCTACAGCTCTCATTGTAGCGCTGAGAGGTGACGCCCTTAACGTCCTTCAGGCCATCCCGACTGGATCCCAGGACTACGCTTCACTGATCGCCCATATGGAGTCCCGATATGGAGATAGCCATCTTCAGCAGGCCTACCAGATGCAGCTCCGGACCCGGGTACAGAAGAACGCGGAAACCCTGCAGGAGTTCGAGATGGACATCGCACGCCTCGTAAGGCTCGCCTGTCCAACAGCGCCGGCCGACTTTCTGGAACAGATTGCGACGCAGACCTTCACCGACGGGCTGCGGGACTCGGACACTCAACAGGCGCTGCGACTCGCGCGCAATAAGACCCTGGCAGATGCGCTGAGCCACGCACTTGAGTTCGAGACGGCAAAACAGGCATCCAGAATGCACGCGCGGGTGCGTCAAGTGGACGTCGACGAACCAGTAAAATCCAACGAGACCAAGCCCCTGGCCGACGAATTAATGGAGGCGCTAAGCCGTTTCTTCGATAGTCGCGGCACCACCAGTAACGACACAGCCGGAAGGCAACCGGAGAGGCGGCCCGGAAGAGGACTACCGACCTGTTGGACCTGCCGTAAGAGAGGCCACCTGAGCAAGGACTGCGGTGATCGCCACCGCCAAGGGTTTCCGTCGGGACAGTCAGTCGTAGGGAAACCACGCGGCCCAGGAAAGCAAGTATCAGCCAGCCTTGGGGGGCAAAGGTTGGCTTGTGACAGTCGTCAAGCCCCGGCAGTCCAAGTTCGTGTGACGAAGTTACGGAGGGACAATAGCAGCCTGATGGTCGACGGAGTCGTCAACGGAGAGAGCTGGCCCATGCTGATCGACACGGGAGCGTCGAGAACCATCGTCAATCCCACCGTGATCCCGAGGTGGAGAGGGCAACCCACACAAAGGAACCTCCTACTAATAACGGCGACTGGAGAGACTGCACCGGTACATGGCGAAGCATCACTGGAGTTCGTCATTGGTTGACGGGCGGTGAAGCATCCAGTGCTTGTGGCTGACGTATCAAACGAAGTGACCATCGGACTGGACTTTCTGGACCAGAACGACATCATCTTGGACCTGAGTACCAACACTCTGCACTTCGGAGGTGAGGAACTTGCTTTGCAACCTGCGCACGAGTCCATCACCGCACGACGAATAAGGCTGAGAGAAGACGTCATCGTTCCCGCCAGGACGGAGGTCAGCGCTGCCGTAATTGTCGACGGAACTGCTGAGGGAGTGGCGGCTGTCGTCGAGCCAAAATATGAGGACATCCAGACAAAAGGATTGCTAGTTGCAAAGACTCTCATCAACACGACGTCTCGGCCGTACGTCCGCCTGTCCAACCTGAACGACTACGACATTACGGTTCACCGGGACATCAACCTAGGAGTCTGCGAGCCCGTTACCTGGATTGCCCGCATCACAGATACGACGGACGGACACCTGCAGACGGACAACCGAAGAAGACGCACACTGCCAGAAGAACTACAGAAGCTGTACCAAGGATCCCAGGACCATTTAGACGAGGAACAATCACGCCAACTTTAGGACCTGCTACGCGAATTCCAGGACGTCTTTTCCGTGGGGAGCCAAGACTTCGGCAGGACAAGCTTGGTCCAGCACAGAATCGACGTTGGGGACAGCACACCGATTAGCGCCCCATTCCGACGTGTCCCGCTCGCCAAGCAAGCCGAAGTCGACCGGATGGTAGAAGAGTTGAAGGAGCAAGAGGTGATCGAGCCATCACATAATCCTTGGAGGTCTCCGGTCGTGCTAGTGAAGAAGAAAGACGGTTCCACCAGGTTCTGCGTGGATTACAGGCGGGTGAACTACGTCACGAAGAAGGACAGCTACCCTCTACCCCGGATCGACGACACGCTGGACACCATATCAGGATCAAGATGGTTCTCCACCTTGGATTTGAAGAGTGGCTACTGGCAGGTGGAGATCCACCATAAGGACCGCGAGAAAAAGGCGTTCTCTGTGGGCAGCGGGCTCTGGCAGTTCACCGTCATGCCATTCGGTCTGTGCAACGCCCCTGCGACCTTCGAACGGCTAATGGAGTCCATTCTGAGGGGACTACACTGGAAGACCTGCCTGGTCTACCTAGACGACGTCATCGTTCTGGGAAAAAGCTTCGAGGAGCACTACAGCCACCTGAAAGAGATCTTGTTGAAGCTACGGGCTGACCAGCTGAAGTTGAGCCCCAAGATGTGTCAGCTCTTCCAGAAGTGGGTCCAGTACCTTGGGCATATTGTCTCCGAGGAAGGGGTGCGCACCGACCCAGAAAAGACCGCAGCTGTGAGGGAGTGGCCAGTTCCGAAGGACAAGTCCCAACTACGAAGCTTCCTGGGACTCTGCACTTATTACCGTCGCTTCGTGAGAGGATTCGCCGACATCGCCAAACCACTGCATCGACTGACTGAGAAGGACCAACTCGTCACATGGACAGCAGAATGCCACAGTGCCTTCGAACAACTCAAGCAGGCTCTGTGCACCGCGCCTATTCTGGCCTACCCCAGACCTGGAACAAGGTTCATCGTCGATACCGATGCCAGCGACTTTGGCATAGGGAGAATCCTGTCGCAAGTAGTGGACGGCGAGGAGAGAGTAGTGACCTACTTCAGCAAGGCCTTGTCAAAGCCAGAAAGGAACTACTGCGTCACCAGGAAGGAGCTGCTCGCCATCGTGAAGACCATTGAACACTTCCACAAGTACTTGTACGGGCAAGAATTTCTCATCAGGACTGACCATGCATCCCTGCGGTGGCTCCTGAACTTCAAGCAGCCCGAGGGTCAACTCGCGCGGTGGTTAGAGAGGCTTCAACAGTACAACTTTGAGATCCAGCTCAGGAAAGGCCAGCTGCATTCTAACGCCGACGCCCTGTCACGAAGACCGTGCCCCGAAGACTGCACCTTCTGTACTAGGAGGGAGGAGAACACCGGGATACAGTGCCGAAGGACTACCGTGGAACTTCAAGGGAGCTGGAGCCGCGAATCTTTCACGCGGGCACAAGCAGACGATGATGACCTGGGACTGATAGCCGAATGGAAGAGGGCCAGTGTCCCCAGACCCGGGTGGAACATTGTGAGTGACTGCAGCCCAAAGTTTAAGTCCTACTGGGCGCAGTGGGACTCGCTGATTGTAAGGGATGGCCTCATCTGCCGTACCTGGGAGAGCACCGACGGGAAGACATCTCGGGAACAAGTCGTCGTTCCAAAGGCTATGACGGAGGAAGTCCTGAAGGAAGTCCATGGAGGATCATCTGGTGGACACCTAGGGATAAAGAAGACCCTGGAGAAGCTGAGAGAGCGGTTCTACTGGAACGGATGCCGAACTGACGTGGAGAACCACTGCGCGAGGTGCCACGATTGCGCAGCCAGCAAGGGCCCAGGACGAAGACGACGGGGTCCACTGAAGACCTATAACGTGGGCGGCCCCATGGAGAGAGTGGCCATCGATGTCGCTGGGCCATTCCCGTTAAGCGAGGCAGGGAACCGCTACATATTGGTCGTCAGCGACTACTTCACCAAATGGCCGGAGGCGTATGCGCTCCCTAACCATGAAGCCGCGACGATCGCCGAGACCCTGGTGAAGGAATTCGTCAGCCGGTACGGAGTACCCCTGGAGTTGCACCCCGACCAAGGGAGGAACTTAGAGTTGCTGGTGTTCCAGAATCTATGCCAGCTGCTGGGAATCCGGAAGACAAGGACAACGCCGCTACACCCTCAGTCCGACGGGATGGTAGAGCGGTTCAATCGCACCATCGAGAACCATCTCCGAATAGTCGTCAGCGAGCACCAGAGGGATTGGGACAAGCGTCTTCCACTATTTCTCGTGGCCTACCGCGCCGCCGTGCATGAAGCCACCGGGTGCACACCAGCCCGGGCCATGTTTGGGAGGGAGCTCCGTCTACCTGTCGATCTTGCCTTCGGCCGACCTGGGAATGATCCGGTCCCGGTAAGCAAGTATTGTCAAGAACTGGTCGACCAACTGGAGGACGTGCACGCGTTCGCGAGGAGGAAACTGCGGTTCGATACCGACCGAATGAAGACCCGATACGACCAACAGACGGATGCCGGCGGTTTCCACGAGGACGACCTGGTCTGGCTCTTCAACCCATTACGGAAGAAAGGCCTGTCACCCAAACTGCAGAAGTCCTGGGAGGGCCCGTACCGAGTCGTGAAACGGATCAACGATGTCGTCTACAGGATCCAGCGGAGCCCGAGGGCGAAGATGATGATCGTGCATCGAGATCGCCTGGCAGCCTACGGAGGGACACAGACGGACCAATGATTGATCGGGACGATCAGCCTTTTAGGAAGGGGGTGGTTTTACGGCTGTGAGTTTGTTTTGTCGCTCGCCGCATGAGTCACAGCTCCCCCGGGCTGTGTGTGCTCTGCCTCAGTGTATTACGTGCGCGTTACGCAACGGACTGCAAAGTGAAAGGGGTGGTCCAGAATATTCGTGACCCAGACAGTGAAGGAAATGTCGAGAAGCCGTGTGTCCTGGACGATTCTAGAATTCATTGAGTCACCGGCCTGCTATATAAGAGCGACCTGTCAAGCAGCGGTTGTTGTTGTGTTTTACGAGCTAGTGCGTGTTTTCCTGAGCGACAGAAGTGTGGTGACGAAGTGCCGTGCGAGTTACGAAATCCAGTGACATTGTTTCCCAGCTTGTGAACAGCGCGCAGCAAGTTATCGTAAGTAACTGTAGTTGGTGTACATAAGGGAGAGGAGCAGGTAGTTTCTGTCAAGGCCACCGTACTCATTAAGACGGTTTAACTTCTGTGGTTTGTTGACAAGTGAAAGGGCCAAGAGCGCTCAAGGAAGAGACTTGAGGAAACTGGAGTAAGGTTCCAATTGCTTGTATTTGCTGATGAGTAGTGTACCTCTTCCTGCAAGCAATAAAGCTAACTTCTCTTCAAAGCAGTAATTGGTGTTGTGTTTTCTACCCTCCGTAATACAGTTAACAAAAGTGCCACTAGGGAGTGGCACGTAACAATACAGTATATCTTTGTAGCGTATTTTGTCTTACTAAAATTCAACCCTTTGTAAAACGGAAACCTGAGAAAACTAAAAAGAAATCCTGAACGATTGCGTTCCGCTTTAGGCAGGTTTTATCATTTCAAATGATCTTGTCGACTTCATCGTTATGCTTTGTTCTACCGTTATGCGTTATGGTTACGGCGCGTATGACGACATCATGTTGTTCTGTGCATATGCATCGAGGCTGAGTTTACTCCTGTGGTCTGGCGTTATGCGATACGGAGACGGCGAGTGCGTGACGTCATGCAGCAGAGTGCACCTTCCGCTCTCCGTTCCCCGCGCGGGAAGTCTAAGTTAATGGGTAATGGTGTCTGTTGAAAGAGACCTGGGGCTTCGAGCGAAGCGAGAAACCCTCCTGATCCTTTCTAACATGTGTAGCATTTGTAGCATGCGTCATTTGAAATGATATAAAGTCTAGTCTCTTAGACTGACAGTACCTTTTACTGTACTACTAAACAAACTGTAGCGTCCAGTGTTACGTGGAATGTCAGAATAGTGCGTCAAACTTCCTTTCCCTGACGAGTCTGTTTATTTGTGTATGTTCATCTTTGAAGTGTCTTGCACAAGATAATACTGTTGTAGTATTCTTTCTGTTTAAAAATACGTTGCTGATGAAAATCAAATAGTGAATTTCAGTGCATCTGAGGTGTTGGTTGTGTTTAACTGTGCGTGTTTGTATAGGTGTGCCGGGGGTGAAATTTAATTTACTTTTCACGTCAATCGAGCATATTTACGCACTCAAGTAGCAGTATAAGACAAAATAATCAGTGCTAAGAAAGTTTCTGGAGTGACATTTTCTACCGTTCCTTAGAATGAAATTTGCAAACAGCACATAAATGATTTCGTATCACGCATCTGCAGTAAGTATTTTAGGATTCGGATACTGAAGCAAGCCCCGGCCTGTTAAGCGGGAACATTAATACCGTGGAATGGATTTCGGATATTCAAGCAGTTGGACGTTTCAGCTGTTTTTCGAGTAACCGGGGGCATAAGTATGATAAAAATTTAATTGTTGTTGTTGTTGTTGTTGTTGGAGTCTTCAGTCTTTTGACTGGTTTGATGCAGCTGTCCATGCCTCCCTGTCCTGAGCTAATCGTTTCATCTCTACATAGCTACCACACCCTACATCCGAGGCAATCTGTTTAACATATTCTAACCTTGGTCTACCCTACAGTTCTTGTCCTCGACACTTCCTTTCATAACTAAGCTTGCTATTCCTGGGTGTCTTAGTATGTGTCCTACCAACCTATCCCTTCTCTTCATTAGCAGTTGCCAGAAACATCTCTCCTCTCCCACTCATCTTAACACCTCTTCGTTTGTAACCCTATCTACCCATCTGGTCTTCATCATTCTCCTGTAACACCACATTTCAAACGCTTCAATTCTCCTCTTTTCTGCTGCACCAATAGTCCGAGATTCACTTCCATGGAGGGCCACGCTCCAGACAAAGGCTTTCAAAAATGACTTCCTAATACCTAAATCTATATTCGATATAAACAGATTCCTTTTATTTAGAAATGCTTTCCTTACCTGAGCCAACCTACTTTTGAACTGTAACATCTTTCCACTCGGTTGCTGGATAGTTTTGTGGGAGTGATTTTGAAAATTGGGGACGGAAGTGGATCGGAACGATCGAGCTGGCAGTGGTGGATCGAACGGAAGTATGCACTGGCCGCTCGATCGATCGAACGGAAGTGTACTAGCTGGCAGTGGTGGAAAACGGAAGTATGCACTGCCTGATCGATCGATCGATTGATCGATCCAGCGGACAGTGGTAAGACCCAGCTGGCAGTGGTACGAGAAACAATGAGCGCGCGGTGTCGGAAATTGATACCATGACGTACTCTCGGCCATGTGGAATGTATATGACATACTGAATGGAAAACGCTCATGCGAACTCTGGTGTCAAGTGATTGAAACAAATGACATGGTACATGTTCGAAGTCTTCGTATCAGTATTTAAATGGTAAAATGCCTTAATATCAAACATTGTAAGTAGTCGGCATTGCCGGTATTATGTTTCTGCACAATGGCTATTCAAATATTAACCCACATAACGGTAATGCAGTCATCAATATAATATAATCGTTGTGGTTATACGAGAATTGAGCAAGCCTTCATGAACTATTACTGAATGCATTCTCTTTACTCACAAGAGGGCCTATTCATAAGGCATTTTAAACTCAATTTCATGCAGGAACATTATCGAAACAAGCAAAATATAAATGAAACTTAATTCCGTAATGCAGTATTATTGGAACGTGGAAATAAGTCGCCATCTTGTGCACGAAATTTGCGTAGTCGAAATAGACATGGGGTTAGTGCTTATGACTGTGAATCTAGAGATCTTGGGTTCGAATCCCGGACGGGGTGGATATTTTTGCTACCAGATTATCATTTTAAACGATATTTATCATATCAATATGACTCATTTTAACAGAATCCATATGAAATTACGTGTTGGTCTGTGAATGAAGAGGACCTGTTTATAAGGAATTTAAGGTTATGAGCGGTGTCGCGTCTATTAATCTAGTTGATCCATATAGTATTCTTTATTTAGGCTAGTGCTGGTGGAAGCTACAAATCATCTAATAAAATGAGTTCCGTATTATAAACTACAATATCTGTAAAACACTCCCTTTTACAATAGATTAATATTTGTGCCAATAATAGTATAAAATACCGGTGTATCAACAATTTCACGTGAGGTTTCTTCTATGTCAGATGTTACACATCATATGCGACTACTGTAAGGCTTGTAATTTTTTAATATCCTCTTTGCTTCGTCCATCACTGGTTATTTGCTTCCAAAGTAACCGAAGTCGCCTACTTCCTTCAGCTTTTCACCTGCCAATTTGATGTCCATAGAGGTTTCTGATTTATTTCGGCTGCATTCCAATTTTTATGTTTTACCTTTATTAATTTTCATCATGAATTCTTTCCTCAATATATTATGGAAATTGATTATGGTGTTAGAAGCCACTTTCAGTGTTGCCTTAGGACGTAATCACATATTTTTCACTTTTAAGCACATAAATAAATACATACTGTAGTTCTGAAAAGTTAGGCACGTACCTATCCGGACCCTAGTTATTGGGTTATTGGGTATACGTCCCTTTTAACTACTGTGGCGTTTAGAGACGCTGGGTTGCCGCAATTTTGCCTCGAAGGGGATCTTTAACGTGCCAGTAACTCTCTCATTCTCAAATGCCAACTTACTGCGCCAGGATTCGATCCTGCAAACTTGGGAACAGCAGGCGAGAACGTTACCGCTGCTCCACGCAGCCATCGAAACGAAACAGAATAAGAGTGGTTAAAGAAGAAATGCCCAAGTATAGAATGCTGTTTGAAAGTAGGAATAGTAGATGTAGCTTATCAAAGAATTAAGAGTACGGTACTTTCGGAGAATGGACGGCTTAGTGCTGCAATAATAGTGACTCAGATGGGAAGTCCCAATACATTGTATAGAGAGGTAAAGTTAGAAAGATAGAAGTTACAATGGGAGTTTGTATAGGGGAATGGAGATTAAGGATCATGCAGTGGTAAGGGAAGGGAAAATTTGTGAGAATGAGAAAGGAGATTCAATATTGAGATCAGAATCAGAAGACCTAAGTAGGAACAAAACACCAAACGTAAGTAAGTTGCTACGTTGCATAGCGGAATAAATTCTAATGAGTTTATTTCACTTAACAGGTCTATATAGGATTTATGAGACGAGTGAGGTGCTCTGATTTTAGCATATTTTCATTTATGAAAGAAGTAGAGATCCGTGTGGTGTGTGTGTGTGTGTGTGTGTGTGTGTGTCCTAATAAAATCTAAACGGCCGAAGCGATTTCAATGAAACTCGGTAAGCACATACTACTATCGTGTCCGACCTCGAGTGTGCCTTTCAAATTTTAATACGTTTCACCAATCTAAACATGGCGGTCGTGCGAAATATTTCACTGGCATTCTATTTTATCCACAACAATAATAGATATCGCCCTGAAATTTTGTACGGTGATAAAGGGTACTGGGGTACTACAAGTTCATCTATGTGGCTTTCACTAACCTGTTAAGTACAAAACGAACATGGCGGCCAAGCAAAGTTGAAACATTTAAAAAGACTTTTCTCGCGATTTAACCATCCGAGCGCAATGGAACTAGGTAGGGTAGATGTTCATATACAATTTTATATACTGACATCCAGTTAAACTCAATTGTTTTGATATCCCCAAGATGGTGGCTGTGTGAAATTTTAAAATTAAGTTTTTATTTATTTTGTCCTAATCATGCGATCGAAGTGAACGTTTGAATAATGAACTTACGCAATAATCTTCATCTAATGGAACATAACACTATGGCCTACACAATAACAATCCAACATGGCGACCATCCGAAGTTTTTAGACGATACTCATTATCTACGAATCTATTACAGCAAACAAACTGAATGTTGTTTCAAGGGGCCTAACATCTAGGTTATCGGCCAATCAAACTGACATGTTGTTTGTTGATAAAGGCTATTAACATAAGTTCACCTATGGATCATTCAATAACCTGTAGGATATATGAAAATAGGCTATTTAGTTCTTCACGGAACTACTTGTTAAGTATGTTATCAATCCTATACCTAGGAAAGCTTGAGCTGATAGATGTTAAGATTATCGTACGATCAACTTGATCGCTCATGCTTCAATAACCCTGACAAAAATAATCTACAAGAGGATGGAACGTCAGATTGAAACTGAGTTGGCTAAAGACGAGTTTGGTTTGTAGAATTATTTAAATCTGTTGGGCTTCAATGGATATGTTTCTTAGATAATGGAATTCTGTGCTGGTCATAATATTGCACTGTAGTATCTAACTTACGAGTTTTCAGTGGTTTCTTTCTAGATTCTTAAGTATAGCTTCAGTTGCTTTCCAGTTGGACGACACATTGAAGAAGCCCAATTACCGTGGACTACTAATATTAGTTTTGAACAATGCTACTTTCTTGCACTCATCACGCTCAAGTTTCATAGAAATACTTGCACCCTGTTGGCTAGATTGGTGGGATAAGGGGTGGTGGTGAGAAGTTTAAGGCTTTTGTTGCAAGCGGGGGACAAACCATTGGTGTGAGTGGAGTGGGGCTGTAGTAGAATCGCTGAAGGCCACTCAATTGGACGCATAAAATACGTTTTCAAAATTTTAAACACAAACACGAAATAAGCAACTTTTCTTTATCATAAAAACTACAGATCCTCTAACTTCGTGGTGTAGTGGCCAGAATTCTTGGCTGTCACCCCTGAGGTCACCCCTTGGCTCTGCCAAGAAATTTAATTCTAGTCCGGGAGTTCGAACGGGGTACACTCAGCCTTGTGAGGAAAAACTGAGTAAAGATGAGTTTGATTCCCACCTCAGTCATCCTATGAGTGGTTTTCTGTGGTTTCCCATTTCTACTTCAGGCAAATGTCGGGATGGTTCCTTTCTGAAAGCCACCACCAATACCTTTCAAATCTATGCCTCATTCACAATTACACACACTAGTAGAGACATGAAATATAACAAATTTTATACACACCCAAATACACGGGGATGAAATGGCCTCGATATCCAAGCTCCGAAATAAAACAACAAAAACAGGTCCTCCAAAACATTTTAATAATATAGTTTATTTCTTTTTTACAGCTTAATCATACTAAATATAAACATGTTTACAGACTGAAATCCAACCTGTACTTACAAGTCATGTTTGAGCAGGCTGCGAGCAGGCTGCCTAGCTGTTGCTTAATCAGTAGTTTGAGGTAATAACCTAATAACCAGTGGCCTTGAGCGAGACTTACAGTGATTATTGCAAGGCAGGGTTTAGTAACGTCGTCACAAACACCCAGTCCACGTGCCAGGATAGTCAGCATGACCCTGCCTGGAATTGAACCAAATGCTCTTCAGACTAAGTCAAGTGGACACAAGGCCGGACAGGACAGAGTTGAACACGTCCACCATGGATGTACAAAATGATTCTATATCGTGTAATAACTACATGTCTCAGTAGTACTTCTTGAGTCAAGTGGTAATTAAATGTTGATTCAACTGCCTTAATTAGGCTAGTTTTTTTTTTTTTTTTTTTGCCGTCGTCCCTGATAGTCTGGGTTTGATTCCCTGCTCGGCCAAGAAATTTAGTTTTGGTCTGGTACCTGGAACGGCGTCCATTGCCACTCAGTTTCATGAGGCAGAACTGAGAAGAGATGTATTTGATTCCCACCTCAGCCACCCTAGAAGTGATTTTCCGTGGTTTTCCACTTCTACTACAGGCAAATTTCAGGATGGTTCCTAACTTCAGGCCATAGCCACTTCCTTCCCAATCCTGGTAGGCTACACACCAAAGTAGACGAGGCTAGTGGACACTATGCCATGTCTCTGACTGAAAGAAAATATGTTTTTGACTTCAATACTGTATTCTCACTCGTAAAAATTCAGTAGACTACTCAAAAAAAGGTTTTGCATATTGCGATGTAGTGACTTGTTTATTTTCCTATGTGTGTGTAATCACCCGTAAGGTTCGTGAGTATTTTGAATTCAATTGCATTTTGTATTTTCAACCTAACCTCTCTTTGCAAGTATTTTGAATCTAAATTGCATTTTGTAGGGTGCGCATTTTGCAAGTATTTTGATTATCAATTGCATTTTGTGGGTATTTTGAATCGAAATTACATTTTGTAAATATTTTCAATCTAAATTGCATTTTGTAAGTATTGTCCATCCAATTGAGTAGTTTGAATATACCATACATTTTGTAAACATTTTCAATTTCAATTGCCTCTTGTAAGTATTTTGAATATCAATTGCACTTTGTGATTATTTGGAATCTGAAATGTGCATTTTTCAATCCAAATTGCATTGTGTATTTTCAATTTCAGTTACATTTTGTAAGTATTTTGAACTTCAATTGCATTTTGTATGTATTTTCAATCTCATTTGCATTTTGTAAGTATTTTGAATTTCACTTGCATTTTGTTAGTATTTCGACTGTACATTGCATTTTGTACGTATTTTGAACTTAACCTACATTTTGTGTGTATTTTTCAATCTATTCCTTTTGTGAGTATTTTCGTTCTAAATTCCATTTTGTAAGTATTATCGTTCTCCATTTTGTGAGTAGTTTCAATCTGAGTTCCTTTTTGTAAGTATTTTCCTTCTCTCATAATTTTCGTTCTGGTTTCCACTTCATTGACATTTTCGCTATCACCCAGACCATTAGGGGCCGATAACCTAGATGTTAGGCCCCTTAAAACAACAATTATTATCATCATCATCATCAATCAGTTGCTGAATGTATGTTGGAGGATTGCGACGATGCGAAATTGTCAATTGCCCTCTTAAGCTCTTCCCATGCATATTCTATACAGTTCATGTCCGTAGAATATGCAGGCCACTCGATTCTCCATATGCCATGCATCAGAAGGAACTAACTGACCACCCTAGCTCTATGGGCACGAACATTATTGTCCACTAGTGTAAAGTCCTCACCTATTGTGGCAGCGAATCCTGTATCGACAGGTTCGAGGATGTTGTCTCTGTGTACCAGACCAGTCATGTTACCGTGGATAGAAATTACAGGCGTACGTCGACCAAAAATGGTCACACCCCAAAATATGGCGGAACCTCCTTGCTGTTGGTGGCTTTCCTGGATTAAGGGCTCGTGAAATCTGTCACCCACTCGGCACCACACTTGAATCCCCCTGTTGTATGGGTGCAAACCAATGGAGACCTCATCAGTAAAGAGAGCACGCTTCCAGTCTTCTTGCTGCCAATCCGATGAGTTGTTGCCCACCTTACAAGAACTTCCTCATGCTGTCGTTTCAGAGGAGGTTTTGACGCAGGCTCCCTTGATATCAGTCCTGCTGCATGCAGTCAATTGCGCACTGTCCGATCGGACACATTCACTGCAGTGAAAATTAAAATGTCCATGTAATGCATCGATTGAGTGCGGTTTGTTGGTTTCTTAGTTTAGGGGCTACGACAACGCGGTCATGTAGCCCCGTATACTTTGAGTGTGTGTAGAATCTGTCTGATAACCTGTGTTAATTGTGATGGCTGTATTAGTGTGTGTTATCTGTTTTAATCCAAGTAAGCATTGCACACAATAATTTCAAGTAGTTACTACTTTTGCTACCAAATGCTACCGTCCACGACACCTAGCTTGCAGACTTGGCTACTAGATGGTATTGCAGTAAGCATCAGGCTGCGAACGTTGGAGCTAATAGAGCGTTATCAATTCCAACCTACAAATTTTGGCTTCACACAAGTGTAGTTAGTGGAAGGTTCTTTTTCATGCCATAAATCTATGACATGGGACCGTCGGCTTTACTTTCCCTCCATAGGAAGGCATACTGAGGGATTTTTAAAGCTCTTAAGAAATCCGATGGCTTCGAACGGGTTTGAACCCCGCGACCTTGGGCATAGAAGCTCAGCATGCTACCAACTACGTCACCGAAGCCACCGATTGAGTGCATTATTTACCAAAAGAGAGGGTATTGGTTTGGTATAGGAAACACATACTACAATAACACTTATCAAGTAACATACTGGTACACCACACATCAGTTCACAGGAATTCACCCATATATGATTATATTTCCCTAACATCTGTTCCTAATAGCATTCTTGTATGAGTTGTACAGCTGAATGATAACATTCCATAACATTCCATAACATTCCATATCAAAACAATGTGTCATACCCCAGACTGAATACTTCCGCTGTTATTGATATATCCTGAATACACAGTACACCTGCACTGATTATACACACCTGTTATTGTATCACCAACATCCTACATTGGCATGCGGACATTAACTGATAAGGAACAGGATACCACAAGTTGAATGTATTCATCTAATCGCATACAACCCACACCACACAGCTCCGGGAAATAATGTACTGTATGTACAGAGTGCATGGAGCAGTTACACTGAAAGGAGATATGGAAAAGTTAATATTTGTGGAGAAACACCATGGCATAGTGAACATTGCATGCTAAATGCCGTGGTAAATATTCAGTAATAAAGAAATCCTCCACCCAGGTGTTACTCAGTACTAGGTAGTGACTTGTACATGCCTTACATTGGTCTTCGCAGCATGTATGGCCACAATCTTCGTGAGGTGTACCGTACCACTGATGATCCCAACGGTACACTCGGATAAAATTCACTCACTAGATTGAGATGTCGGGAATGCATTACGTCATATGAACGAATTGGCTCCAAAGTATTAAAGCAACCATGAACCCAGTGCTATACAGCACCTAGAACAAATACTAGGTACTGAACTGCATCGTCATACACAGGAATATGATGCTAACTTTCTTAAAAACGTTGGGTGTTTAAGGTAGAGAAATGTAACCTTCAGTGTAAGAAAAATGTCCCTACCATGCAAGAACAACCCTTGTCCTCTCAGCTATAAAATACATGTTTCCAGGCTCCGCCATCATACAGGGAGGTACAATTTGCCATAGTGCATGCATAAAATGAGGAGTATTAACACAGTAAGACTGCAAGTACAATGTACAATTAAGCAACACTTGAAAGGAGCTACAGGCTGTAGACAATCTAGTAGGCCTACATCTTGCAGACCTAGACTACGCATAATAAGAGTAGGGTACCGGAGGAAATATAACATTTAGTGTACTGTAGTTAATAAAGCCTGCTTATTTTCTGCTGGAGGACATCTGTCTGTATAAGTATCTTCAAGCAAGTACTCAAACAATATTAACATACTAGTGGTCCCGTGCGAGAACTCTCGCATGCGTATAAACCACCCGCCTGGCTTTACTGTTATGCGGGCTTCTATAGGCTAAATTTGTTTATTTGTTTAAACGCACTTTTTAAACAAATTATCGATATTTATGAAATCAGAGAGCAATTCATCACTGCTGCGGGTTGCACAATGAGTTGTGTGCGCCCCATGTGTACAGACTACCCGCCTGGCTCTAGTGCTATGCGGCTGTACGTGACACAGTTCTGCCAGGGGCTACCGTCTTGTTTATTTATTTTAAAGCACTTAATAAACAAATAAATATGTTTCCGTTGACTTTTCAAGAAATGCAAGATTTTTCCTGTACTATTGTGACAATTTGGACGATTTTGGTACAAACCACACCTTCTAACTCCCTCTGGTTTAGGAGCTTGAGTTTTGTAAAACATACACCTTAGCGTATTATATGTATAGATAGCGTATTATATGTATAGATATCTCTAGAGCAAATAAACAAACATTCTCTGCCGACTTTATCTCTTCACCCATGCCTTGGATTGTGCCAATCCTCACCATATGGCACAAGACGTTACAGCCATGCAGAGTGAATGCAAAAAACAAAAAAAAACAAAAACAAAATACAGGGCCCAAACCTGGGTGGTTCGATCACAAGCCACTTTGTATCTTTAATATTGTACTTGAATGGGACAGCTGCATGTATCCTCTGCAAATATTAGCATGGATAGGAAAATTATGGACAGGGGTACCGCATTTCAAACAACTTCAGTACCGATAACTAAACTAAAGCTGATCCGGTACATTTGCAAAGACTTGCACAGAAGTCTTCAGGGATTGTTCAAATATTGTGCATTTGATGGGAATAAAGTACTGGTACATTAAACATATACAACCTCTGTCCGAAAAGTTCGGTGAATGTGTCTATATTACGAACGGATTGTTGGTTTACCTGAAACAGCAGTTACTGTCCTTCGAAGTAATCCCCAAGGATGTTTATGCACTTCTGAGAACGGCTGTACAAGTCCTGGAAACTCCTGGCATAGTCTTCTTTAGGGATAGCCTTCAGTTGGGTCGTCACATTTCGTCCGAAAACCTCTGGCCCTTCAGAGCAGATTTCAATTTGGGGGAACAAGAAAGAGTCTGGGGGATACAAGTCTGGGGAGTAGGGGGGAAAATTGAGTGACACAGCTCCCCTGTTGGCCAGGAACTGCCGCACCAGAAAGGCAGTGGGTGGTCGTGCATTTTCATGGAGCAGGGTCCAGTCGTCTTGGTTGGCATACTCGGGGCGTACTCGCTTGATCAGTCGCAGCAGACTTTTGAATATTTCCACGTACGTAGCGGCATTTAACGTGGTGCACTCAGGAAGGAATTATTTAGGCATGAGATCCTTAGAGTCGAAGAACACCACCAGCATTGTCTTGATGCGGGATCTCTCATTGCGCACCTTATCGCTTTTCGGCGACCTGGATCCCGCCACTCCATACTTTGACGCTTGCCTTCGGGCTCGTACCTCAGGCACCAGGTCTCGTCACCCGTGAAGATGGTTTTCAGGACCATTCCATGCTGCGGAACCCTTCTCACTGCCGCCCGTTGAACAGGTGTGCATGGCATGTTGCATAAATTCCCAATTGAAACAGAAGAGCATGTTATTTCGCTTATACATTGTTTAGTTTTACCGGCCGCGGTGACAGAGAGCGCTAACGCGCTACCTCGTGCCTCGCTGGCATCGGGAGAGTGTGGGTTCGAATCCCACCTCGGCCGTCCTGAAAATGGTTTTCGTGGTTTCCCATTTTCACCACCAAGCAAATGCCGGGACGGTTCCTTTCAATAGGTCCACGGCCGATTTCCTTCCATTATCCCTTCCCTGACCCATCCTGAAAAGAAAAGTACATGCCCATTGGCTGCATTAATAAAATTATTTTTTAATTTCGACCGCACGCACTGCACACGAGAACCACACGGACAGCGCAATCGCTTGACTTGTTCAGACATGCTTTGGCCTCTCCGGCGCGGAATTCAAAAGTGAGCAGTTAAACGTCACTCACCGAACTTTTCGGACAAAGGTTGTATGTAAGGGAAGAATTGTCCACAATGTGTATGCTGTAGTCTATGTGATCCATATGAAAATTATTTATCGTAGGCTACCCGTTATAACGTGTACACGACTATATCGCACCGACATTCCGATTTTACATGAAAAGCAAAAAGAAAAAAACGTAAATTCTGATAACAGTAATATTATACCGACAGAAACTAGAGCAATACCTGCCGTACATAATAATTATGCTGTCCCATGTTTACCAGCGAACGTAGCTGCCGACAATTCTAATATAACCGCTTGTCTCTTCAATTTAGTGATGGATCCAGCATATTGGAGATTACGTCCCTAAAAATGCAGTCTACTGCAACAGTTGCCGAAACCTGAGCCCTGAGAGTAAACAATGGCATGTGGCGCTCCTTGTTTGGCTCTTAAGAGTTTCCATCCCCTGCCTTCGTCTTCCCCGTACTCTCGAAATCAACAGTTACAAGTCATGTTGGTAAACGAACGGACACGAGACATGCCTCCTAGCGGAAAAATACCGAATGATTCGTACGGCGGCGACCACGGGACCCCAGCTGAGTCCGGCATTGCCTCCACTTACTTGTGCCGGGCTCCTCTCCGTCTTCTTTCCTGTCGACCTCCCTTGGTCAACTCTTGTTCTCTTCCGACCCCGACGGTATTAGGTTATCCGAGGCCTAGGGAGTCTTTCACTTTCCCGCCTTAATTGGCCCTTGTCTCATCTTTCCTGATACCCTCCTTCTGTGACGGGTCAGCCTTCTTTTTCTTTTCCTTTTACCTCCTGCCTTGTGCTCAAGGCCCTTAAGGAGGCAGGGTGTATGTAGCCCCACCACTTCTGGTGCACCGTAGATAGTGCTACACCCTCAGGGGCTCACGGCTGGTGAGTTCTGGAGTTGGCGACCCCGAGGGATTCCTGAGCTGGGTCCGTTTTCCCCTTTTGTCCCTTACCTTTGGGGCGGACCTTCTCCTCTCTCCCCTCCCCTCTCCTCTCCTCTCCTCTCCTCTTTTCATTATATTTACTTTTCTCTTTAAGATTCCCGCACTGTTTTTGTTACTTGGTTCCCCGTGTATCTAAATTCCCTTCTAGCGTTTTTTAAGGCATTTTTAATCTACGTTGCTTTTTGTATGTTTTTTCGATCTAAATTACATCTCGCGTTTGTTTTCAACCTCAATTGCATTTTGTAAAGATTGACAATCTAAATTGCTTTTTAGTAAGTCTTTCAATATAGCGGAGGGACCTTTGTGAGTATTTTGAATTTCAATTGCATTTTGTAAGTATTTTCAACCAAAACCGCATTTCGCACGAATTTTGAATCAAAATTGCATTTTGTCTGGCGGGCATTTTGCACATATTTTGATTCTCAATTGCAGTTCGTGGGTATTTTGAATCTAAATTACATTTTGTCAAGTATTTTCAATCTAAATTGTTTTTTGTAAGTATTGTCAATCCACATGAGTCCTTTGAATCTACCGTACATTTTGTAAGCATTTTCAATTTCAATTGCATTTTGTAAGTATTATAAATTTCAATTGCACTTTGTGAATAATTTGAATTGGAACTAGGATAGGGCCTATTTCAATCTGAATTGCATTGTGTATTTTCAATTTCAATTGCATTTTGTAAGTATTTTGAACCTCAATTGCATTTTGTACGTATTTTTGCTCTCATTTGCATTTTGTAAGTATTTTGAATTTCAGTTGCATTTTGTACGTATTTTGAATCTAGCCTACGTTTTGTAGGTCTTTTTCAATCTATACTGTTTGTGCAACTGTTCGTTCTAAATTCCTTTTGTAAGACCATATTGTGACTTGTTTCCATCTGAGTTCCTTTTTGTACGTATTTTCCGTCTCAGATAATTTTGTTCTGGTTTCCATTTCATTATCATTTTCGCTATCACCCAGCTCAGTGGGGGCCGATAACCTCGATGTAAGGCCCCTTAAAACAACAATCATCATCATCATCATCATCTTTTGTATGTTTATTCGATCTAAATTACATCTCGCGATTGTTTTCAACCTCAATTGCATTTTGTAAAGATTGACAATTGATTCGTACGGTGTACAGTCGCTCCTTCTGACGGCGAGGTAGAGTTACCAATGAGAATGGGACGGAACTGAATGGTAGTGCTAAATGAAGCTATCGTCTTGACCGTGGCCAAATCCTCTTGTTTAAAGTCTGGTTACCTTGAAACCAAATAGAACTAGTAACAGTGAAAGAGACGAAAACCTACGAAAAATAAATCGTAACTAATGAAATTAGCCATAAATACCTTTTGAAATGGTTCAAAATTGATCTGGAAATTATATAGTTCACTCCTCCGCTGTCTATACCCCCCCCCCTCCCGCCATCCCTTTTAATATCACGACTTATATAGTAGACTAAAATTTCAACTGTGTTGGCCATTATCCGCGTGAATTATGCACAAGTACAATATTGCCAATCCCATGCATATGGTACTCAACTACTCCTATGCAAGATTTTTTTTCTGCATTACAAATTTGTTTTTTGTAAAAGTCACATTTGCCTAAACCAATAATTTTTGTCACGCACAGTGGAAATAGTCACGCATATCCTTTTCTAGACCAATGGGGTTTGCCTAGTGGTGGTGTATTTTATATCTATATGTTGGCAACACTACCATGACGTCAATGTGACGTCATGTCTCGTCAATGTGTCTGTCAAGGTAACGAACGAACCACAAGCACTTGAAGAACATGGCTGCATTCGTTCAATGAGCAAGAAATTGGCACATATTTCCAGTGCACCAGTCATAACGGACGGCAATTTCAATTGGTATTGTCCCCAGGAAAGGTATGAAAATCATACTGTATACTGTATTATCATATATTATCCAAGTGGAAGTGTAAAAGTCGGATTCTTGTCTCCTTCACTGTTAATGTGGAACTTTCGCTTAATAAAAGATACTCGAGGGGCTGTGCGAGAAATCTCTCATGTGTATAAACAACCCGCTTGGCTTGACTGTTATGCGGGCTCAACGCGACACATTTCTGGCAGGGGCTATCGTCTTGTTTATTTGTTTAAACGCACGTTTTCAACAAATTGTCAGCATTTATGAAATCAAGAGTGCAATTCGTCACTGTTGCGGGCAATTCTCTTCCTTTTGAATGCTCATTTGTTACGAACAGTTACTTGTGAGCGCCACATGTGTTTAGACTACCCACCCACCTTTACTGTTATGCGGGCTCTAAGCGACACAGATCTTACAGGGGCTATCGTCTTGTTTATTTGTTTAAACGCACTTTATAAACAAATTCATATATTTCCATTGACTTTTCAAGAAATGCAATTGTTTTCCAGTACTATTGAGATGATTTGAAGATTTTGGCACAAACCGCACCTTCTAACCCCCTCTGGTTTAAGAGCTTGAGTTTTGTGAAACATACACCTTAGCGTCTTACATACAGTACCGGTATATGAAATGATAATAACGCTTGCGCTATTTACCCGCGCTCACAAATAGAAACTTAAACTTGTGAGTGTGCGTATGGGGGCGGGGGAGAGAGGGTGATAATGATAATAATGTTACTGGTTTTACGTCCCTCTTAACTACACTGGCTTTTAGAGACGCCGGGGTGCCGGAATTTTGCCCCGAAGGGGATCTTTAACGTGCCAGTAAATGTACTGACACGGCTCCCTCACATTTGCGCACCCTCAAATGCTAGCTGACTGCGCCAGGTTTCGAACCTGCAACCTTGGGCTCAGCAAGCGAGAACGTTACCCCTGAGCCACGCAGCCAGACGAGAGAGGGTGAGCTAGTTATTCATTCAACTGCCTTAAATAACAAATACTTTTATCAATAATATTGTACTTCAATAACTTTGTATTTACGTTGATTATCTGTAAATTTGAGTGAGTGAGACTGTGCCATTACCCAGTATAATACTAAGGTTGATTCATGTATTAGGTTTGAAGTGGCCGATGTTAGGTTCCTTTTAAATTTACATTGCTATGACATTTAATCGTATAGTTATCTTTAGGGATTTTCACATAAGAATAAAAATACAGATCGATCTTTTCTTTTTCATTTTAAATCAACAAATATCACAAAAAATAAAACCATTTTCAGACGCCTGAAGTAATTGGTATACTTTTGAACAGATTGCTGTCTGGAAGGGGAAATGGGGTGCCATTACCGAGAGGGGTGGGAGCATGTTTTAGATTTGACTCGAAAAAGTTCAGCGAGTGGGGGTTAGGGTGGGTGTTACTAGTTGGCACTTCTGCTGTACGGAACACATCATCCAAGTCTCATTACTCTCAGTCCCGCGACGTAGCCATGCTTGTAAAATCGTGCACAACGGCTGCGAGGGCAGCTGACGCATGTTCGGAGATCGCAGGTTCGAATCTCGGCATTGACAGTGACTATCCTGAGTGTGGTATTTCCCCGGGTTTTAACACTCCCTCTAGGCGAATGCCGGGATAGTAGGCTACCTTATTTCATGTCCCGGGGCACCTACCATCTACACAGGGTTGATGACCAAAATGTCTCAAGCTTCAAAAATGAATTAACAAATCAAAGTTCAGATAAATTACTACAATGCATTTTGACCGTCCAAGGTTGTGCTGGTGGAGGAAAATGCAGTCTACTAACTAGTTTCTGTAGCATGTCTAAATGCGCTCAACTATGTGGCTGTGTGTAGGAAGTACACTACTCACAAAAATTAGAGGGTATTGTAAACTCAGCTATGTATGCTATGTGTTTCGTACCGCATTAGATGCAATCGCTTTCCTTTACTCCCAGAGAAGGTAAACATGTGTTTGTATCACCCCTGCACATACACCACATGACGGAGGGCACTGTCCGTACCGTTGCTGTCAAAGGGTCACACGGCGGTGGTTTGTTGCTGAAGTCAGAGCCATTCCATTCCCGTTGTCAGTTAGTGAATGACGTGACATAGGAGCAACAATGCCTCCACAACGTGATTTACCTGAATCAATGGCTTGGAGGGCCATACGACGGGTGGAAGCGGGACAGACACAAGTTATGGCTCGAGCCCTTGGGGTGTCTCAAAGTGTGATCTCAAGACTGTGGAATCGTTTTCAAACAACAGCTACTGTTCACAGAAGAGTAGGACAAGGTTGCCCACAGGCAACAACGGCAAAAGATTACAGTTACCTCGTGTTAACAGCCCGCCGGAATATACGGCAGAATGCAACTCAACCGACAAGTGCCCTTCTAACAGCAACAGGACGCAGAGTATCAACCCAAACTGTCCGTAACCGACTTCATGCATGTGGCCTCTATGCCCGTAAGCCCATGGTGTGTACCAGGTTAACTCCACAACACCGTAGAGATCGCAGAAACTGGGCGGAGGAGCATCGTGGGTGGAGGCATGCCGAATGAAGCTCAGTTCTGTTTTCTGATGAGTCGCGATTCAACGTGGAATCGGATAGCCGACGTGTACGCATCTGGAGGGAACGAGGGACACGAAACAACCCATCTTTTGTACAAGAAAGATCCCCATATGGCGGTGGTGGGTTGCTGGTGTGGGCTAGAATTAGCCTGGGTGGACGTACGGACCTCTACATCACCCCACGTGGTACTGTGACCGCTGTAAGGTATGGAGACGAGATTGTCCGACCTGTTGTCGTGCCGTATGCCGGTGCCATATGTGCTTTCTTTGTGTTTCTGGACGATAATGCACGTCCCCACAGAGCTGGGTTGGTGGACGACATGCTGGAGGAGTAGGTTATCCAGCGTATGCAGTGGCCAGCTTCCTCGCCGGATTTAAATCCGATAGAGTGCGTGTAGGATGTATTAGGCAGGCGCATTGCAGGCAGACCAGCACCTCCCACAACTGTTCCACAGCTGCAGATTGCTCTTATGGACGAGTGGCCACGTATCCCCCCAAGAACTCATTGATCATCTCATTGCATCAATGGCACACCGGTGTGCAGCAGTGCTAGCCGTTCGGGGAGGCCATACACCATACTGAAGATCAATATTCTCCGATAGCCCACGATTATGGTAGTGTTAATGTTGCTTTGTTTGTTTGCCATATTCTCTCTTCATTCATGTCATTTGTTTCAAACACTCATCAGGGACTCTCTGGAATCATGGGCTGCTTTATCTGTCAGTATATCATTATGTAAGCAATAAATGGTTGAAAAACTAAATGATCTCGTATATTATTGCACCATTATGAGCTGACCTTACAATATCCTCTAATTTTTGTGAGCAGTGTACATTCAAACAAACTGTAAGCAGTGAGAAATTACTGCGAAACACAGATAAACAATAAGGTCAAAATGCAGCCAATCCCACGAGTGCATCTGTGATAAAATATCGTGGGTTCGGCTATGCCGTGATGAAGGAGTGGTAAATCCAAGACGAGGTTTACAACCCTCAAACGTAATTACCTGTATCGTTCACATCAGTATTTCCCAGCCATTATTTATAATTTCAATAGGATTTCGTAATTTTGACACCATATGGAATTCGGTAACTTATTTATTTATGTGTTTTATTGTTCTTTCTTTCTTTCTTTCTTTCTTTCTTTCTTTCTTTATTTCTTTCTTCACCGACAGTAGTGGCTACGCTGGCTAAAGCTCAGCATTAGGTCGTGGGGCCAAGCTCTCTGCTGACTCGGTAGACGCGTGGTTTCGAGCCCCACCGTCGGCCGTCCTTGAAATGGTTTTCCGTGGTTTCCCATTTTCAACACCAGGCAAATGCTGGGACGGTACCTTCTGACAGGCCACGGCCGCTTCCTTCCACATCCTTGCCCAGTTTCATTCACTATCATTCTTTTCATCTCTCATTAACTCCTCTCATGAGGTTGGCGTCAGGAAGGGCATCCGGCCGTAAAAACCATCGCCACAAAGACTTCCATCGCATCTCATCCCCGACCCCGTTGGAGAACGGGAATAATAAGGGGTAGACATACATACATTGTTCTTTCTTTCTTTCTTTCTTTCTTTCTTTCTTTCTTTCCTTCTTTCTTTCATTATTTCTTCTTTGACTGGCTGCGTGGCTCAGCGGTAACGTTCTCGCTTGCTGGGCCCAAGGTTTCAGGTTCGTATCCTGGTGCAGTCAGCTGGCATTTGAGGGTGCGCAAATGCGAGGGAGCCGTGTCAGTAGATTTACGTCAAAGATCCCCTTCTGGGTGAAATTCCGGCACCTCGGCGGCTCTAAAAGCCAGAGTAGTTAAAAGGGACGTAAACCCAATAACATTATTTTCTTTCTTTCTTTCTTCCTTCCTTTCTTTTCACTATGTAGATCGGGCCATGGAACTACAAAGACTGAAATACTCTTTGGCATTTTTTTTAGCCCTGCACACTTTACAGTAAATAGAATTTGCAGTGCAGCGCAGTGGTCTCAAATTGCTGCTTTATATCACATCGGGGCTGATGACCATGATGTCCCTAGCCCCTAAAAAGAATAAACCTAGATTCTTTAAACATATGAATAGTGCCCCCCTCCCCAAATTCATGTTTAAGAGTTTCTGCCGCCGCAACTTCATTTCAGGGGGCGAGGGCACGTGTCACCATTACTGTATCTCGTAGTTGCTACAACTGCTCTTGAAGTTTCATATAGAGACCTTCTGATGGACGTAATCGACAAATGCACCTCGTGGAAGGCATTTGATGATGGTGATGATTATGTCTAGCTTATTGGCCCGATAGAAGGCATTTGACGCAACAGTCAAAAGTAGACTACCGGTACTCCTAGATTTTCACTTTCACCTTATTGAATTAAAGCATTGTTTATTAGATCCAAGGAGTGTTAAAACATAATCCTTATAGCTTATTTTCTTTAGATTTCAAAGATTTTGCTTTTATTTTGCGCGGTATTTACTTTCTTTTTTGTTTACTGCTTCGGACGTCTGCCATATAACTCGTTACAAAACTAGCAAATGAAAACATCTCCCGATTTAACCATTGGCCTACCATTGTTAGAGAACGTCTTCGCTCTCTCCTCTATCGTTCATTTTGGCACCGGTTAAGTTCTCAAGTAACCAACTACCATTCAACTTTAACAGAAACGAAGACCCACGAAGGCCCGGGTTCGAATGCCAGCTCAGGCAAGAAATATAATTCTGGTTTGAGGGTTGGAACGGGGTAAACTGAGGTTGAACTGAGATGAGGCGGGTTCGATTCCTACCACAACCATCCTGGAAGTTTTTTTCCCGTGGTTTTCCACTTCTACTCCAGGCAAATTCCAGGATGGTACCTAACTCAAGGCCACGGCCGCTTCCTTCCCAAATCCTACCTCAATTAAATGTGCACACTTTACTACAGCCATCACAGTGACACAGGTTATCAGACAAATTCTTCACACACCAAAGTACACGGGGCTACATGATCACGGTGTGGTTGTATAGGAACCCCGGAAATGTGCTAAATAGAGTTATTTAGCGTGTGGCTTTTAGTGCCGGGAGTGTCCGAGGACATGTTCGGGTCGCCAGAGGCTGTAGCTGCTTCAATGCAGACACCCATTGGGTGAGCTACAAGTTCCGTTCAATTTCAAGTAGTTCCAACTTTCTCTACCAGATGTCACTGACACCTAGTGGTAAACATTGAAACTTTTATAGAGCGTTTGAACGAAATCTAATTTGCAAATTTAGCTTCACACAAGTTTAATTAGTGGAATGTTCTTTTACATGCCATAAATCTATGACGTGGGACCGCCGTCTTTACTTCCCCTCCGACGGAAGGCATACTGAGGGATTTATAACGCTCTTAAAAATCCGACGACTTCGGCCGGGTTTGAACCCGCAATCTTGGGCATAGAAGCTCAGCATGCTACCGACTACGGCACCGAGGCTGCTATGAAGATGAAATGAATGATAATGACGTCACAAACACCCAGTCACCGAGTCAGAGAAATTAACAATGTGAAGTTAAACTCCTACGACCTGGATGGGAATCGAACCTACAACACTTCGGACTTAGTCATGATGTCCGGCAATATAAACAGTCATAGAAGCTCATAGCTAGTTTTAGACTAAAAACTAATAAATAACTATGAACTTAACAATATATTTCTGCAAATTATTTTATCTACTAATTTTTGTTTGTCCTTTTGTGCAATAGTATGCACACATTTTCTGAGTGGACCTAGAGACACACAAATAATAGTACATTATGCAACGAGCCTATAATGGCTATAATTAAGACACAAGTATGTTTATAAAACGAGCGTATGCGAGTTTTATAATTTCCATACGAGTGTCTTAATTATCATTATAGGCGAGTTGCATACGACTGTTTATGTTCGACGATAATTATAACTTCATTATATATTTTAACATAAATATTCATAAATATCTGTTCAGTCACTAGAATTTTGTGATCGGGTGCTGCGCTGGGTAGTATATCTCTTGCTTTCCAAGCTCTCTGGCCGACCGACGCATGCGCTCTGTGTGCTTCAATGCCATATGTTCAGATTGTGCACCAGTATTCAGTAAAAGTCGTTTGAAAACAACGCGCTGTGTAGAAATTGGATTTGGGGATATTAAGGTACAGTGCTATTTCTTGTCTCATATTCACCAGTTTATTTACGCGAACATATGGACGGTGCACTTTCGGTAATTTATATAGACATGTTGGATTTTGAGCGCATGCGCGAAGGTATTCTTATCTAATTGTTCACACAACTATTTCTTGAGCTCTGATTGGTGGGAGAAACTGTTTCATAATGAAAAATAGTGTTATAATGAGCCTCATTATGATACAGTACTGCACCCATTGCAAGGTCTTCTAGGACAGGACTCTATTTCGGGTCGTGTTCAGTCCACGTAACATTAATATAAACTGATCTAACAATAAGCATTTCAGGGTCAAACATAAAAATAAAAATTTTATTTTTCAGGTGCTGGCTACGTGAAACTTGTTGTATCGCTGTTAGTCGCTCTCTATTACCCAGTACTTATGGCCATCTCCTTCTTCTATCTGGTCTGGTGCATGAAGGGACCAGTCCCTTTCACGGAGTGTGTCTTCAAACGTGACGATGGGGTAAGTGGCATGGCATGATTTGCTGAAGTTGCTTGTCAGTACTGCACCCATTGCAAGGTCTTCTGGGACAGGACTCTATTTCGGGTCGTGTTCAGTCCACGTAACATTAATATAAACTGATCTAACAAGCAGCTTTTCTTTCATGAGATGATAATAATATCGTATGGCCTCGGGTGCAAGCTCTGTTATTTGTCACCCAGAGGGCAGCTTGCATGTCGAATTTTGTTGTTCCTTGGAGCGCTATAAAAGTCAAGGCGGTTAGATATCTAAGCTCCTCGACACTATAGCGCTTTCCAGTAGAGAAAGTGGGAATTTTTGTGTTGGCGGAAAATCCCGAGATTAATTTTGCCATTATGAACATGGCCTACTGAATTCAAACAGGTCCTTTGACATGTCAACAACGTATGACATGCGTGTCGTGATTTTTGTCGCCTTTCAAAAATCACTTACCCTGGCCAGGAGCAAACCTGCAAGCTTGGGGTTGGTAGACCTACATGATAACCACTCACGCACCGTGGCAAGCTTCCATGAGATCATAAGGGTTGATCAACACACAAGGGATATCGTTAACTCACATGTTTATTATTCAGCTATACAAGTACAAAGATAAACATGAAAATAAAATAAAATCGCCCTCAAAACACTCGGGATTGAACAATAAAATCCCACTGAAACCAAAATAAAATCAAAGTTAGTAGGGAAGAATGTGGGAGAACGAAGTTTTAAATATTGAAGAAATGTATGTATTGTTGTTAAACGGCATACGTACATGATAAGAACACAAAGAATTATGTAGAACAGTGTTTTGTACTTGTCACAGCACCTCTTTGTAGACAAAATTCGATATTACAACGAATTCATCGGTTATTGTTTGCTCGGGAGTTTCTTCTACAGCAATTTTTACATTAGCAAAGGATTTAACCCTAGAGAAAGTCTTGGTGAGACCACACCGGAGCCATCTGCTGACAGACTCCTCAGCTAGCAGTACGCCACGCTCGCGCTCTAGCGGCAGGCTCGCCTAGTAGTACGCCGCGCTCCCGTCAGATGGCTGCCGCCACCGCCCTGCGCTCTAGCGGCAGGCTCGCCAGGTTACGGTGCTCCCATTGTAAATGTACATTTAAGGTATTTATTTAATTGTGAGGCATTTAAAGAGGAAGTGAGTGCGTTTCGGGCACACGTGGGGTTATGCGGAACCTGTAGGTACCCCATATGTGTAGGTTGGTGTTTAACAGGACCTTATTTTCGGTACAAAACTGGAATGGGACCTTAGCAGAATAATATAGGGAGGATTATTTACCGTCCACTAAAATATTCGATTCACCGCGTCATATTGTTTCTTGCGGTGTTTGTTACTCCTGCGCTCAGCGAACGTTACGTCACGATATCTCTCTCTTCAGTGCAATCTCAACAGGGATTATGGTATCACTTAGTGACCTATACTGAGACCAAAGGAACATTTTCCACTCACTAGTGCAACAAGCAGCTCTAACATTCCGACATAGGTTGTCACTGGGGTTGCACCAAGACCACCAGACTTCGCTGGTAAAAAATATACATGAATTATATACTTTTGTACACTTCTTTGAGAAGTACGGTATACAATTAATTCATGCACATTTTTCCCCAGGTTAGTAGATGTGATTAGATGGCGGCTTCGGTGGCGTAGTCTGTAGAATGCTGAACTGCTATGCCCAAGTCATCGGATTTTTTAAAGCGTGAAAATCCTTACGGAGGCCTTCCTTCGGGGGGAAGTAAATCTGGCAGGCCCATGCCATGTAAAAGAACCTACCACTACAATTGGTAGTGTGTAGCTAAATTTGTAGGTTATTTGGTGAGAAACGCTCTATCAAGTTTCAATGTTCACCACTTGGTAACAGTGATGTCTGGTTGCCGAAGTTCGAACTACTTGAAATTGAACTTTATTCATCTTCATTCGTTTCATCTCTCATTAACTCCTCTCGTGAGGTTGGCGTCAGGAAGGGCATCCGGCCGTAGAAACCATCAGCCACGTGGAATTTCATCGCATCTCATCCCCGACCCCGTTGGAAACTGTATTAATAAGGAGTAGACATAGATGATGATGATGATGATAATTGTTTTTAGGGGCCTAACATCTAGGTTATCGGCCCCTAATGGTTTGGGTGATCGTGAAGATGATAATGAAATGTAAACTATAACTAAAACTAACTACTAACTAATATACTAGAAGAAGAAATGGAAAACAAAAGGAGAAAAAGGCTAATAAAGGACAGCTGGAAAAGAAATGCCCTCAACCCTCGAAGAATGCGGATTGAGGAACTTGGAAGGAAGGAGAGCCATGTAAGGGAGATAGGAAAGAGAAAGAGGAGAGGGTCCGCCCCAGAGGTAATGGATAAAAGAGGGAAACACGTACCCATCTCAGGAATCCCTCGGGGTCGCCAACTCCCGAACTCACCAGCCGTGAGCCCCTGAGGGTGTAGCAATGTCCAGGGTGCACCAGAAGTGGTGGGGCTACATAAGGTCCTTGAGCAGAAGGCAGGAGATAACATGAAAAGAAAAAGAAGGCTGACCCCTCGCAGAAGAAGGGTATCAGAAAAGATGAGGCAATGGCCAATTAAGGCGGGAAAGGATGAGACTCCCTAGGCCTCGGATACCCTAATACCGTCGGGGTCGGAAGAGAACAAGAGTTGACCAAGTGAGGTCGACAGGAAAGAAACGGAGATTAGCCCGGCACAAGTAAGTGGAAGCAATGCCGGACTCAGCTGGGGCCCCGTGGTCGCCAACCCACGTCCCACTAGATGTGAGCCCCTGGGGGGAGTAAACATAGAGTAGATGTGTTAAGATAGCTATTATTTTCTACCCAATCTAATTGGGCACTTTGCGTAGTTGACTGACTGGAAAGTAATTCATTTACTAGGCTAGCACAAGTCAGTGTGCAATTAAAATGTCCCCCTATAGCTCAGTAGTCGGAGCACTGGAGTACAAAGTCGAGTTCGAATCCCGTTCAGGTCGACATTATAATTCAACTACCATCCAGCTGAGAGTCTTCAATTTTGTATTAATCAGTCAACCATGTCATATAACATTTAAAGTCTATTCGCCGAGTCGAGACAGCAACCCTGGCTACCCGGAGAGGGAAACACGCCCAGTTCACGTCATCGGCTCTGTCGGACAGGGGTAGCCAAGAAGCTCCGAGATCATTAGTCACGCCGAAGCCCTTGAAAAGACAAGACTTGCTGCACTTAGTGCTGTGCTGCACTGTATACTCTGACCTGTCATAAGCAGTTAAGAACTTATTCAGTAATTAATTAATTAATTAATTAAATACATTAAAAAAATGAAAAATAAATAAACCGCGCTGTAGCATGTAACTGATAAGTCATCCCGCTTCACATGTAGGTTATAAACAGCACTGAAGTTGGCGTACGTTCAACAGGCACAGCTCTATGCACCCCTTGCGGGCAGCCCTGCAATCACGTGTAGAACTGTGTTTACTTCAACTATCTCGACTCGGCGAACAGACTTTGGTAGAAGATGGACATTTGTCATTTAATACATTCAAATGTGTGTGTCTCATTTTATATTTCTGTCAAACATTGCCGACAGAGGTAGCTACGCTCGCTAAAGCACAGCCCAAGGCCATGGGGCCAAGCTCTCTGTGGACTCGGTAGACGTGGGTTCGAATCCCATCGTCAGCCGTCCTTGAAATGGTGTTCCGTGGTTTCCCATTTCCAACTCCAGGCAAATGCTGGGACGGTACATTCTGACAGGCCACGGCCGCTTCCTTCCACATCCTTGCCCAGTTTCATTCATCTTCATTCATTTCATCTCTCATAACTCCTCTCATGAGGTTGGCGTCAGGAACGGCATCCGGCCGTAAAAACCATCCGCCCGTTGGAAACGGGAATAATTAGGAGTAGACATACATATATAAATCCATTCATTTATATTCCTTAAAAAATTGCAGTGGCGTAACTACGGGAGGGGTTATTAAGGGGACCAATTCCCCCCCCCCCCCCCAGAGCCAAATAATTTAAAGGAAACGTAATTTGATGAAATGTTTATATTGAAAGAAGCCAATTTTTGGATTGTTGACAAACGATTGGATTATGTACGTTTATCATTTAAGAAAATCACTTGTGTAAACTATTTAGTGCCAGACCTACCAAAACTGTTAATTTCCGAACTTTTGCACATTGAGAGGTGTAAATTAAATGTATATAATGATGAGACCAAACGTGTAGGTTTGCTTTCAATTATTGTCTCATTTTGTTCCCTCACACAAACAAAATTAAAATACAAAAAAAGAAATCAAACACAAAACCAAAAAACACAAAGCAAAAAGAAAAAAGTAGAAAACAACAAACACAAAACCAAAAATGCATTTAGTTCAGATTAGACTCCTCTCAACCCCTTCCAGAAGCAAATCCTAGTTACGCCACTGGCAGAGTGGTATTCTTAGTCACTAGCATAGCCCTACGCGGATAAACAAAACGTTATCCGCATCCGCACGACATTAACCCGCTTCCGCACGTTTGTATTCCGAATCCGCCGACATTACACTAATATTTTTAATTTATTACATAAAGCATAAAGTATGAAAGCAACACATTTAGATATTTGAGGAGAAATTCATTCCCCTATGTTATGTATAAATCGCAAGACAATGTTGACTGCATTTTGCCCCTCTGAATAACAGCATGTTAAACAGTGGTGGCACTTACTTAGTCGTCGGATATACCCATCCAGGCAGGCGCAGGTATAAAGGAATATGTCTCTTTGCAAAAGTCAAAACTAATTGAGGGTATTTCCATGACTGACTTCTCTCACTTCTCTATTATTCTCATACAATTCAAGCGAAAGCAAACAGGGAAATAACAAGAAACGTGAAAGACGCCAATCTTAGCAAGAAAAAATTATTTGAAAAAAAAAAAAGCCAGCTCAACGTTGTATTCTAAAACAATCCGCAAATTTACTCTAAACATTATCCGCTGCTTATCCGCTATCCGCACAGCCATTCAAACTTTATCCGCATGGCGAATATATTTGCGGATATCCGCGGGTTTGTGCGTGGATATCCTCAACCGCGCAGGCCTTTACTTATGGTAACTTGAGGATAACTGTAATTCAGGGAATTGCTGGACATACTGTATATTTATGTAATATAAAGCAACTCACACTCATGTTGTGAACAGTGATCTCTAATTCAGTGTTTATGGACCCATAGGTCCTTATTAAAACATCTATTTTTAATTTTTAACAAGATTAATACAACTTCCCTCCCGCCAAGGAAAGAAAAGAAAGTTAATTGTCACGCTAGGCGCGATTTAAATTATTTGGCGCTAGGCTTATTTTGAAATTAACTATATTTTGCAGGGGAGAAGCTGGTAGGGCGGAGTTATACTCAAATGTGGAGTACAACAAAACACAACCACCTGGTATGAGTTAAAGACTCAAGAAATGTTTATTTACCTAATCAGTTTCTGTTTTATTCTTAGTTTTTGTAAATATTCCAAGAGGGTGAGGTTCTAACCCGCAGTAGCACTTCCCTGGCTATGCCACTGTTCTTAGTGAAATGAAAATCCACAGCCTGCTTCCAGTCTCCGACCGGGTCAGGAATGGAATGAATGAAGCCCCCATCTAGCGGCGAGGATATGAACTGTGCCGGCTGCCGAGGCCTGACGCACTCCTCTGGGGCAATGATTAAATGAATGACAGATGAAATGAAATGATAGTGGAGAGTGTTGCTGGAATGAAATTTTGACAGGGAAAACCGGAGTACCCGGAGAAAAACCTGTCTGCCTCCGTTTTGTCCAGCACAGATCTCACATGGAGTGACCGGGACTTGAACCACGGACCCAGCGGTGAGAGGCCGGCGTGCTGCCGCCTAAGCCACGGAGGTTTACTGTTCTTAGTACAAATTGTAAATTCCTTCTTATTCAGAATAATGTTTTAAAGGGCTTAAGGAATACAACCAAATAGTTTATATAGGCAGGTCATGGTCTCTCTGTATCCTCCAGCTACCGACAGCGGTGGCTACGCTCGCAAAGCGCAGCGTTTGGTCATGGTGCAAAGCGCTCTGCTAACTCGGTAGACGCATGGGTTCGAGCTCCACCGTCGGCCATCCTTGGAATGGTTTTCCGTGGTTTCCTATTTTCAACACCAGGAAAATGCTGGGACGGTACCTTCTAACAGGCCACGGCCGCTTCCTTCCACATCCTCACCCAGTTTCAGTGATCTTCATCCATTTCATTTCTCATCCCGGTGCGCCTCTCAAGAGGCCAACACGACAAAAGGAGAAGAAATCCTCCAGCTAACACTGCAATCTAAATGGCAATTTTGTGATTTTGAGTGGCAATTCAGTTCAGGCGTATATCACATGCTGATGAACAATTTAATATTTCTATCATACTGTATGTAATAGTGCCCCTCCAATTTAGTGTACTGTATATCGCTGACTTTAAAAATAATAAATGACCAATCCTGAAGGCAGCTTTTAAGGATATGACCATACACTTTATGCACGAATGCAATTTAAAAATTCTGGAACATCCCATAATTACCGAGCAATGCCGTGATACCACCACTTTATTTCAAGGAGACTGATCCTGAAGTTTTTTTAAAAAATATATTTAGGAATGTTTCGTGACTCCCATCTTTGTGTAGATATTCCATTAATATTCCATAATATAGTATGAGACAGGAATAAATATCAACACAGAACTCGGAATTTACTGACTGAAAGACCATTTTATTTATAGTTACAACAGCCATTATTCGCCAGGATAGGAAATATTTAGTTACAATCAGCTTGAAAACATTTGTGCTTGAAATGCCCACGTACATTTGTGTGGCATGATCCACAAGGAGATGTGTAGGAACGGCTCCTCATGAGGTGTTATATTTTTAGAGATCGCTTTGCCTACTGCCACTATATACATTATGCCTTTTTTTTTAATTTATTTGTGTAGAAACTTGAATTTTAAGTACATACCGCAGGCTCCATTTCATGATAGAATTGAGAGTTTACTCATCATTTTGGCTTAGCACAAAGGACATTCGTAGGTTCGTGAAAAGCTATAATTTCCTGAAATCCGTTCAGAGTTACGAAGAAAACGCATGTGACCTTCCTTGTAGGAAATGGAATTTTAAATATGGACTACTTGATGGACCTCATTTCGTTATAGGATTAACCATATCACCTTTCTTTTGGGATTTACTATGAGACATGAGCAAGTGTAGCAAATGAAACTTCACATAAGTGGCCACCATTTTAAAATTGTTGATTATACCAAAATGTGAAAAGGTCTATGATTGAGCTGACCATAAAAACTATAACTCTTGCAGAATTTGAGCTCCATTGGTCAAGTAACCTTTGTGTGAAAGAAACACCAACTTTCAGATATTAACACGAACGATATGTATTAGTGCCGTATCATTCTAACATGAATACTTTCCTTTCAGGTGGTGCTCCGTAACAATGGTGAAGTTTGCTTGAAGTAAGTAGCCTAATGATGAGTTGACTTTCTATAAGTTCATATCAGTACACCCTGTACCAGTAATTTCCATAGCTGTTAAATACAAACAAAAGTAATTATGCCCGTACTGTTTTAAAAGAGCACCGTTTATGATAGTATGTTCTTTGGTACTCCTCTGATATCCGTACATCGTTTACTATGTAGGCTGTTGGAATCTTTTTGAAGCCCGAGAATAATACATACATACCATTTACTTTAGCTTTGCAGAACGGATGACGTTAATGTGTTCGTTTGAGGCCTTATGAAGAACATCACAAACTTTTGTGTACTTTCTAAGTCCTAATTACCTTTGCCATCTTTTCCCTTGATTAACATGTCTCCAAGTATAGAATATACTGATCCACAATGCCATTCATTTTTCATGACGAGTTCTAGTTATTTTGAGCATCGAGCTAGTCATGATATATTTGGTTCTCATTATTTGGCTATTTATTTATACTAGTCAATATTGTAAGAACCGAGGAATCGGCATTTAACTAAATTTAATTCCTATTAACAGCAAGTTGTATGCATCGTAGTAATGAGAAAGGGATGTGGAGTTGAGCTGCTCTACACCCTCTGTCTTAAAAGTTCGGTGAACCGGTCTATATTACGAACGGATTGTTGGCGTACCTGAAACAGCCGTTACTGTCCTTCGAAGTAATCCCCGTGGATGGTTATGCACTTCTGAGAACGGCTGTACAAGTCCTGGCATAGTCTTCCTGAGAGATAGCCTTCAGTTGGGTCGTCACATTACGTTGGATGTCCGAAATGTCCGAAAACCTCTGGCCCGTCACGGCTTTTCGGCGACCCTGGACCCCAGTACTCTATACTTTGACGCTTGCCTTCAAGGTCGTACCTCAGACACCAGGTCTCGTCACCCGTGACGATGGTTTTCAGGACCGTTCCATTCCACGGAACATTCACCCTTCTCACTGCCACCCGTCGAACAGGTGTGCACGTTAGGTTGCATAAATTCACCCTTCTCACCGCCGCCCGTCTATCAGGTGTGCAAGGCAGGTTGCATAAATTCACGCTTCCCTCTTGCTTTCAATTTATAGTTTTGACGACCCAAACTGAAGGCTATTCCTAAAGAAGACTATGCCAGGAGTCTCCAGGACTTGTTCAGTCGTTCTCAGAAGTGCATAACCATCCACGGGGATTACTTCGAAGGGTAGTAATGGCTGTTTCAGGTAAGCCAACAATCCGTTCGTAATATAGACCCATTCACCGAACTTTTCAGACAGAGGGTGTAAATGGGCTAACAATGCATTCTAACTGGCTCCGCGGAGGCTGCTGCCTATACTGCTATAGGTGTTAAGCTTGGAGCTCTCTATTTTCTTTATGTAAATGAATTCTTCTATAGAATACATACTATACATACCAAGTTGAACTTACTTGATAGAGGCCTGATTGTAATTCTAGATTTCAATACGGGCAAAAAATGGTAATTATGACTAAAGTCATAGACATACAGAATGCAGATAATTCTAGACTGTTCAATTCATTTATATGATGTTATGTATGGTATGGTATATGATGAGAATATGAGATAACATATCGTGTTTCTAAAAGTAGAGAAAAGCAGGATTAAAGGTTCAGCGTGAAATGATTATAATTCTGACATTTTCTGATGACATTGTCGTCTTAGCCGATTCACCACAGGATTTGGATGGTTTCTACATGGTATGGCAAAGTGGGAATTCATGATGAAATCCACTAAATGGTAAGACAAAATAATAGAATGCAGCTGGAAGATATCAGGAACCACTGACATCAAATCAACTGGTGAATAGCTAAAGGAATTTGGAGAACTCTGCTTCTTGGGTAGCAAAATAAACAGTGATCGATGAAGGAAAGACAATAGGCTATCGAAAGTAAGTTAGAACAGGCAAGGGAAACTTTTCTACAGAAAAGAAATATGTTGATATCAAATACAGATTTAGGTGTTAAAGAAGTAATTTTTGAAAGCTTTTTGAGTAAGGTACTCTATGGGAGTGAAACGTGGACTATTGGTGCGGCAGAAAGAGGACAATAAAAGCAATTTAAATGTAGTGTTATAGAAGAGTGATGAAGATTAGTTGGGTAGTTACAGTAACAAATGAAGAGGTATTAAAATGAGTGGGAGAGAAGAGATGTTTCTGATGAGTGCTAATGAAATACACACATCAAAAAAAGTTTTGCATCACCTCGGTTCCCAGATCTCCGGCATATAGACGTTGACTGTGTATATTGTATCAAAGATACAGTCCCTTTGACTGTTCATAGATGTCACTAAAACTGCTCAAAGATGTAAACAACCATGCATGAGCAGGGCCTATTAGACGGAGGGGGTACGACAGCCGATCAGTTCCAGTCATTCCACCAGGACGAAGGTACGCTGCTCATGTTGTCTGTAGTTCTACCATGCCTAGAAGGTCAATACCGCAGTTCGATCGCGTCCGCATTGTTACTTTGTGTCAAGAAGGGCTCTCAACAAGGGAAGTTTCCAGGCGTCTCAGAGTGAACCAAAGCGATGTTGTTCGGACATGGAGGAGGTACAGAGATACAGGAACTGTCGATGACAGGCCTCGCTCAGGCCGCCCAAGGGCTACTACTGTAGTGCATGACCGCTACTTACGGATTGCCGCTCGGAGGAACCCTGAAAGCAATGCCACCATGTTGAATAATGCGTTTCGTTCAGCCACAGGACGTCGTGTTTCAACTCAAACTGTGCGCAATAGGCTGCATGATGCGCAACTTCACTCCCGACGTCCATGGCGAGGTCCAGCTTTGCAACCCCGACACCATGCAGCGCGGTACAGATGGGCCCAACAACATGCTGAATGGACCCCACAGAATTGGCATCACGTTCTCTTCACCGATGAGTGTCGCATATGCCTTCAACCAGACAATCGTCGGAGACGTGTTTGGAGGCACCCTGGTCAGGCTGAACGTCTTAGACACACTGTCCAGCGAGTGCAGCAAGGTGGTGGTTCCCTGATGTTTTGGGGTGGCATTATGTGGGGCCGACGTACGCCACTGGTGGTCATGGAAGGCTCCGAAACGGCTTTACGATACCTGAATGACATCCTCCGACCCATAGTGCACCCATATCGGCAGAATATTGGAGAGGCATTTGTCTTCATGGACGACAATTCTCGACCTCATCGTGCACATCTTGTGAATGCGTTCCTTCAAGATAACGACATCGCTCGACTACAGTGGCCAGCATGTTCGCCAGACATGAACCCTATCGAACATGCCTGGGATATGTTGAAAAGGGCTGTTTATGGACGTCTTGACCCACCAACCACTCTGAGAGATTTACGCCGAATTGTCGTTGAGGAGTGGGACAATTTGGACCAACAGTGTCTTGATGAACTTGTGGATAGTATGCCACGACGAATACAGGCATGCATCAATGCAAGAGGACGTGCTACTGGGTATTAGAGGTAGTGGTGTGTACTGCAATCTGGACCACAAATGCTGAAAGTCTAGCTGTATGATGGTACAACATGCAATGTGTGGGTCTCATGAGCAATAAAACGAGCTGAAATGTTGTTTGTGTTGATCTCTATTCCCTTTGTATTTAAAGGTTCCGGAACTCTTGGAACCGAGGTGATGCAAAACTTTTTTTGATGTGTGTAGAAGAGATGAGTTGATAGCACACATGCTAAGGCACCCAGGAATAGCAAACTTAGTTAAGGGGTAGACCAAGGTTAGAATAATATGCTAAACAGTCTACCTTGGATTTGGTAGTCATGTAGAGATGAAACGATTAGCTAAGGTATACATCAAACCAAAGTCTAAAGACTGAAAACACCCAATTGTTGAAATTTAACTCATATATGGTAGACCTTCTTATTTAACTGGTTTAAATTTCATCTCCGTCTCTTTCTTTCTTTCTTTCTTTCTTTCTTTCTTCCTCTCTCATTAAAATGTTATTCTACAGTTTGCTTTTATTTTTCTAATTGATGTTTTTCTTCATGTACATCACAGGGATACCTTTCTCAAACCATATGACGATGAAGAATTCATGTGGTTTGGAGTGAATATAGCATTGTTGTTTTTGCTATGGGCGCTCTGCATGCTGTGGTAAGTACTGGCCACTAAAGAAATTCTGAAGAGTTATTGGTAACAGCATTAACTTATCATGGTTTAAATTTAAATGTGTTAATTTTAGTTTTCCCCATTTACTTTCAGTATCTTCAAAAACAAATGTTCATACAAAATAGCTGCTTCAGTTGTCCTAACACCCATCATCGTGTGTTTGATTGTTATTCTCCTGTACAATCTTCTGGGTGATAAGCCAACAGATGGACTGAGTCTCCTGTTCACCTTCGATTGGGATATTCTTCTGGATGTCAAGGTAAGCAGACTTCTTTGTCATGGGTGCCCGCATGATTTTTTTCCAGGAGCAGGGGAAGGAGGGAGGGGTCAAGTAATATTCTTCATTTCGTGGCTTAGGCGGCAGCACGCCGGCCTCTCACCGCTGGGTCCGTGGTTCAAATCCCGGTCACTCCATGTGAGATCTGTGCTGGACAAAACGGAGGTAGACAGGTTTTTCTCCGGGTACTCCGGTTTTCCCTGTCACAATTTCATTCCAGCAACACTCTCCACTATCATTTCATTTCATCTGTCATTCATTTAATCATTGCCCCAGAGGAGTGCGACAGGCTTCGGCAGCCGGCACACTTCATATCCTGGCCGCTAGATGGGGGCTTCATTCATTCCATTCCTGACCCGGTCGGAGACTGGAAGCAGGCTGTGGATTTTCATTTTCATTACCTACCTGTCACTAAGTAATGATGAGACGTGTCCCCCCAGCAATTTTCGTTACATTTCTTACTTGCTTCGTGATATTCATTATTTGACTGCTCTGAAACCGTTGAGTACATTATCTTTATGGCATGAATTGCAGAAATAGTTTATGGTTCAGAGTTTTTGTCCATAGAAGTTCGCTTTTCTTTGTAAATCATCGTCATTATGTTCATTTCTCAAAAACAGGTAAAACATAGTTGTCGACAAAAATAAGTCAAGCTCTAATGTTAATCCAGTTCGCCGATTTTCTAAATAATTGGAGATATTTTCAAATGATCCCAAATTACTAACAAGGGAAGTATCAGGTAAGACTGGTCGAAACTTATCTTGAAACTTTGTGGACGCAATCGTTGTTCTAGAAGAGGACAATGTCGAAAAATCAGCCGCCAAATTGATCTGCAAGGCTCCGAAATCGTATCTGGCATCCTGGTACGCAGGCATAACATCTGGAAGAGTTGGACATCCCTGTAGCACTAGGAGTAGTAACGAGGTGGGCCGTATATACTGACTGGAGCGTGCAGCTCCTTCCCACCGGCTTTGAGTGCTTGGGCGGTCAGGGCTGTCCATCCCAACAGGTATGGCACTCGCTACCTCCCATTGATTCATTTGAGAGATTCGCCACATGATTTCGGAGCCTTGCAGTTCACTCTGGCAGCTGATTTTCCGTACGGTGTCCTCTTATAGTACAACGATTGCGTCCACAAAGTTTCAAGATAGGTTTCGACCAGTCTTACCTGATACTTCCCATGTAAGAACCATTCTACATACATGTGATTTATTGTTCCTTGAAAGAACACACGCACCCGTAATACGATTTAATTAATGGGTTATGCCATGTGATCTCTAATGGCAGAAAGTAAAATGAACACTGTAAGCCATGACTGAAGACTTGGACACGGATATCAATGATCAAGGTGGAACGGCCATGGCTAAGTAGTAAACGTCTAGCGTATAATATTTACGATGTTTTTGTGGCTTTGTGGTTTTGTGGCTTATGGCTTTGTCTTTGTGTCTAGTCGTTTTTTTATTGGTGACACAATATTAAGTCCCACCTATTACACTTGGTCATCTACTCACGATGTATTCCTGTGAAGAGTAGGCATCGCTGATGCTAATTTATGGAGAAAATACGATCAAAATACAGTATTAGGTTATGCCACGTGATCTGTAATTTTGTAGTAGTTGTTTCATTTGAGGAGGCTGGACATCGAGATCAATTTGCCCCGTGTACTTGAGTGTGTGTGTGTGTGTGTGTGTGTGTGTGTGTGTGTGTGTAGCATTTGTCTGATAACCTGTGTTATAGTTATGTATGTAGTAATGTGTATTTGCAATTCAGGCGAGGATTGGGAAGGAGGCGGCCGTGGCCTCAGGTCAGGCATAATCACGGCATTTTTCAGAAGTAGAGATGAGAAACCACGGTAAACCACTTCTAGGATGGCCAAGGTGGAACTCGAACCTTCCTCTTCTCAGATTTTGGCTGGCTGCGTGGCTCAGCGGTAACGTTCTCTTTTACTGTGCCAAAGGTTGCAGGATAGAATCCTGCCAAAGTTACCTGACATTTGAGGGTGCGCAAATGCGAGGGAGCCGTGTTGGTAGATTTACTGGCACGTTAAAGATCCCCTTCGGGGCAAAATTCCGGCACCCCGGCGTCTCTCAAAGCCTCAGATGTTAAAAGGGGCGTAAAACAAATAATAGTATTCTTCTTCTCAGATTTGCCTCACGAGGCTGAGTATACACCGTTCCAGCCCTCAGACCAGAATTAAATTCCTTGGAACAGCCGAGCATCGAACCCAGACCTTCGGGGCAACATCAAAACGCGTTACCCACTACACCACAAGGTGGTCGATCTGAAATGGTAGAATACCGCGGTGTAGCCGTGCTCGTTAAATCGTGCAGCATGACCACGCGGGCAGCTGCAGCAAGTCCGGAGATTGTAGGTTCGAATACCGGCACTGACAGCAGCTATCCTGAGTGTGCTTTTTCCCTGGATTTTCCACACTCCCTCCAGGCAAATGCCGAGATAGTCCCGGGGCGCCTACAGCTACACACACTACTAGCCTACAGTCATCACACGACATAAATACAGATTATCCACTTCGTTGCGCAACGGCTAGCATTCATGGCTGTCGTAGCGGAGGACAGGGTTCGATTCTCGGCTCTGCCAAGAAATTTAATTCTGGTCAGAGGGCTGGAACGGAGTACACTCGGCCTCGTGAGGCAAAACTAAGAAGAGGTGTGTTCGATTCCTACCTCAGCCATCCTGGAAGTGGTTTTCCGTTGTTTCCCACTTCTAGGCCTACTCCAAGCAAATGCCGGGATGGTACGTAATGTAAGGCCTATCTCAATTACAAATAAACGCACTAGTACAGACATCACAGTGACACATGTTACCAGACACACACCCAAGTACTCGGAGCTACATGACCACGATGCCGCAAAGCCCCTAAATAATAATAATCATCATCATCATCATCATCTAAATACAGTTTGTCAGACAAAATCAACACACACCCAACTACACGGGGCTAATAACGATGATGTCCCAAGCCCCTCAAATGAACTAACAACAACAATGCAGTGGTAGAAAGTTAAATTAACACCGTAAGGAGCCGTCCACGTAATAGTATTACGTAATAACAAAGAGGGGTTCCGAAGCTTGATTACGTTGATGACTTGTGGGTGCGGGATAAATGAAATGATTACGTAATCAGTTAAGAAATAACAAAAATCGACTCATTTTACGCTCTACGCGGCTTTCCAGCCGCGCTGACAGAAGGCGCAAGCAAAGCCAAAGAATACTTCTATTCAGATCATAAGGAGGTAAAATCATTTGATGAAAATTAAGCAGGACGTTCGTCAATTGTTCGTACATTTCCTGTAGTATTTTGGCCCCTAAGTGCCTCAGGAAACTGCAGCATCATATTTTTTACAGTAATTGATGTCCCCGAGTCTGTGTTTCTTGTTTCATTTATTTATTGATGAGGATGATAATTGTTGTTTTAAGGGGCCTAACATCCAGGTTATCGGCCCCTATATTTATTTATTGTTTATATGGATAAATCGTTACGAAATCGGATATATTTGGTATTGCTTTATGAATACCGGGGGTTGGGAGGAGAGTCGATGATAACGCGTGATTACATAGGGGAATGGGTAAAAAGTTTCCAAAATGTGATTACGTAATGTGTGGATGGTCCCTAAACCATTATTTAGAACTCTGACATGGATGTTAACTGTCGCAGTGGAAGAGCCTAACGGATTGCTGGAGTAAAATAATGGCGTAAAAGTCGATTTGTCATCTTCTGGGAAAACTTTATAGGGAGAAGAAAAGCTTTGAGAGTTCTTGGTTCCCGCAGCGAAGTATCACAGTAGTGTGCTATAAATATGGGACGTAGTGCAAGATGCGCTACCTCAGCTCGTAGTCTGGATATGGTCACCAAGATGCCGCTAAAGAGCCTGACTTGGTGCACCTAGGCCAGGGGAAGGCAGCTTCAAGCGGTGTGACGTGTGGAAACGAAGGGCAAGCCTAGCAGTTCGCGAGAGCCGTGTAGTGCCATGCAGCCTATAAAGAATATATATGTTTATAGATCAACGGCGCTGTGCGTACGAACCTGGAAGGGTCATTCCGGTAGAGCTCGCGAGGCGAACAGGTTGTATGCACTTGCTGCATGGATATTATGTATGTTCCGTTCGACATATGTGTGCGAACAATTCTTTTCTATTATGAAACTGGCTAAGTCCAAATCTCGAAGTACCTTGTCAGATCACAACCTAACATGCAGCCTTCGATTACAACTTTCCCAGACACTACGTCCTAACATTGATACACCAGTTCAGGGGCCCCACCAGAATTTCTTAGAGAGCCAAATAGTTCGTATCAAATTTTCCTCAGGGCCGCAAGTACAAACTGTATAAATTAGGTCAATTACAAAATATATTTTGTGTTGCAATACTATGAAGTGGCGTTAAATAACTTACAAACAATATGATTATAACATAAGTTTATTACAGTATACAATATTTATAAAATATTGTATATTTTTTTTTATAAAATATTTTTTCATAACTCTTAAATTTATGTTTTTATTCCTATCCCTAACAGTCTTGAGGGCCGCAAAAAATCGTTCACAGGGCCGCATGCGGCCCGCGGGCCGCGTATTGAGGATCGCTGCACTAGTTAGAGAAAGACGAAACGGAACGTGTCGGAAAATGTCTCCGTGATTGTTTTGTTCTGTATGGCTCTGTTCTAATGTGCAGGGAAAATGGCACGTGTTCAGTTCTGTTTACGTTATAGCATGACTGTCCTTCACATTAACTACTTTTGTTATATATTTTTTGATAGGAGAGAGCCGAAATGTCATTGGTTATAATCTGTGATTAATTGTGTAATTGCAACAAGGAGCATTAACATTACGACATTCAAGGCGTTCAGTTCGTTATGTTATTAACACCAGATATGTTTCTTGTCTTTCCTACATTGCTGCATCCCGCATTCGTCAAACTAAATCCTCATCCTCTGCGGTTATCGTACAAAGTGCGCTGACGACACGCGCTACACTCGTCTTCGCTGCGAGCATGTTCAGCGGTGTGAGCTGACGTCACACCACCTGTCCTCCCCTGACGTAGGCGAATCCCCGCTACTGACATGGCAATTAACTAAAAGAATTGCTGGATTACCTAGAATATGTTGATCTTATTTATTTTACATAATGACAGAACAATGTTAGATGAAGTTTTCCTGTTGTTAACGAGAGGAAAATAAATGATATCGTAAACTGACTGTAGGTTAGAACACGTTGTTTAATGCTCATCTCATTTGTAAACAACATCACCGCTTTTGCTTCAACTAGAGATAACCAAATGTTAAATATTCTACACGACTTAAGATAGCTATTAACAAACTCCGTCACTGTCAGTTTGACTGCTTCAGACTGTCTGTCCATTCACCCCTCGGACATGTTTGCTCTTCTTAAGTACAGTTGGTGCTGCAACTTAACGAAAAATACTGGAGATGATGAATTTTTAGGTTAAAGCTTCAACACAAAGATCGATTGACGTGAAAACAATGTAGCCTATCAAGCGAGATATTTAATTATTACTCAATAAAATACACTGGTGTGGGCACACGTGTTGCCGACCCTTTCTGCATGCCGCGTGTCGGTTAACGAGAGCGCGGTCGCTGTCACGCCGTTCCCGAAAACCCGTAGAAAAACCATCAACTTCGATGAATGAATAATCAAATTTCAAACTAGATAGAAGAACAATAAAACTTACCCCATTACACTACGGTAAGGTTTGAAATGCTCTCCCTCAGCCTGTACACAGGCGTTGTAACATGTGATGATATTTCGGTTCACTCCCTGCAATTCAACCTCTTGAATATTCAAAATTTCGGTGCGAATTGGAGGTTTCAGTTCTTCTGTGGTGTGGGGGTTATTTGTATACATCCTATCTTTCAGACTAACCACAAATAGAAGTTGTTATGGGTAAAAACGGGAGAGCGAGGTTGCCATTAACTTACTCTAATTACTCTGTCCCCGAAAACATCACACACTGCATTCATTGAATTTCAAATCTTGCTGGAAATATCCGAGCGAACTTCCCTGTTTTGTCAGTTCAGAAAAAGAAAAACTCTTTCAGTTGACTACTAATTCTATGAATCGGTTCTAGAATTCTATTAGCACTAACAGCGCAGCAAAATCTTATTTTAAGGTCATGAAGTGAAGTTTCATGAATTATTCTTGGATTCTCGCATGACCAATACCTGCTATTTTGTGAATTTGCACGACCATGCAAATGAAAACTTGTCTGAACAGAAAACAGTACTAATTCAGTATTCGGTTCACCACTTTTGACTGACTGAAGAAACCAATCGCTGTACAAAAACGTTCGTATCCGAGGTGTACAAACTGGCCTGTACAGCAGGTGGCATACAAGGGACGTCCAAGTAGGTTTTCAGACTCCGGGCGGGTAAGTTGAACCCAACCCATGAATGCTGGAGACCAGAATCATCTTGTACTTAAGTCGTGTGTATTGCATCTCACTAAGCGCCGGGTTCACCATAGCTCGTCAAAATGTTAACAATCCATTTAAAGGCCGTTAACGGACGATTACAGAAATGTCGTGGTTAACCAAACTATTAAAATCCATTAGCATCCCAAACGAGCCATTAAAACTAATTGCTGTGTCTGCATACAATTAACGGCTGACGGTTGATTTACGTGGCATTCCAATCCAAAATGGAGCGTGCATTAAACTGATTCTCAACGATGACTATGTTCTTGAAGACATGTCCGATATTCGTAGACCTCGAGGAAATACTTTGATGAATGCAACAACACAGAATTTACTATGCGATTTCGGTTGTCAAAGCCTTCTGAGTTGAATGTTCTACAGATGATAGAACCTAACCTGGAATTCCTATCTGACAAGTAAGATATGAACCATTTCTTAATTATGTGTAATATCGTGTGATGCTTTACGGTATTGCACATGTAGTTAATTTAATAAATGACTGTCTAGTCGTCCCAGCATCAGTCCTCTTATTTTCAACGATTTGTACGTTTCTTTTAACCTAAGAAATATTCAGTCCCCGACTCTTCTTCCTCTTTTTCCTCATCAGCCGTGTTTGTGTTTAGCCAAGGAGTTTATAACTTTTAAGCTTTTTGCAGTTCACGGCCTGATTGATTAAAGCATAGAATATAAATATACCGCAACAATCATCTTTCAATGAGTTTTGTACAACCCATAAACATAACGAATCGTTTGGTAATGCCAATCGGCGACTGTGCTGGTGAGACGCCAAGGAGTTTAATTTAATTCCGATGTTAAAATTAACGAGGCATTTACTAACGCTGCGTTGGTGAAGCCCGCCCTAAGGAACACGCAGTGTGAAGAAAACGGAAGAGTATACATTATTAACCTACTTACACGTCTGTGTTTTCATTGACATATTTTATTACTTCATTAACAACTTAAATTTGCCTTTCCTGTTCTCTTACGAACGTCCATTTCAATGCCATTATCCTATATAACTTACATTATACCGTATTGTACTGTAACTTATCTCCAAGGAAATACTGTAGGCTACATACATCAAGGAAAGCACGTTGAGAACGTTGCTAATAAGGCGCAAAGTCGTTATAGTTCGTTATGAGCTACATGAAGGGTAGCAGGATACAGGTTAAAGAATTGGCAACTCCAGCTATCGGATGTGCCATCTAGCGGTGAAAATAAGAATCTTACTAAGTAGGATACATTTACCACATGGTTACAGTTTGTATTGTATTTGGCTTGGGTGAACAGAGCGTGTTAATTTGTTCGTGTTATTATACACAATTGATGAGTTCTACTCATTGTTAGAATACACAATGAGTAAAACTAAAGTGTACTGCTCAGTTTAGGCTGCAAGCTGATGTGTAAGATGTATAAGTTTTCATTATAGTCCAAAAGATGCAAATAGCAATGGCCGAAAGGTGACGATAACGAATAAATACGGAGAACAGGAACAAGTTGGAGTACAGTTCGAGTGGGCGTTGGGGGACAGCCTAGCCACTTCAGGTAATAATAATAATAATATTTTTTTTTTAAGCGTATGGCTTTTTAGTGCCGGGAGTGTCCGAGGACATGTTCGGCTCGCCAGTTTTTTGTAGCTGCTTCGAGACGGACACCCAATGGGTGAGCTACAAGTACCGTTGGAGAGGAAAGTTGGAAGGGAAGGGTGAGGAGTTGGAAGGTAGCGGCTGTGGCCTATAGTGAGGGACCAACCCCGGCATTTGCCTGGAAGGAAGATGGGAAACCACAGAAGACCATCTTCAAGGTTGCCGGCGGGGGGATTCGAACCTCCTCGCCTCCCGGATGTGAGCGACTGCCATTAGTCATGCCGTAACCACCACGGCTAACTCACCCGGTATAATAATAATAATAATAAATAATAATAATAATAATAATGTATGTGAGTATGTATGTCTACCACTTATTATTCCAGTTTCCAACGGGGTCGGGGATGAGATGCAATGAAATTCTATGTGGCGGATGTTTTTACGGCCAGATGCCATTCCTGACGCCAACCTCATGAGAGGAGTTAATGAGAAATGAAATGAATGAAACTGAGTTACTGTAATTTGAAAAGAGGACAACATAATCGATGGAGAGAAGTTTAAAAAAATCCCTCTCGGCACGCCGGAAGGTGCAGGTAGATCCCTCTCGACACGCCGGAAGGCGGAGGTAGATCCCTCTCGGCACGCCGGAAGGCGGAGGTAGATCCCTCTCGGCACGCCGGAAGGCGCAGGTAGATCCCTCTCGGCACGCCGGAAGGCGATGAGAGTCTGGAGTCCCGCCGGCTGGTTGGAATTTTTATCTTCAACCCATCATTTCGACCACTACTAAAATGAAATAGCCACTATACCCAGCAAACTATACGAGTGTATGGTAATGTTCTTGACCTGCGTAATAACCCCTCATAATGTACCTCTTATTTCACAAGTTTGACAGCAATCAACCGCTGAGATAAGCGAACAGCTGACGTCGTGTAGCTCAATGCATCGCCAAGTACTTAGTCACAGAATAATGACATTGCAAGTGATAAGAGACATACTGCAGGCAGCTTCATAAATAGGCCTGCCCTCCTCCCTAATAATGTATAGGCCGGACGTTTGTTTTAGACGAGTGAAAAATCTTAATGGAAGCCTGGAGGCGAGTTACTACAGTATCTGTGTTGTTATCAGCTGCCCCAAGCAGTCCGATGATTGACAAAGCTGTTTCACACTACTACCATGACGAATAGAAGGAGAAAGTGAGGAGACTCCTGAAGTTCAAGCGCGCCTCGCCAGGCAGCGCTAGAGTGGGCAAGTTCCACACTGCCGGGGTCAGCTGGTCTTAGGGATGGTGCTAAGGGAAACGAATTACTTTGTAACTAATACTCTTTTAAAAAGTAATTAGCGGTTACAATTAAAATAGCACGGCAGGGCACAATGGAAAATATAATTCACGGAAATAAGAACTACGGTCTTCATTGCATGTTACGGAACGCACAGATTCCTGGAGTATACAGTCGGAGAAAGCCCAGATCTTTCTCGTAACATCTGCAGGATTAAGGATGTGAGATTGTAGAGAGCTTGTCTTGCCACTGACTCCTAACGAATTCCTGGCCTTTGTATTTGATTGACTACCATCACAAGTAAAGCCAGCCACCCTCGCCCCAGCCTCTTCTAACTGCAAAATCGCCTAGACTATATTAGAATTTTTGCGAGAAAAACCCCTGGAGTAGCATTTTTGCTTGCATAAACAACAACTGGCTGCACCCAATTATGCACGAAAGGTACGAATTTGAACACTAGAGCGTGATTTGCAAGTACGTTCTTCTGGAGGTCAGGTGTGTGTCCACCTAAATCAACTAATCCATCTACTTTATCAGAAAAGCTATTTAACTCGATTTCTTCTCTTAGCTTCCCTTCTTCGAAAATTACAACACCGTAACGTGAATTATCATTCTTTTCTTCCTTAAAATAGTCTTAAATAGCATTTATACGATGCGTATTAACTCCATAAGGGCACTTAAGTCCTTTACAAAGTTTTCTCAAGTGACTTTCTGAAGGCACAGGCAAGAGATTATGTCGCCGACAATGATGGGATCCTTTCGGTGATTTTATTCTCAACAATGAACACTCTAAAATGAATTCATTGCTGTACCTCATTCCATTGGGAGATTTTTCCTGGCATTTCTTGCTAAGGTGTTCGTTATCAGGGGCGGATCCAGGGGAGGGCGAGGAGGGCGACCGCCCAGGGCTCCGCGGTCCTAGGGGCCCCGCGCCATGGATTTTTCTACATTTAATTAATTAATTAATTAATTAATTAATTAAGTATACTTTTCAAACTAATTTATAATTCATCTTCCTTTCTTCAGTGCAGCTATGACCTCTCGAGACCGTTTAGCAAGTTAAGATTTCAGTGAAATAATTCAAGTCTCCAGCCGGGAAAAAAGTCGCAAAGTAATATTTTAATATTTCATTGTTTACATAATCTTATTCAAGGGGACTTAAAGGTTTCTTTCATATTATTAAAATAATGTACTGTAGTGTATTCAAAATATTGTAACTATTCTTTATTTTATTATTATTATTATTATTATTACCAAACTATTTTCCATTTTATTCGATAATTTTTTTTCTATTGTTGTGGACCCCACCTTATCATATCGCCCAGGGCATCGCAAGGCCTGGATCCGCCACTGTAATCGTTATCTTTGTAATTAAATGCCTGTGAAATTCGAACCTGCTTCTCCAGCAAATTAATTCTCGATTTTGCTGAGTTGAGGCGGGATCTAACTCGAATTAAATTACGGTTAGCATTCTTTAGGCGCCTTTTGAGCAATATTATAGTCTTTTCAGCATCAGTAAGTACACTAGAATGACCCAAATTCTTATCAACATTGGACTGACCTTTTAATGCCTCATTCGTTGCTCCACTCCCATCTTCAATCTTCTTTCTTCTTTTTCTGGTGGTGTCGAGATTCTTTTTCCTGTTGGGAGCTTTACGGGACTTATTCTTACTACTTCGGTAAATTAGGGGGAAAATGAGGCACTGCTCCAGGACGTAACTTCCATCACACACGAGAGATTTCCACTTCTTCACCATTCACTATAAAATTATCTGATTTTACTATCAAATCAGCAGAGAAATTAATTTGACAAATTCTACTACTACGCGTTAACTTCGTATCCTTTCGTGGAATAGCTCTGGCCCATTTTTCAAATTGATTTGTATCCTTCGGTGGTGAAAAAAATCGTATATCGTCAACTACTCGACCATACCCTGACTTACAGCCAGGTACAAAACAATAAGGCATGTTGAACTATTAAATGAACCAAGCCACATAAGAAATATGTTTGAAGTACACAAAACACAAAACGCTGATGTACACAAGACACAATGAACTGAATTTAAGAACTGAAAGCAAAGAAAATTCAATTTAATTCACACAAATATCTCACACAGTAACTTCTCGCGCACTTTCTACGACCCGGCTCGACGGAAACACAGCACGTGTTGGACATAATCGCTTACAGTGCTTGTAGCGGCGGGACCAGAAACTACCGTGCTAAAATGGCGGAGTCCTCACACTAGGTCCTTCTATTCGTCATGCTACTACTGAAGTACAGTCATTGGCAAATATAATGACGTTCTGTTCGTAACTACGTAACATGTACTGCTCGGTTCCAAGCTCTGTGAACTTGCGGATAGGAGTAGGCGAGAATTGAGAAGCCTGTCGACAGCCCGCCGTGTTACTTGACATTCTCGTCTATTCCAATACTGCTAACATGGGTATTTTCTGAAACCAGTGTGGCGTTGGGAATGAGTGACTTGTCACCGACTAATGTATTTGCTTCTGTTACTACGCAAGGACCGAGAAACCTCTCACTCGTCACCACCACCACTGATAGTCTGCGATGCACATTCCTCTCAGGTCCACGCAGCTTAGACTCGAGCAGTTCTTCCGCGTCACACAATACTTCGACGTGGACTGTACTGTCTGCTCAAGTCTGGAATTCCATTACATCAGATCGGTGGTGACAAGTGTGAAGCGATAGGGTGAGAGAGTGAGTGTGTGTAGGCTCACCGACAGGCTTCAAGGTCAAGGGCAATCGTCTAAAACAAACGTCCGGCCTTTATCTATTGTAGAGCCCTGTGCTGATGAACAAAACGTTATCCGCATCCGCATCCGCCCCGCATCTGCACGACCGTTATCCACATACGCACGACTTTTATCCGCATCCGCATGTTTGTAATTCGAATCTACTGACATGGCAATAATATGTTTAATTAGATAAAATATTAAAGCAACACATTTAGACATTTAAGGAGAAAGTCTTTCCCTTAGGCTATGTGTGTCATATGCTATGTCTAAAATGAATGTTATACAGCCAGAATTGCAACCCTCTTCAATTCGGAGTGTTAATTGTGCTTAATGACATAATTTGAATGAGATTAACGTAAATGATCATGTTACATTTGTCATGAAAAAAAAAAACCATAATGGAAAAATGTATGTCATAAACATCCGTGTCTTAGTAATGATATTCAACAAGTTCGGATTGTATTGTAAAACCCATCCGAAAATTTACTTCAAACACCATCCGCAGGTTATCCGCTATCCGCATAGCCATGCAAACTATATTCGCATGATAACCTAGATGTTAGGCCCCTTAAAACAACAATTATCATCATCATCATATATTCGCATGGCGAAAAGTTTTGCGGATATCCGTGGGTTTATCCGCGGATATCCACATCCACGCAGGGCTTTAATATATTGCACGTAAATATGAAACGCGCCAGGATCGAATATCCTTCCTTTCTATAAAAACGGCTTTGTTATTCCTTGGCTTTTTATTTTATTTTATTTTATTTGAACCCCACTGGTGTAATATAAGTCTTGAACTTGAACTGCCGCCTTTAAACTGAATGTTGTATCTAAGTTTTAAGAGCAGTTTGGTCACTGTTAGTACAGTCTTTTTCTGAATATTAAAAATATTAGAAGTTCGCCGAATATCACATTTACCAAAATCGTCGACAACAGTAACGTGAGTGGGTACCCGATGGGCCTTATCTGGTGTTGCAGGCCTGTTCCTCACACTTACTTCCTTCTTTAGCAATCCTTCTAACTGTCCATCCTATCACTTTCTTTGCAGCTACCACTATATTCTGCACTTTTCCCGGAGGAATTAAGACCTTACCCGACGTTCTTTCACTTTTCATAAACAGATGCACATTTATAACCTCACGACTTTGACTGTGAAGAGGTTTGCCCACGAAGTTTTGATTGAAAAGGTGGCAATTCTCTCAGCCCAAGTTGCGTAACTACGGGGAGGGGGGTAATCAGGGGGATTAATCCCCCCCCCCCCCCAAGAGTCAAATAATAAAAATATGAAATGTGTTGAAGTTTTTAATTTTGAGTAAAACCAATCGTGAGATTGGTGACAAATGATTGGATTGTATAACTTTATACTTATTAATTTGAAAGCATTAATTTTCACTCGTGTAAAATATTTATCATTATCCTTATTTAACACTCAACTAATGGCCAGCTGTTCAGTTAGCCAGTGGGGAGGCAGTGAGATGGGTGCGGCATTATCTTACCTCATCCCATTCCAAAATGGGGTAACGCTAACACATTTAAAAACTAGTGAAAATAAATCCTTTCCAACTTGTCAGTTGTCATTCTGTTAGTACCGAGTGTGAGGGTCATTTTGGAAAGTGAATAATATACTATAGTTTTAATAGTTTTATTGCTGTTTCAAGTTCGCCGGCCTGTGATTCAAATCCTGGTCACTCCATGTGAGATTTATGCTGGACAAAGCGGAGGCAGACAGGTTTTTTCCGGATACTCCGGTTTTCCCTGTCACAATTTCATTCCAGCAACACTCGCCACTATCATTTCATTTCATCAGTCATTCATGTAATCACTGCCCCAGGGGAGTGCGCCAGGCTTCGGCAGCCGGCACAGTTCATATCTTCGTCGCTAGATGGGGGCTTCATTCATTCATTCATTCATTCATTCCTTCCACCGGTCGGTGGACTGGAAGCAGACTGTGGATTTTCATTTGCATTGCTGTTTCAAGTTAAACTTTAGTTGGAAACTGTGGTCTATTAATATTTATACAATGTCGGGGAATATTAAGAGCCAGATGATTTCGCGAAGAAAACTGGACTTTATAATTTAGTATCAACAAGATTGTTATTTTTCGATCATTTACATATTGATCAGTGAGAATACAACGTATCAATGCTAATGAAATCAAATAGGAGGTTTCAAAACTTCGGGATCATATATTTGCTTTCATTGATTATTATGTCGCATTATGCCCTCCCCCACCGTAATTTTAACTCAGCTCATCCCCCTCCAGAAGCAAACCCTTGTTACGCCCCTGCTCAGCCCACTACACACAAAACGAACACAAGGAACTGCAAGTACTGTAACTACGATAACAGTCTTACTATTTCATTTATTCGTCACCAGCAGAGCACACGCAGCCTAGCTTTCAGCGCAACTGACAACTCACATGTCTGAGACTCTTGGACTGTCCTCTGTACGAGTGCGCAACCGGGGCAGACCAGCCAAAAACAGTGGCGTAAACTGTAGTTCACTGCTATTTACCTTGCACTAGCACAACTGCCGAACAGCCGGTCAGGAGTTCGACATAACGCCATCTTTGCCTCGTCTGTAGAACGACACGGCTGTCAAAACATCAATATTGCTTTGATGACATCCGTAGTATTACCCTTCCACGAATTGATTGCCGGGGGTCGAGATGGGAACTATTCTCTGTTTACTTGTGTCACACGTCACTTTGCTTTGTTGACAGGTAGGCTACAGTTGCGCGAGCAGGATATGACTCAGCTCCAGTAGCTTAAGTCATCGTTTAACTGTCCATGGTTACATGATCTCCTGTGACGCTTATCTGCGCTTCTAAGACATGTAGCGCGCGCAATGCTGCTTGACTTATGTGCAGACTGCACTCTGTCATCACCGTGTCCTCCGCTTCACCCTGCGGGGCTCCTGCTACAATAATCATCAAACACTGGCGCAGCCACGCTCAGCGGCAATCAAATCTTAAATGGGTAATACAGGCATCAATAATTTGTGATACCTATCTTTGGCTTAGATTTTTCCTCATCAACTTGGCATCTTCATCGACAATATTTTGCTCATCCGTTGGCGTAAGCGTGGGTAATATCAAAACAATGTTCAGACAAAAGTTTTAGGTAATGTTTGGAGAACTAATGACCATTGTGAACGGTTTGGATACCGAGACTCGAAAAACTCCATTTTTTTTCCACCCCTTTGGTCAATGGTTGGTGCTATCAAAAAGCTTTACGGAGATAAGTTTTTGGCCCTTAAGCCAATCCGACGAATTGTATGAACTTTGAATGGATTCGATTTTTCACATATTAAGAAAGCTATAGCGCTATTTTACTTTTTCCAATTTTGCCCATTAACGAACTCGACCGAGATTTTATAGGGTAAAACTTCATGTATACATTTGAAAGTGATTGGTGGAAAATGGCGGTAGTTATCGTGTCCACAAAAAAGTGGTTTTTTTTTACTGTACCCCGGAGGCGTAGGACGCTACGTCAATTGTTTGTCAAATTCACTTTTTACCATAATCCTACTCTGTGTTATGCACTTTCTAGTGGTATACAGCACTACGTCCAGAGCCTTATTGTAACCTATATTTGTCTTGTTAAAATAGCACTATGTGCCTTGTTGGTCAGAGGCACACAACACCATGAGGACATGACTCATTACGCCTCTGCAATTGTCCTTTGTTTTCGGGCACACCTACGGTAGCGGATGTTTCAGAAAGCACACAATAATAGTGTTTATTCTCTTTGATTCTTTCAGTCAGCTGTTGATATGTTGTGTTGATTATAGTTTGTATGGTGGGCCTTTATGTTAATTTAATCTGTATGAAGTATAAAAAATGGATTCACAACCAATGTTTTGTCATATTGCTGAGGTACCCTCAAATTAAGTGCATAAATCACAAATATTTGCTGAAGGGTCATACGGTACTCACATGGAAGCTGATACGGTTCATGCCCTTATTGAAAGAAAAATAATTCCTAATATGTCTATTTTAACACCATGGGACGGGCAGCAATTAGTACGGCAGTGTTCCAGCAAATATGTTGTGCACAATATGGAACTTGAAGACATCAAGGGATTGATGTCACTGTATTCAGTTCCCAACTCACCTTTTGTGAAAAGAAAAGTGGATGATAATAAACAGCCAGTTCTCATTTCCCAAACAGTGTACTTACAAGTTAGGCAAGAAAGCATTGGAACTGCATTTTTGAGAACTACGTTCGACAGCGAGTTCAGGAAGGTTGATCTAACAAGCAAGAAGACACACCAGGCAGAAGGATGTATCTCCCGCAATTCTAGACCCTGTTCGCAATGTACCAAAACCTATCACCAAACTAAAATACAATGACTTACTATCACTATTGCCATATGTACCTTCCTGCTGTCATGCATTTTATAAAAAACTTGTTACATACTGATGCGAACAGGAACTACCCAGGTGATGATGAAGACGATGTTTGTGACTGAAATGTCACGTTGCATTGTTTACATAGTGAGAAGGATATTCCAAAACTATGTGAATATTTAGTTACGATTGTGTATAATTGTGTATTATTTCATGTGCTATAATTTATATCAGTAATAAATTTTATGTACATGCAAAGTATATTCTTGTCAACCTTATCTCCTTTATTAATACACAATGCAAATGCTATGGCCTGAAAGTTCCAAAATGAATTCGAGAAATAGAACACCATGTCCATAAAAAACGAAAGACATGCCTTTGGAAACTTATTACAAACTTTTTGAACGGAAGTGATGAACTTCACACTAAAATCAATGTTGTTTCCAAATTTCAAATATTTCTAATAATAAATAGCTGATTAATTAAGTGAAACATTAAAGAAAATACTTTAAACATCTCCCCCGAACAATTCCAGTTTTGTGACATAGTGTCCTAGGGCTCCGAGGAACATAGATAGATACATAAATTATCTGAACTGACGGTGGTTTTGGGGTTTCGGGGATGTGAAACGCGAAGATATGTCGAAAATTTCTAGTACCTAAAAATGTGTCGATCTGTGTAATAGAGAAATATGTAAATACATATAAATCCTATCCCTGGTAAAAAGTATTTTCATGTTACATAACGCTGGCCTAATTCTTTTACCACTTCTCTTTAGAAGAGACAGAAAAAGAAAAAGCCTTGTGATTGTTGATATAAGTGGGCCATTCGTTCTTGACCGGTACATATTACGTGCGCAGTGGTGTCTCCACGCACAGTGAGCCTTCATACCTTTGTGGTCAATGCAAATAAAGTGTGCAATGTGTGCTCGACAGTGCATGTGCATATTCGGTGGTCTCAGTGTTCTACTCGGGCTTTAAGATGAATTCTCACGCGCTCACGACCGGCCCATCTATACAGTCAAGTTCCTGTGCAATGAACATCTTGTAGATTGAATAGTGAGGCATTTGGTACCCCGCCATCCATCAGGTTACCCAAAATACACTCCCCACACACACACACACACACACACACACACACACACACACTCCCCACACACTCCCCCCCCCCCACACACACACACTCACACACTCCCCACACTCACACACTCCCACACAGACTCCTTGAACTCACTACCTGTCGACCTCCCTTGGTCACCTCTTGTTCTCCTCTGACCCTGACTGTATTAGGATATCTGAATCCTAGGATAGGGGGTCTTACTTTCTCCCGCCTTAATTGGCCTTTGCCTCACCTTTCCTGTTACTGTACTGTCGTTCTTCGAGGGGTCAGGCCTCTTTTCTCTTTTTCATGGTATCTCCGGCCTTCTGCACAAGGCGCTATAGGGGGTAGGGTGTGTGTAGCCACGCCTCTTATGGTGCACCCTGTATGGTTGTACACCCGCAAGGGCTCATGGCAGGTGTATTAAGCAGTTGGTGACCCCAAGGGATTCCTACGCTGGGACTGGTCTTTCCCTTCTTCCATTGATTTTGGGGCGGCGGACCCTTTCTTCTTTGCCATTCCCATCTGCCTTTCATGGGCCTACTTCTTTTCAAGTCCTTCAATGCTCATTCTTCGTGGGTTGTGGGCATATCTTTCAATGCCTTCTTTATTTCCCATAGGCCTAATCCTTCCTTTTTGTCCTTTTCTTTTTCTAGCCCGTAAGTTTGCTGATAGTTTTAGTTCTCGTGTTCATTTCACCAGTCCGCCTCGTTGCGTAGTGAATAGCGTTCTTGGCTGACACCGAGTTCGATTCCCGGCTCAGCCAAGATATTTAATTCTGGTCTGAGAGCAGGATCGGGATGCACTCAGCCTCGTGAGGCAAAACTGAGAAGAGGCGGGTTCGACTTCTACCTCAGCCATCCTGGAAGTGGTTTTGCGTGATTTCCTTATTCTACCCCAAGTACCTAATATAAGGCCACGGCTGCATCCTACCCAAGTCCTACCTCAATTAGAAATACACACAATAGTACAGACATCACAGTGACACAGGTTAACAAACAATTACTGTACATAGCAAGTACACGGGGCTACATGACCACGATGCCACAAAGCCCCTAAAGGAATCTACAACAAGCATTTCATCAACTAGCATTTTCACGCGAATCATTAAAGGCCGATAACCTAGTTGCTAGGCTCCTAAAATTACCCCCCCCCTCTTTAGACACACACTCCCCTTTCTCATCATTCCCCCACATACACACAAGAAACCCACCCAATTTCACTCAACACAAAGTTGTCTCTAATACAGCCATGACAATAACACAGGTCATCAGACAAATTCCACACACACCCAAGTACACTGGGCTACATGACCACGATGCCACAAAGCCCCTAAATGAATCAACAACAACTTGTCTTTCATATGTGTATTTATCGTACACTTTGCAATAAAACTGTTGTAGGGAAAGGTATTTTATGTCAGGAGGAAGATTATTTCAAAGTCAAGTAGAGCGATTGTAAAATCTGGATTGGAATGCTGTTGTTCTGGTGAAAGGGGGCGGGGGCGGATCCACAGGGGAAAACGTTTAAGGCCACTCCAAAATTACCTCCCAAGTTACAAGTGTACAAATCTAAAAGTGAATTTGAGGTCGCTTAAACAGGCGTGCATAAAACGGACCGGAAACTATAAACTTATTTCCACATTCAATTACTGCAGTGTTACTATTCTCTCTTGTTGGAAAGTGTGACTGGACTGATGGTCAAGATCCTAAAAGTTACAAGAGGCGTGCGGAGCTCCATCTCATCTCGCTCCAGCAAAGGGCGATGTTGTTGTTGCTTCATTTGAGGGGCTTGGACATCGTGGAAATTGTGTGGAATAATGGAATGCAGCTGAAAGAATTCAGAAACCCCTACTGACTTCAAATTGGCAGGTGTTTTTTTTCTTTAGTGTAACATCTTTCCACTCGGTTGCTGGATATTTTTGTGGGAGTGATTTTGAAAAATGGGACGGAAGTGGATCGGAACGATCGAGGTGGCACCAGCTGGCACACTTCCGTTCGGGAAACAATGAGCGCGCGGTGTCGGAAATTGATACCATGACGTACTCTCGGCCATGTGGAATGTATATGACATACTGAACGGTAAACGCTCATGTGAACTCTGGTGTCAAGTGATTGAAACAAAGCACATGGTACATGTTCGAAGTCTTCGTATCAGTATTTAAATGGTAAAATGCCTTAATATCAATCATTGTAAGTAGTCGGCATTGCCGGTTTTATGTTTCTGCACAATGGCTATTCAAATATTAACCCACATAACGCTAATGCAGTCATCAATATAATATAATCGTTGTGGTTATACGAGAATTGAGCAAGCCTTCATTAACTATTGCTGAATACATTCTCTTTACTCACAAGAGGGCCTATTTATAAGGCATTGTAAACTCACTTTCACGCTGGATCATTATCGAAACAAGCAAAATATAAATGAAACTTAAATCCAAATAAGTCACCATCTTGTGCACAATGTTTGCGTAGTCGAAATAGCCATGGGGTTAGCGCCTATGACAGTGAATCTAGAGATCTCTGGTTCGAATCCCGGACGGGGTAGATATTTTTGCTACCAGATCATCATTTTAAACGTTATTTATCATATCAATATGACTCATTTTAACAGAATCTATAAAATTACGTGTTGGTCTGTGAATCAAGAGGACCTGTTTATAAGGAATTTAAGGTTATGCGCGGTGTCGCGTCTATTAATCTAGTTGATCCATATCGTATTCTTTATTTAGGCTAGTGCTGGTGGAAGCTACAAATCATCTAATAAAATGAGTTCCTTATTATAAGCTACAATATCTGTAAAACACTCCCTTTTACAATAGATTAATATCTGTGCCAATAATAGTATAAAATACCGGTGTATCAACGATTTCACGTGAGGTTTCTTCTATGTCAGATGTTACAAATCATATGCGACTACTGTAAGGCTCGTAATTTTTTCTAAGTCATTTCTGTTTAAGTATTTCCTTGGGAGTTATTACAAGTGATGTTGCATAATTTGCAAACATTACAGCTTCGTGAAGTAATCATTAAGATTTGTCTGTGTAAATTTAGCACATGTTTTTTTATCTGCGATATTATCGAAAAGGGAATAAAGTCTGTTCAAGTGTTCCATTGTGTTATCGCCGTACCCGCGGTCCAACGTGACACACAAATTCTTTATCTGTTTAAGCATATTTAGTCCCTGCTTCGCTGACTGAACTTCTTGTTTTTCGTCTGCCTCACTGTCGTCACTTTTCGTTCCTGATTCGGGCTCTGTAAAACGGTAACAAGTTTTATTCAAAATGCTCCTTTTGTACGACTGGTGAAGGCAGCTAGGTATAGCTAGAAATTTACGAAGTGCAGTGAATAAAATTAAAGTGAAAATTTGGGTTAAAAGATTTAAAAACTGTCTATCATGAGAAGAAAATGAATGAGAAGTCGAAGTGCAAACAAACATACCTTACAGTACATGCAACATACAACTACAGTACCGTATAACTTATGTAGGTAATACAGAAAGCTTACCGTCAAATGCGTCCTGAAGTCGGGACTGCCAGTCGCCTTCGAGATCGTCACAGCAAGGAATATTCTTCTCTTCGGCGTCAATATCATACGTCAATCCAGCTTTCGTAGCTAAAGTCTGAAGTTCATCATATTCATTTCGAACCTCTACCTCTGCTTGCTCTTCAACTGTCTGCAGTCTGCTTAATTTATTAATCTCGTGTAATTTATTTCAGGATTAGGGCATAACACAGCTCTTTTGGGTACATTTGTGTTGACCGACTGAAAATCACTAAATTTTTGTTTTGTAATCTGGTCAATAGAAGTTGTGCATATTACAAGCACAATTTGTGGACCAAATTGATAAGGGGAATCGATTTGCGAACATACATGGCCGCCATCTGCAAACTATTGGGCTGATGACCTTGTAGTTCGGTAAAAATATGCTTCCCACAAAAAGGTGTGCTGTTGAAAATTTAGTAGAGATCAGATGATTAGGTTGGTCGTAATTTGCTTTAAGCCTTTAACATTTGGGTGGCCGCCATTACGTTTCCATCAAGATGGCGGCGATATAAAACATGACACTGAGGTGCCCATTGTTAGTGCTACCTCTGTACCAAATTTTGTTGAATTAGATTTCACCGTGTTTGAATTGATAGGGGGAATCGATTTGCACACATACATGGCCACCATCTGCAAGCTATTGGACTGATGACCTTGTAGCCTGGTCAAGGGACGCTTCTCACACAAAGGTATCTTGTTGCAAAATTTAGTAGAGATCAGATGATTAGTTTGGTCGTAATTTGCTCTAAGCTTTTAACATTTGGGTGGCCGCCATTACGTTTCCGTCAAGATGGCGGCGATATAAAACATGACACTGAGGTGCCCTTTGCTAGTGCTACCTCTGTACCAAATTTCGTTCAATTCGGTTCAACCGTGTTCGAATTGACAGTGGGAGGGGGACAGACAGACATGCAGAGTACACATACACACACACACGCTCACACGAAGACACACACAATTTTTGGCCATGTAGTGATCTCATAAGTCTACTTTCATTTTCTGCAAAAATCGAAAGTAGGCTAATAAATAGGCTAACTGAAGAATAATAAGTATAAGTTATGATCACAATTACTGTATAATGGGACAGTTGATATTTGATCCTAAAATCGTCCCATTATAATAATGATCATAACGGTTACGTCATGCAATTGTTTCCAGGAGTGTTATTTAATTATTTTATTAAAATATTATATTTATTTACTTCATATTTTATGGCCAACATAGGACCACTAAAATCAATTATACAAAGACAATACTCTATTTCTCTTCTCTATGCTTCCATTATTTCTTCAGCCTCTCTGAAGTCAAGATCCTTTCTTCAGTGGAGAACACCCTCCTTTTTGCCCTTTTATTCATTTATTTATTTATTTATTTATTTATTTATTTATTTATTTTGATATGGAGTCTCACAAGTGAGTCGTGTAGAGTCATAATTATATCTGTTCTTTTCGTGAGATCGTCTGATGTTATTTGGAGTTCTTTGATATCATCCTTAATTTCTGGAATCCATTTAATCCTGGTATTACTATTCCATAATCTTTCTATTATTCTTCTACTAAGACTAGCTTCCGGTGTTCGAAGAAGATATAAAAAAATGAGATGAATTTCTATATGTTATCTATAAACTAGCAACCCGCCCCCGATTCCCCCTTTATCTTCAACGGTTTACCCAGCGTGAGCTTAAAAGGCGCACGGACGGCAGGTCCCAGACGCAATTCAGAAAAGCCAAGGTGACCAGCGAAGCTCCAAACACATATACTCTTCTCTAAAGTCTTAACTCGACACGACTTGACAGTTTGATGCTGGCCGAAGCTGGGGTGATAGGTTCGCTCGCTAGCTCGTAAACTCGCTCCAAGCTAGTAATTAAAATTTCCACTGAATGGAGATGGTTGGGAGAAATGAAAACGTAAAAACGCTTATAGTGCGTGATGTATTAAAGATAAGAGATACGCTGTCGCAGACTTTTTTGTAGAACTCTTCATGCTGAACAATTCTTACACTCTTAGTATATACACTACTGTTTGTAGAAAGTGAAACACCAAGAACAAGAGATGTGACCACATTGCACTTTATACCACAGATTAGGGACATGACAATATAGTACTGATTAGAAGGACAGTCCGGTACATGCACGTTGGTGGTCGATCTTCAGAACGGCGTCGCGCCACCACGTGCTGCTCTCAGAGTCGCTAGACGTCGTGGCACGGAATCATACAGCGCTTGAATACGCTACTGGGGAATACCATCCCACGCGGTTTGTAGGCGCGTCAACAAAGCATCAACAGTGGCGGCAGGTGGGCCTGAACGAACAAGTTGCCGACCGACCATATCCCAGACATGTTCAATGGGCGATATGTCGGCGAACTGGCAGGCCAGGGAAGCAGAGTTATCCGTCGTTCTGCGAAGAAGGCTTGCACATTCCTCGCCACATGCGGGCGGGCATTGTCCTGCTGAAATATGGCCTGTGGAACGGTCTGCAAGAGGGGCAATGCCACAGGCTGTAAAACTTCCCTGATGTAGCGGTCACTGTTCAGATTGCCCACAAGACGTACGAGGCGCGATCGCGTGTTATAGGCAATTGCGCCCCAAACCTTTACACTTGGTGTTTGTCCGCTATGCCGCGTGTTTGTCCGCTATGCCGCCCAACAATACAGTCTGCCTGATTGCGTTCTCCACGGTGGCATCGAACGCGTATGCGGCCATCACTGTAGGACAGGTTGAAGTGGGACTCGTCCGAAAACACTACATTTCGCCACTTAGCCTGCCAGTATCAGCGCGCACGTGCCCATTGTAGTCGGAGGCGTCGGTGGTTCCCAGTCAATGGAAGTCGACGCAGTGGCATGCGTGCTACCAGTCCAGCCCTCAAAGGACGGTGCCGCACCGTCGACGCAGACATGTCCACCCCCGTTTCAGTGCTCCAACGTCGAGCCAACACAGAGGACGACGCTGTTCTGTCGGATATGGCCATGCGGAGAAGATGGCGGTCGTCTCGCTCTGTGTCACATTGCGTCGTCCTGTACCCTGTCATCGCTCTCTCCACTGGATCCACTTACGCCTTATTGTTGACGCAGCGTGCCTTGTAATGAAAATCCACAGCCTGCTTCCAGTCTCCGACCGGGTCAGGAATGGAATGAATGAAGCCCCTAGCTAGCGGCGAGGATATGAACTGTGCCGGCTGCCGAGGCCTGACGCACTCCTCTGGGGCAATGATTAAATGAATGATAGATGAAATGGAATGATAGTGGAGAGTGTTGCTGGAATGAAATTTTGACAGGGAAAATCGGAGTACCCGGAGAAAAACCTGTCTGCCTCCGTTCTGTCCAGCACAGATCTCACATGGAGTGACCGGGATTTGAACCACGGACTCAGCGGTGAGAGCGTGCCTTGTACGAGCCGCAATGTCCCGGAACGACAGATGCGCCTCCCGGAGCCCAAGCGTTCTGCCCCGTTCAACTGCACTCACATGGTGACAGTCCACCCTGTGATGTTGGCGAGGCATCGTTTCACTTGCTTACACGTTTCCACTTGGTATGACGGCCCCACGCCGACAGAGCTGTGCGGAACACTGACCTGTCCGGTCCCACGACAGGGCACTGGTGGGCCAATGTGCACGCCATCTCTCTGTGATTTCAATCACTTAGTATGGTACCGCAGGCCTACACGACCCCTGTGTTGGGAGTGTCTCCGACCATTTCATCTGGATGTTTCACTTTCTAAAAACAGTACTGTAGATATTTTTAACGCTTTACCCAGCGTAAGCTTAAAAAGCGCACGGACAGCAGGTTTTTCTCCAACTCGATTCACTGAAATCGTTACTGCTCGGCTTCCTTTGGTCATAATGAATATTTTTCTACAGAAACCTTCTTTGAGAAATCCTTTACAGAATAATGAATCTCGCATCAAAATCCATTCAGTGGTTCTCGACATTACCCTTTACATTCAATAATCGGGGACTTTGTTTTATACTACGTAGAGATGACGTTCACAAAAATATCTCTCTGTCTGACCTTTACCCAGTCATCTTTAATTTCAACAATGATACCAGCTAGATCGCCTGAACCCACTGAGCTAAAGAGCATTTTCTCCTGCTGTTGTTTTAACCACAGGTTTCCTTTCTTCTTTTGTTCCCCAGCTTTCTTCTCCACAATACATGTGCGAGTTTCATTGAACTTTTCATTGCAAAATAAAGGATTAAATCTTTTAATTTATGTTTTCATGATTTAATTCCAGGTGTGGTATTTTGCTACAATCCAGATGTTTTTTTCAACACAGCTAGGTTTTGGAAACCTAACTACCTGTGCAGGAAAACTGTACTCTAAGCATAACGCTATGTGGTAAGTGTCTAAACATAGAAAAAAAAGTACCGTAATATACATATACATATTGTATATATTTCTACTCTTGAAAATTTAATGAATGGCATTCGTATTAAATTGTCTCCGTGGCTGACCTTTACCCTGTAATCTTAAACTATATGGTGTGTCTCTCTGACCCATTTGGAAACATAGCCATACATTTCATCATTGTATGTAGAATGCCATCATTGATTATGTGTAGGGATCCCAAGATATTTAATTCTGGTCTGATGGTTGGAACAGGGTACATTGAGTGAGGCAAAGCTGAGAAGAGGTGGGTTCGATTCCCACTTCAATCATCCAGGAAGTGGTTTTCCGTGTTTTCCCCGCTTCTTGGCAAATGCTGAGATGGTTCCTAACTTAGGCCATAGCCGCCCGCCTCCTTCCCAATCCACACCTGAATTACAAATACACGCATATAACCATCACAATAACACAGGTTATTAGACATAATTCCACACACACCCAAGTACATGGGACTAAATAACCATGCTGTCCAAGCCCCAAAAATGAAATAAGAAGTCTCACTGTACTCACAGAGTTAACAATTGTTTCAATTAAGGGCTAAGGACATCTTTGATCATCAGTCGTGTCTGTGTCTGTATGAATTCGCTAGAACCTGTGGGCCTACTGGTGTGTGTAATCGTCATTATTAGACTCTAAATGAGTATCGATATGTTTCCATGTTGTAGAATATAGGTGTAACACATTCTCCACAATCAGTTGTAGTTCTTGATACTCAAATTCAGGATTTTAATCAATAAAAACCAGGCCTTTTCACGTCCTGGGCAAGTTTGTGACACTTGAGCCAAATCTGGAACAAATGGGATCCCTAATATTATATACCGTACAATGGGGTATCACCAATTTAGTGAGATAACAATGATCATTTTCGAAAATGTAATTCTATTGGACACTCCTGGTTTCCATCCAATCCAAGCGTAGGCATTCTACATACAAAGGTAAGGTATTCTCAGGCGACAATGAATACCGACCTCGCATGTTGTTCATTATTTAATCAAAATAAGAATCCACTAATGAAAGACGAAAGCATGTATTATTAAAGTTACAAGAATAACTTCATTAGCATAGGATGACTTGCTGCATTCAGAGGGTAAGTGATGTTAAAAATGTGCTGAATCCCATCTATTTTCTAAAATTTAAAATAGTAATCGGCATTACCTCAATGATAGTTTTATATAGATTAAAAAGCAAAAGAAGTGTGTGATCACTATTGCCCCATACCATGAGGTAACACCGATCAAAAAACACATTCTTTTATCTATTTTATGGAAAGTGGAGAAAAAATTGCATTCTTTAACAAAATAATTGCAAGTACAGTGGAACCCCTCTAATCGGAACCCCGGTTATCCGAAAATCCGGTTAATCCGAATGGAAATATTCCATTTTTTCAATTTTTTCTCCTTATTGAAATGAAAGGACATATTATGGAAGGAAGATTTACTTGCATTTTATTAGTCATACTTTACTAGAATGACTTAAAGTAAACATAATTACACATAATAAACCATCAATCACTGGTCGTTTATCTTTACAAAGTCTGTTAGTCTCTTTTGCCGCAGTGATTGGAACGTACTCGAAGATGCAGTGTTAATCCAGTGTCCCATGAACATCACCTCAGTGGGCGTAGCAGCGGAGTGTTGCTCGACGTAGCGTATGGCAACGTGTTCCCGTTCTGCAGTGCTAATACCGAGAGAGCGGCAGAACTTTTAGTAAAAATCGTTTTAATCATTTTGTCCTCTACGGGTTCTTAACTACTGTAATTTTATTCTTTACTCTATTGTAGAAACTATTTTCCGGTTAATCCGAAAATTTTGTAATATGAACAGACTCTGGTCCCAATTAGGAATAACGGGATTCCACTGTAATAGTTAAGCATAATTTAATTTTGGCAGCTCAATGTTATAATTCCAGGGAATGTGAAAGAATCAAGAAAATTGATTGGTATTCTCCCATGTTACGGTACAGCAGAGCAAGTCAAGCAAATATGATGAGCCATTTCAACTAGGAAAACCTCTCGAATACTTGAGAAAGACCCAAACATAGCCTATTCTCCAAACGTCAGTTTTAATATTCCATAACACTGATTATTCTCTATTCTAAGCTTCAATATGAATTTCATGTACAAATGATGTTCACAAGAATTACCATGTCACTAATCACTAGGGCAGGGAATTTGAAGCACGACAAAGTGAAAGTGCTACACAGACTGTAGGCTATATGGGAGGGTGTTATGTTCAGTGTTCCACAAGCTAGCATCTCTACAAAGTGTTTAAAATGACAAAACAAGAGAAAAGTGTATTATTAATTATAAATAAGGACAACAAATTATTACCAAGAGCAGTGTGTCATTTCCTATGTACTGTCCAAGTTAGGCACACACACACTCCCCACTAGTATCCTACCATGTTCAGTGCTGGATTACCCATTAGGCCCGACTAGGCCCAGGCCTAGGGCCCCCAATTATCTGGGGCCCCCTGAAGTAAAAAATAGTAAGATTTGTTACATTGTTCATCAAATCTTCTGAAATGTTTTCAAATAATGATGATCGTTTCAATTGAAATGTATGTATATATGATTTAATAAAAAGTGTTTTATTCATCTTGAGAAAAAAAACTCTTGTATATACTTTATTAAATGTACAGGTGCTAAAAAATAACAATTATTTAAAAAAAATAAAGGGGCCCCAAAAAGCTGAGGGACTTGGCCTCATTTTACCTTCATCCGGCACTGACCATGTTGTCAAGTTTCATGTAGCTGCTTCAGATACTGTAGCACTGAACTTGTTACACAGACCAATAGCAGGGGAATGACCAGTGATGTATGAACATAGAACTCTAATGACTCAACCAAATATATTTGTGGCATTGAGCTGTATGCAATTGTATCTAAGGAGATATTAGTTTTTAATGGCCTAGAAGTATGTACTTAGAACTTTCAACCTAGAATTTAGAAAATACACAGTATGTCAGAAAAAACCTTAATTTTGTGTGTACCGGTAAACACTTTCCTTTAACGATCATGTTGACCGAATGTAAAACATAAAACTTTGTTTACTAACGCAAGGCAAGGCAAAATGCCTTCTAACACCATAAATTGCCCTTAACCTACTTATCCAGTCTCTTTTGAGTCAGAATGTAAAAATGCATGATAAACTTAACTAGGAGCCTAGAAATGATAAAAATATCCCTAGCCCCTAAACTGAATCGACAATGACGACACCCCCTCTCGTCTTACAATCCATTTTGTGGATTGCTCATGCTCATGTAGTGAAATCTTCCACTTGCATGGGCATAATGTGTTTGTTGGCTGGAGGTACCTCACATTGCCCTGCGATTATGGTACAAGACGGCCATCAATGGTTGTTGCTCATTCCCCAGTTGGTAACACTGAATTATATACAGCCTGTCACAGCCATCAATTGAGTTTTTGCCATGGATGTGTTATTTTTAATGTTAATATAAGCATGAAGAGTGTATTGGGCTCTATCTTTGGTAAATACCTAAGACTGAAGCACCTAAAAGTAAGTTAAATTTATGCATGTGTGATGCAAAATTGATCTAACCATAACTGAATACATTATGAACCCAGTGGTGAAGTAGTTAATGTCTGTAATAACCCCAGTACAGAAAAGGACATTAATAATGTGTAATATTAGCAAGTAAATCTCTGATAGCTAGAGCACTTTTTCTTTAAGAAACTCAACACTGACCGGAGACATCATCATATTCAAAGGCGGGCATTCTTGCCATCAATCCAATCGATAGCTTTTGTTGTATTTTTCTATATAGATTATTATTAACTGGAAAGTTTCTTTTGGATTGACGTTATTATAAAGCTTTAAATTGTTGTTGTATGGTGTTTGCTGTGCATTGAATTCTTCTAGTATTGTATGACAATAATTAATGTGTTGTGCATCTTTCATTACAGGATAGCAGTCGTGTATGTTATACTAAATCTCCTAATAGGAATTACATCAGTCTGCATTGTGTACCTTTGGATAGGACAGCTTGAGTCTGGAAATCATGAGATATCTACAGAAATACAACCTGATACTATTCCAGAGACATTCATCTACACTTTGGCATATGATGTTGCCCTGTATTGTATCGGTGATATTAACAAAGGTTGGATAGGAATTGTGTACTTCATGTTCTTATGTGCAGGATTTGCTTCAATGGTGAGTTCTTCTATATTCCTTTGGATTTGTTTTACTTATGATCAGTGATGGGAAATATATTGAGCTGCAAACTCAATGGATTCCAGAATGTAGTTAGGTTGTATTAGACAGTGGAATCAAGACCGAATTGTTAATGCTAACAGATATTTTATTTGAATAGACACTGACACACTCCATTATTACAACGCATCGCCGAACAAGAACGTATGGTAGCGCCACAGTCGCACCAACGGTCCAATCACCATAAGTAAAACAAAAGAACAACAAAACACTGAAATTCCTGACAACCTATCAGCAATAACAACACCTCCCCTTTGGCAGTCATTTCAGTGCTCAAACTGCACACCAATACACAGAAGAACAACACATTTAAACTGCTAAATTCAACCTCTCAAACAAACATAAATCAACACTTACAAACACTAATCAGACATACCAAGCATTCCAACACAATCTGCAGTCCTTGGTCCACTCAAAGATTTCGTAAATAAATCGGCCGAATTCTCATTTGATGGAACATACTTGAACAGAATCATCCCACTCTTAACATAGTGCTGTAAAGAACATAACTTTACATCCATGTGTTTGGATCGCTCTGAATCCAAACCATTTTCACTCAGAAATATCGAACCTTGATTATCGCACATGATAACAATTGGTTTACTCATAAATTTGCGCATTGCACTAACTCTCTCAGGATCATGTCTAACCATAGCACCTCTCTAGTTACCTCACACATGGCATTGTACTCCACTTCAACTGTAGAGTGCAGGACATGTTTGTTTCTTAGTACGCCAAATAATTGGACCATTAGCAAATTTAATTACATATCCTGTAATTGACAGCCCCTCTGATTTGATATTAGGATAATCTGCATCACAAACTATTTCCACTTTACAATCTCTTTGGTCTCTATAGGTGTATTTTCCAGAGTTGGAATCTGACAGTTCGGCGGAGAACCGTTGAACTAAAGGCAGTGTTGCCACTATGCTACTACCGAGCACATGCGTACTTCACCCTCCCATTCATTTCATCATGCTCATAACATCATTAGCACCGTCATTACATTTATTACATTTTTACTCAGATGGTTTTCAAAAATCTTAAACAAAGCAATGTTTAAAACAGTTCGGTGCACACTGTAAAATAAAATAATAGCCCGTCAAATTGAGGAGAGGCCTAAAATATTGTAATGAATAGCAAAATTACGAATAGCCTACTATCATAAAGCAAAAATGTTCAAGGCGAAACTACAACACGTGATTGTTTCCGTGTTATTTAGCAATTTATATCTCCTGTAGAATAAGTTACAAGGCACAAGAAACACATGAATGTATTACAAAATATACGTTCATTGTATAGGCTATTAACTCACTCTTTAGAAGACAGAAGCTTATCACTGGGAAGAGGCTCTATCCCATCCATATCATCATCATCATCCCGGTCCTCTCCAACACTGGATCCTGCACTGGTGGATGAGGAATCGCCGAGGGAAATTATTAAAAGTCGTCCACAGCTGTGTCAATAACACCTTCACGTTCCCGCGCTTCGCTTACTACTCTTTCCTCATGCGACACCACCTTCGCCCCGTTTTCGGCTGTCAACACCTCATCCTAATCGCAACCTATGCTGCCGAGACCTGTACCAGGGAAAAAGTTGTCCATCCCCTCGCGACACCACTAGTAAACAAAAAGAAAGCTATCGGTAACCTTAATCTAATTCACACGAACCTAAGCTTAAACTTGCACTAACACTATATAAATAAATAACGGACACTAATGAATTATAAATATAAGTATAAATCCTACACGAGAAAGTAATTAACTAACTCAAAACAATTATAACGCAGCAAGGTCAGTGTGCACACTGGAGGCAACCAAACAAGCGAGTGGTAAAGCGTTAAGCACGTGGCCAAATAGCGTCATTCAAATTGGCAGCGCTGTATGGTTTCCATGGCAACAAGCCTTGCGTGCGATCTAGTCGTCAACTGTTTTTGCTCAGTGGCGCCGAAATGTCAGATTCCAACTCTGGATAATACAACTGTAGTAGAATATACAATTTTCATTTCCTCTGTATTTCTTAAATATCTCATGATATGCGTTACATTATTCCTGTGTTGTTTATTAGGCTCGTTACATCTCTGACTTACTTTACATACCGCAAAACTGAGATCTGGTCTTGTTGATGTCGACAAATATAGTAACTTTCCTACCGCATAATATTTTCCAACTCGCTACTATCCCAACCTAGGAATGGTTCATTATCGCTACTCTCAGTAATGCTACTCGTATATCAAAATTTTCATCAATGTCTTCTTCCTCAAATAACTCATTATGAAAATCAAAATTTGGAGTTTCATCATCAACATTGTCTGGCTCCGTGGCTAAATGGTGAGTGCGCTAGGCTTTGACCCAAAATGCCCCGGGTTAGATTCCCGGCCGAGCCATCACGGATTGTAATCTCCTGGAGTTAATTCCCGTGGCTCGGACACTGGGTGTATGTGCCGTCTTCATCATTACTTCATCCTTATTACGACGCGCTGGTCGCCCACGGGCGTCAACTAGAAAGACCTGCACTCGGCCTCTCCGGAGGCCACACGATCATCATCATCATCATCATCAACATTAATGGGTACATTATCATTCAGTGGTACTTAAGATCTGGCTTTAAGATCTAGAATTAAGTCATTTTGTAATATCCTCCCCACATCTAAAATTAAGTTTGTTTTAAGGAGAAGAGTGGATACCAACAATGTGAAAACAAGAAGTGTTTCTAAACTGACCCTGTGTAAATTATAACAATTATTATTTACGATTGCTTCGTGCTCATAAAATGTGCATAAAATATAGAAACATTACAGGATAATTCGCTATCTGGCTTTGGTTTCAAAGACGAGTAGGGAGTGCCAGTCAGAGTGAGCATCATGGAACCTTTCAGTCGTGAGCTTTAACACGCAACTATTAATAAACCTTACCGTACAGATTATTTTTAAAGGTAAATATTTCCTCTTGCCCTTGCAAGTAGACAACATTATCTCAGATATAGATCTGCAGATTATTTCAGAGTGTACGAACAATGATTGTGACAATAATACAAAATTCAAAGGCAAACGTTGATTATTCCACTAATGACTAAAAGAGAAGTAATGAGCTCTTTCGTTGCTCATTACTCGTTAAAAGGAATGGCGTTACCATTACAGTTACTTGATTTAATGAATAATGTTGTAATCACACATTACCATCAAAAGGTAATGGCATTACTTGTTAAGCATTACTCCCCAACTCTGATATTTCATATACGAAATGAATGCCAAATTCCTTGGTAGAAAGCATCAGGTCACTTTCCATGCACAGAGCTGAGCATCAGTGATTAATTCAGTTGAAGTTGAAATTTCCTACTTGGGAAATGATACCATGTTATGATTTGAGTGTATAGTCACTGTACCACATCTGACAAGGGGAAAGCATATTACTGTAGAAGCTTTAGGAAAACAACAATCAAACATTTTCACTTCGTGGTCTTGAATCTTTAGGAGGAGCCGTGCTATGTGGGATGTAGTCTCCAGTTTAATAACAATGAACAGCAATGTTTGAACGCTAATATCTCTTGAACTAAGAGGACTATGATAATTTATATTTCTATAAGATGATCATTTTTGTTTTAAGGGGCCTAACATCTAGGTTATCGACCCCTAATGGTTTGGGTGATAGTGAAAGGTGAGATGAGAATGAAAACTATAACTAATACTAACTACAAGCTTACATACTAGAGGAAGAAATGGTAAACAAATAAAGGATAAGGCAATAAAGGACAGGAAGAAAAGAAATGCCCTCAACCCTCGAAGAATGAGGATTGAGGAACTTGGAAGGAAGGAGAGCCATGAAAGGCAAACAGGAAAGGGAAAGAGGAGAGGGCCCGCCCCAAAGTCAGTGGAAAAAGGGGGAAAAAACTGACCCATCTCAGGAATCTCCTGGGATTGCCAACTCCCAAACTCTCCAGTCGTGAGGCCCTGAGGGTGTAGCAATATCCAGGGTGCACCAGAAGTGGTGGGGCTACATACACTCTGCCTCCTTGAGGCCCTTGAGCAGAAGGTAGGAGATAACATGAAAAGAAAAAGAAGGCTGACTCCTCACAGAAGGAGGGTATCAGGAAAGATGAGACAAGGGCCAAGTAAGGCGGGAAAGGAAGAGATCCCCTTGGCCTCAGATACCCTAATATCGTCCGGGTTGGATGAGAACAAGAGTTGACCAAGAGAGGTCAACAGGAAAGAAGACGGAGAGGACCCGAGCACAAGTAAGTGGAAACAATGCCAGACTCAGCTGGGGTCCCGTGGTCGCTAACCCACATCCCACTAGATGTGCGCCCCTGGGGGGATTTCTATAAGAGTTCTGATAGCTGGGTTAGACATCATTGTGACTGGAGCTGTGCTGCTGTATCACTTCTGCAAGTAGCCTCCTCTCGGTGTGAGCTTCACAGGTTCTCGGGAGCCTGCAGGCTTCCACTCGTACAGTTTGAGGACTGTGATATTTGTGGTCACAGACAGTGTATTTTGTTGAACACATTCAAGTAGCTTGGTACGGAAGTTAGGGTTGACTCCATGGAATCACTATAACTAAAGAGAGTTTTTATGAAACCTCATATCAGAGAATTGTGGGGACAAAAGATGTGTAAGATTCAAAAAGTAGGGATTCCAATGGGAATGTTTCTCAAATGTTTCATTTTCATTTTTAGCTAACTTTTGGGGGGTTAGATCAATTGCATAGCCCAGTGTGTTAATACACCAGGCCATGGGGCCAGGCTATCCATGGACTCAAGAGATGTATAGGATTGAACTCCACCGTTAGCTGTCCTTGAATGGTTTTCCATGGTTTCCCAATTTTAATTCCAGTCAAATACCAGGATGGTATCCTCTAACAGGCTACAACTGCTTCCTTCCAACTCTTTGCCCTACTTCATTAATCTAAATTAATTGTATTTCTCATCAACATTTCTGAGGTGGTTGTCATCAGGAAGGGCATCCTTAAGTAAAATCCACTTGCCATATAGAGACTTGTCATACCTCATCCCTGATTCTGTAGAATTGGGAATAATAAGGGATTGAAATTCATACATTTCATATCTTTTCACATTGTAGTTTATATTCCCCACTTTTAATAATATAAAAATACCGTATTGTATCTCAAAACAAAAGGCGTACAGACACCAGTGATGTATGCTAAAGGTATTGTTTTCTTTATACGGGCAGCTACATTATGTTTATCTTCTTAATTGTGTTTATTCAGCCTTAACATTGGCCACACAATACCGTTGGAGCCTGCTAACATTTGGACTAAACAATGAGCAATTGATGCACAGGTTATAGCTAGAGTCCTGCGCAGATAAACAAAATGTTATCTGAATCCGCACGACTTTTATCAGACTCTCCTGACTTTACAATAATATTTTAAATTTATTAGATACAGCATAAGGTATTAATGCAACACATTTAGGCATTTGAGGAGAAATTAGTTCCCCTCGGCTGTGTGTGAATCACGAGACAATGTTGACGTGAGTTTTGTCCCTCTGAATAACTGCATATGAAACAGAGGGTGGCTAATAATAGCACTTAACTCGTCGTCGGATATACCCACATAGGCAAGCTCAGGTATGAAGGATATTTGTTTTTTTGCATAAGTCAACACTAATTGCTTTGGTGGCGTAGTTGGTAGCATGCTGAACTGCTGTGCTCAAGATAGCGGGTTCAAACCCGGCTGAAGTCGTCGGATTTTTTAAGAGCATTAAAAATCCTTCAGTTTGCCTTCCTTCGGAGGGGAAGTAAAGCCGGCGGTCCCATGTCATAGATTTATGGCATGTTAAGATCCTTCCACAGACTTAACTTGTGTGAAACTAAATTGTTATGTTAGATTTAGTCGGAACGCCCTATCAAAGTTCTAACGTTCACCTCTAGGTATCATTGATATCTGGTGGCGAAAGTTGGAACTACTTGAAATTGAACGGAGCTTGTAGCTCACCCTAAGGGTGTCCACTGGAAGTAGCTAGCCGAACATGTCCTCGGACACTCACGGCACTAAAAGTCATACGTTAAATAAATAAATAAATAAATAAATAACACTAATTGAGGGTATGTCCATGAGTGGCTTCTTTCACTTCTCTATTATTCTCACACAATCCAAGCAAATGCAAATAGGGAAATAGCCAGAAACATAAAACACGCAGATCTTAGCAAAAACTAGAATTATTTTTTAAAAATCCAGTTCAACATTGTATTCTAAAATCTATCCGCAAATTTACTCTAAATATTATCCGCAGCTTATCTGCACAGCCATGCAAATTATATCTGCATGGTGAAAAATTTTGCGGATAACCACATCCGCGCAGGGTTTTATATATAGTTTGGCTATATTAGAGTATGATTATTTAATTTCATCATTCTGTTTTAAATTAGAAATACGGTATTCTTTTTTGTAAGGAAGCCCTTCTGATTGGATGAGATTTTATTGTTGATCAGATGACTTTGTGTAGAATTGGAGCTCCTGAAGTCAATCAAGGGCAACAAGGTACTTCTTTCTACTTTCAGATTGCCCTGCTATATACAGTAGTCCTGGGACTCATCATGGAACTCCGAAAATGGCAGTGGTGGCATGTTTCTGGCTGTGTGTGCATCATTGGCTTCTTTACTGGAGTAGTGTTCTTTCTAGCAGTAAGTAACACTGTTCTTCCATACTAGCGGAACCATATACCACACTTTCCCCAATAGGTTTATAATGAGAGCCTTATGGAGAAAGATTATGTTTTTATTTCAACCAACTGATTATAGAACACTATTTACATTTCAGTTAGAATTCCAAGTTCTACGTTCCCTAACTTAAGAAGGCAATCACTGAAAATTGTATCATCATAACACTCACAGATTATTCAATATTTATGAAATTATACGATTTCAGTATTCATTCCTTGATTTACTGTTTCTGAAATCCGTGCAAAATGATAAAGGAAAGACCTCAGAATTTTAAAATGGCATGAAACAGGCATCACACTGGCCAAAATGTGAAGTGGACAGCAATTATGGAGCGTATTTTCATACAGCAACAGTATCTGCAAATCACACACTTCGTACATTCTTTTAAAAGTCATTTTTTAGAGAAATTATAGATATTGATGAAATTAGAGTGCACTTCGTCACTGCTAATGTCTATTCTTTCATTTGAATGTTCATTTGTCACGATTGGTCGCTTGTGAGTGACACAGGAGGGTCTATACTACTGAAATAATATATATGATAAGCTACCTGTATCATTCTGATGATTATGCTACCATACCAATATAATTGCTCGCTTCTTTCTTTTCAGCCACAGCTGGAGATGGTTCACCTCATTGACCATTATGTGGTTGGAAGAATGGCCTTGGCAGCTACTGCTCTAGAAGTTATAGGATTTTCCTGGATCTATGGTAAATTTTTGATAATGTTTTTCATGACAAATTGCTACCTTGCTACAGAGCTACTTTCACAAGGGGGGGGGGGGGGGGGGGGAGGGGGAGTGATAATGGTTCTTATTGATTGTATATTGGCTTTCATGGCCAGTGAATTAAAACTCAGCAATTCTTCTAGGTTTGTGCCTTGTCTTGTGTGGGGTTTCGCCTAGGACACCAAGCTGGCTCATCAGCAGGCTCTTGGTGTCCCCGCCCGGACCCCCACAGGAGCAACGAACTGCGCGTTACCTCCCTTTTTAACGAGTGCAACTGCACTCCTTGACTGCGAGAACTAAAAGCCTTTTGGAAGCCTTCATAGGGAGGTTAAGGCTGCTTGAGCTTCTAGTTCTCGCAGTAAAGAGGTGCATTTGCACTTAACACAAAGGGAGGTGGCACGCAGTTCGCTACTCCTGTGGGGGTCCTGGCGGGGACACCAAGAGCCCGCTGATGAGCCAGCTTGGTGTCCTAGGCGAAACCCCACACAAGACACGGCACAAACCTAGAAGAATTGCTGAGTTTTATGGTTCTTATTATCCACCTCTTTTCTTATTTTATTTTGTTATTGTTGTTGTTCATTTTTAAAATATTATTTGTCTGTGTTCCTTACCTACCTTTGCCTTGGTAGATAGCTGTCTTGGTAATTATGGACTATGCAAAACAATAAGTACACTGGACATAAATTTTCAGAAGCTAACAGCATTATTTGCAGCTAGCTTTCATTACCCATCATTGACGAGTTCATTCAGTACAAGAAGACAGTTTATGACAGCTTCTAGGTCATATCCCAGTCACCAAAAAAAAGAAACAAAAGTCTTATGACAGAAAAATTAAGGACAGCCTTACCCTCTAAATCACTAATCAGGTTTGTTAAGGGCCGACCACAGTGTACAAATTATGGTAAATATTCTATCGTTATCCGGGCCATGGATAACTGGAACTCTCTACCTGCCGCAGACTTAGAGCCTTTTCCCAAACATATAGGTGTGTTAAAGAAAAGTCTGACGATTTGTGTAAATACTCCAGTTTAATTGTTAATTGTTATTGAAGTGTTATGTATAATTATGTATTTGTTACGTATACCCAATTTGCCACCGGGAGACACACCCCCAATTGCAAATGAATGAATGATAGTGGAGTAGCCTATATTATATGAACTCCATGTTCTATGAAGAATAAAGTACTCGCTAACATTGGAAACTATAGCAAAAGAATAATGTTAGCGCATCCTTTGTTAACAAAAGCCACTGGATTTTAGGGTGAAACAGCAATAAACATAAAATAGTCTGAGGAGAATTGATACAAATATGCACACTACTACAAACATAACAATAACACAGGTTATCAGCCATGGTGCTGAATGTCCATGATGTCCAAGTCCTTAAAATTAAACAAAACAATTGCATTAGTCAGAACAATTTCCTTCAGTTGTGGGCAGTTATTCTCCCTGCTTGATCAGCTGCTTGTCCCATACTGATATAGTATCATTGTTTTGCAGGATGTGGCAGTCTCTACAATGACTTTGAGTTCATCCTGGGACAAAAACTAAATTCACTTTGGAAAATTCTTTGGTTTATAACACCAGTTCTTCTCATAGTAAGTAAAATGTAATTAGTGCATTGTATGTGTGTTTGTCTGTCTCTCTTTTCGTCTCTGCTGTGGAGTAGGGAATGTGTGTGTTGTTGTCGTTTCCTTCTATTCATCTCGGAAGGAAGCTTTAAAATATGACAAAATGTATGGAAACGGTTCTTCTCGGTAAATGTAAAGTTTTGAAGCCATTCTTTCAGTGTTGCCTATGCAAACTGTCAGTTGTAACTTTTCAGTCGGTCAACACGAATCTGCCCATAACTTCCAAAAACAGACTATTGTGGTAACCGATTGTCACACAGTTGCCACAAAACTGAATTCAGCATGTTATGCTTTATGGGTTATAAAAAAAACTGCAAGTGAATGTATATTATGGCTATTTTCATTCCATCTTGAAATATGGAATAATATTTTGTAGTAGCTCAACTTCTAGCATAACAGCCTTCAGAATGCATAAAAGGGCTGTTAGACTAATGAAAGGAGTAGGCCTATACCAAACAAAAATGTATCAGTTCCGCCTCGTCAATACAATATATTTAAAACTTCAAGGAATAATCACATGTCACACTCTCCTAATGGTACATGTTTCAACGCCTACATATATTGGCGTCATCATCAGCCTTATATCGTATTAGCAGCACTTTAAAAACTCTTGGTAAAAACATATCTTACAAGTAAAATATTGACATAAAACACTCAAAACACTTATACACTGAACACATGAAAAGTTTCCTTGAAAAGTTTTATAATTATGGTCGGCACTCGTTGCAAACACCCTTAAAGTTTAAAAGCCCATCTTGAGGTATACACATTTCAGTTCTTGTTGTTGTCACCTAACTTGCTGAAGAGTTTCCATTCGCAACTGGAAAGAAATATCGCTATGAGAAAGAAAATATTTATAACCCTCGAAAAATTGGAAAAATATCCGGCCCTACTTGTAACACTTACGTAATTTGCGGCAAGTTAGGTGACAACAACAAGAACTGAACTGTGTATACCTCAAGATGGGCTTTTAAACCTTAAGGGTTTTTGCAACGAGTGCCGACCATAATTATAAAACATTTTAAGGAAACTTTTAATGTGTTCAGTGTATATGTGTTTTGAGTGTTTTATGTCAATATTTTACTTGTAAGATATGTTTTTACCAAGTGTTTTTAAAGTGCTGCTGATACGATATAAGGCTGATGATGACGCCAATATATGTAGGCGTTGAAACATGTACCATTAGGAGAGTGTGACATGTGATTATTCCATGAAGTTTTAAATATATTGTATTAACGAGGTGGAATTGATTAACTTTTGTTTGGTATATTAAGTCAATTCGGAAAAATGGGTGACTCTATGAGTCAAAAAGGAGTAGGCCTATATCAAACTGAATCTTGAAAACCTGTTTTTAAATACTGTACTTCTCAATTCCACCTATGCCATGCATTTATATATTACCGGTAGAGATTATTTTATTCGTGAAAGGAAATATGAAAAGGAATAGCAATATATTTCAGCAAAATATTGACATCCATGAACATAACACTAGACGAAAATATTCTGGTAGCAGTAGGACAACTACCAATCAGAAAGGAACTTTCCACATGGGGATAAAGTTTTATGATAAACTTCCGTCAACCCTTATATCTAATAGCAGTTTCAAGAATTTTAAGTCAAAATTGAAGGAATTTTTTTGGGACATTGCTTATTTTAAATTGAAGAGTATCTATCACACAGTAATTCTCACTAAAGCTGTAAATATGCACTCTTGTATGATATGTTACATATGCTGTTTTCTATCCAAACTGTATATACCCTTGCCACTGTGTATGTGCAGGCTAATGTACAGCTGTGCACTTGACCTTTAAAGCTCAGCGATGGAAGCGGGGTGTAGGGTGGTGCAGGGAAACTTGTAAAATGCTTCCCTCCTGAGAACATTGATGCGCGTGACAGTAGGTTCTCACAATCAGACACAGACATGCTCAGCGTGGCAAATGTCTTACGCTGCAGTAGAATACCGAGGGTGTGGGATGGCGAAGTTCAGAGCTAAGCACCGGGATCTGTATGTGAACTTGCTTTTTCATCCTCGATCACTTTTATGGTGTAATAGGATTTAACATAACAATAAATAAATAATTAAATGAATGAATATTAAGAATGCTTTAACTTCATAATTATGTTGCTATGGTTATGGAATAACCTGTAATTCACAAACTGTAGGATCACCTACCTGAATAGTCCTGATGTCCATAGATGTGGTATGGGGTTTCTGTGAGCCTAACCAAGCAGAAGGAAGTAAATGGGCAAGGAAATGGCTAAATGACACCCTCAATTGTTTCTTAGTGTTAACAGTATGTACGCTTGCTAATGTGCAGTGCTAGGTCATGCGGCCAAGGTATCTATGGACTCAGTAGACGTGGGTTCAAGCCCCACCACCGACTGTCCTGTTCAGTGGTTTCCCATTTTCAACTCCAGGGAAATGCCAGGAAGGTACCTTCCAATAGGCCACAGCTGCTTTCTTTCAACTTCTTGCTCAGTTCCATCCATCATTCATTTCATATCTCAACCCCTGTCATGAGGTTGGTGTCAAGAAGGGCATCCGGTTTTGAAAACTACCCGCCACATAAAAATTCATCACATCTCGTCCCTGACCCCATAGAGAAGGGAATAATAAGGGATAGTTTCAATACAGTAAAACAATTGGTCAGTCCGCTTAGTCAATACGAACTTTTATCCTAATTTTGTTTTATTTCGACTTGTTTCGGGCCTTCTTTATCAGCCCGTCTTCAGCAGCTAGCAATTAAACCTTCTACATAACATACTAAGGCCCTCTCATTAACTAATAAAATATTGCATCACGTAATCTTCTTTCTTGAGAACAGTCCACCTCGCTGCATAGTGGCTAGCATTCTTCACTGTCACCACGGAGATCCAGGTTTGATTCCCGGCTCTGCCAAGCAATTTTGTTCTGGTCTGAGGGCTGGAATGGGGTACACTCGGCCTCGTGGGGCTAACCTGAGAAGAGGCAGATTCGATTCCTACCTCAACCATCCTGGAAGTGGAATTCCTTGGTTTCCCATTTATACTCCAGGAAAATGCTGGGATAGTACCTAACGTAAGGCCACGGCCCCTTCCTACCCAAATCCTACCTCAATTTCAAATACACACACACTAGTACAGACATCACAGTGAGACAGGATATCAGACAAATGCTATACACACCCAAGTACATGGGACTGCATGACCACAATGTTGCAATACCCTTAATGAATCATGAACAACGACTTTCTCTAGACCTTGTGGTCATATATTAAAATCACTGTAATTGTTTCTTCAAATCTTTGTTTCCCCTTTTAACAGCCTGTCCAATGTAACTGGTTGGAATTTAAAATATTTAATATAATTTACATAATTTGATGTCTGTTTCTTTCTTCGTTAAAATATCTACTGGACCACCTAGAAAAAGTGCTGTTCTATATAACCTTGTACACAGATGTAGCAATAGTCCAAGCACTTCCCTAATGCTCTCCTGACTATTTTCATGTCAAAACAATGAACATTTATCGTAATCAGTAAGAAATTTCAGTATATTACCCCATGAACGCCCAAATTAATACTTTTTGAAAACAAATGTTTTTTATTAATAGGTCATATTATAGGGAGCTATTAACCCTCTTAGTGCCGAGCCATTTCCTGAAATACTTGCCAAGAATGCCAAGCCATTTTCAATGGTCAAGCAGACTATTCGAAAAAAAATCATAAATACCACATTTCCAACGATAGAATCATTATTTTTGCTTTGCATTAAAACCAATACCTCATTCTTTCATACATTATGTTCATAAAAGTAAATACGGCATCTAAACCTTTTTAATTGAGGTTATTCTGATAACTGTTCAATTTTTAATTTTTTATGTGTGAAAAATCGGTTTTGAGCCTAAATTAAGGACACCTAAGAGCCATATTCGAAGAAACACTATGTTTCCAGCTGTAGGAAGTTCCTAGATGCATCTGTAGGCTGAAAACTTCACCAAGAAGAAAACAACTGCACCACAATTTTGGCGGGAATGCACGTGATTGGGGGAGCGCAAAGGGAGGACGTGAATACAAACTCAAACCTGTCGCGTAACTGATTTCAAATAGAAAAAGTAAACACCCCACAAGCAAGCTTGGAACCTCACCTTTCCAACCGTATGAAATAATCACGGACAAATGCCTACAGAAATCTACAAATATGAGGTAAACAGAGCGCCGATTGAATCGGCTTTGGCACTTTTGGCGCGAGCAGTGAGAGCCGAGCCGATCTGATCGGTGCGTGGCACTGAGAGGGTTAAGCTATTCAAACCATATTTTACGAAGGTGGCATCTCAAGTTCCGGAAATACAGGACGTTACGTATATGTAACGCTAGGCGCTTGTGTTGTCAAAACCCTTGCTGCTTATTCAGAATGGTGATTTATAATACAATACTGTACCAATTTCATGTTTGTTGCTAAATACTTGGCTTGATAATATTACACATTTGAAAGCACTCGGCAAGTATTTTGACACCTTTGAACCTTCGATCATATAGTCAAGTGAATGCTTGCGTAGTGACTTGGTGTGGAACGGCAAGAAGCATCACATTTACAACATGCACTGCTTACACACAATTCACCAGCACACTGCCTCCGCTTATTTCCTGGGATAATGATGACCAGATGATCGTGTCCATCATATTGCAAGTCTTCAATGATGCAGCCCTCTCTTGCATGTGCTGTTGATGGCCCGCCCGGCCGCCCGGCTCCACGTGGTTCTACGCCGTGCGATTTCGCGTAGAATTGCGCCACATCCCTCTTGAACTCCAGTTGAGTTGTACTTGTCTCTGACATAGTATTGAGGTACCATGCATTTTGGGGACTCTCATCAAGAAGTCAGCAAGTATGGCCCACCACCATTTTTTGCTTCTTATTGACACACGATATCGGGTCACATTTTTATCTATAAGGTCCGCTCCTGCCATGTATTTGTTATACTGTAGGTGCCGATCAGGAGAGGACGTAGGATTGTAGCTATTTTCTTTTCTGCCCGGGAGAACCTTTTGACCTGTTCGTGGGGAAAAACGGGGTGAATCGTGGAGGCAATAGTTCCTGTGCTGTTATCATGCCAGCGAGCAATAACTATGTCGGCATTACTCCTATTCCACTTCCTCCAATATTTCTGCTGAGGTCAGACCTCGGAAATGAACTAAATAATTCTTGTATTGTATTTTCTGAACCAGATATCTTGGCAAAGGTATAGTCTTGATCTCCTATTACAGTACTGGCCAAAAAAATATGCTACAGTGACATAAAACATATTTTATCAAGGCATGCACTGTTACAAGAGCTGTATATGGAAAGATGTTACAATGTGTAGTATAAATAGGGCCCGGATGTAGATGACATGTCATCTTTTTACTGAGCTGTCTAAAACAATGCTGAAGTACATAGTAACTCCGGACGGGTCACCCCGTCTTCAAATATGTTATTTTTATTTTGCACCTTTTTGCATTTTTTTTGCTATTTTTCCATTTTAAGAGCATTTTTTTAAGTTTGGTAGAATTTTTTGGTCTTATTTTAGAGAAATCGGCCGTTTACGGTCATTTTTTTTCCAATTTAGTCATGTCACAACTGCTTTAGATGAGGGAGTTACGTCTCTCACAGTTAGGAAGAAGCTAGTAGCTGATACAAGATAATTTAAAATATTGAAATAAAATATTTCCGTATTGCTATTAGTAGAAAAATATATATTTCGGACGCACAAGAACGGTACCGTTTTCGTCGCAAACCAGTTATTAGCGGAATGGAATGTTATCTGCTCTGTTGACCAAGGTCAGCTGTGGCGGGGTAGATAGGGGAAGGGGTGTGTATTCTTGTCTCAGTTCCGCATAGTTCACGGCGAGAGATATCATTCATTGCCGCTTTCTCCATTTTATAGTGTATTTTTCAAATTTTTGAAATATTGGTGAGTTTATTATTATAAGATCATTTTCTCCATTTTATAGTGCATTCTTTCGAATTTTTAGGTAATTTATTACAGTCATTTTTGAAAATTATAAAGGCATTTTTTAATCTTTTTTATGGCATCAACAGCCAGGCCCTAATTATAAATAATTACCGTATATACTCGAATACCACCCGCACATTTTTAAACAAAATCGGACGTGAAAAATTGGGGTGCGGGTCTTATTTGAGTCATCCTGATTTTAAAGATTTAAATTGCCCGCCACGCGCGATATCGGGTGTTGCGAGTATCCGCTAGATGGTGCTAGCCTTCTTCCGGCTATCACTTTGTTTTACCGTAAGCAGGCGGCGTCATACTTCCTCGTGCACGTTTTCCGAGTGTAAACATGAGTTGTACGAAGAGTTTGCGGTCGTTTAATGTGAGTGAGAAGCTGAAAGTTGTGAGGGAAGCTGAAGTTATTGGAAATCGTGCCCGGCAGGAAATACAGTGCACTCCCGATAATTCGCGTGTGGATAATTCGTTTTGCGGTTAATTCGCGGGTCTCCATGAGTATTTTTTAAATTGGGAATTCTCACAGCAACTAATCATCACGCTAAGTTAAGCAATCTCTCTGTCGTTTAAAAGAATTTTGATGCGACGCAATGCGTAAAGACGAAATCATTGAGCCTAGGGAAGACTGAACTGCATTTCTCTGCGATGCAACAGTAGGCCTAATTGCGCAATCTTCGAAAAATACGCGCATGTTGCCGCGAGTGGTATAGCACAGATTTCCTTTGTCTTTGAAGCCCAAACAATACAAGAGGAATGCACTTTCACTCGGAACCTACCCTCCCTTTCCCAACAGCCACGCTCCAAGGTCGCTGATCTGTGAGTTGTGAAGGGTGGATGTGCGGACAGCGTATTGTAAACAGCGATTATTGCGTAATGGCGCAAACGCGCACGACATCGAGAGCGTGTTTGTTCGATGCTCTTCATGCAGTCAACTAGTCGGGAGGAAAGTACCGCTACTCCGCTCGTACAAAAGCAAGCGCTTGCCGACTTTTGTAACGACGATATTTCGAACGGGCAAGTTAGACGTCGATAAAGACGATTATGATTTACTACAGAAAAGCAAAGAAGAAATAGCATGGCATTTGACTGTTGGTGAGGAAAACGGAAATCCAGTAGATTTCGAGTGCGGGAGTGATGCAACGGAAATCCCGAATCTTTCCCACAGTCAAGCTAGTGTCTCTAGTCACACTTATCTTTTATATAGAAAAACGAGATGAATTTTCGTTTTCATATAATATTTTCTTCGGAAATGTGCAATCGAAAAATAGAATAAACTATCTAAGAAACAAAAAGTAATGAAGGCTTTTTTAAATATATTAATGTAGGCATAATCCACATAGGCCTACCAGTAGCCTAGCATGTCGTATAAGACACTACAATCAGGAGTTAAAATTATTATTTCGCGTGTTCAAGCCTATTTTAATATTTTAACCAATAGTTTTGTTTTTCCTAGGCTTAACAAAAATAACTGCGGATAATTCGCGGAAGTTCGTGCATTAATTACCGCGAATTAACGAGAGTGCACTGTATGATATTGACGAGTCATGTATTCGTGATTGAGCGGGATGACGTCTATGCTACAACCACTGGATGTCTGCGTGAACCGCCCGTTCAAAGCAGCCTTGAAACAGCTGTATACGGAGCAGATGGCGGCCGATAAGCTCACACTGACTCCAACTGGTTGCATTCAGCGCCCGGAATCGTATCTCGGGAGATCTCATACGGAAGAGCTTCAAGAAATGTAGTATTTCCAATGCTATGGATGGCAGTGATGACATTTAGTGGGAAAGTGATGGTGATAAAAGTTCCGAAGTTGGTACTTCTGATGACGATGAATGAAGTGTTTGTGTACTTTTATTTGTATTTTTAATCGTTTGATGTGTGTTATTTTAGGGCGACTTCAAAACTGTTGGAAACTATTTTGGATAAATGCTATTCTGTTTATTTAGTTACGATTGTACATAATTTTGAGTATTTTTTTTTTTTTTTAAATTTTGTTCTTCAAAATCAGGGTGCGGGTCTTATTCGGGGGCGGGTCGTATTCGAGTAAATACGGTACTTTAATGTCCGTCAAATCAATGAAAATGAAAATCCACAGCCTGCTTCCAGTCTCCGACCGGGTCAGGAATGGAATGAATGAAGCCCCCATCTAGCGGCGAGGATATGAACTGTGCCGGCTGCCGAGGCCTGACGCACTCCTCTGGGGCAATGATTAAATGAATGACAGATGAAATGAAATGATAGTGGAGAGTGTTGCTGGAATGAAATTTTGACAGGGAAAACCGGAGTACCCGGAGAAAAACCTGTCTGCCTCCGTTTTGTCCAGCACAGATCTCACATGGACTGACCGGGATTTGAACCACGGACCCAGCGGTGAGAGGCCGGCGTGCTGCCGCCTAAGCCACGGAGGCTTTCGTCAAATCAATACTTTATGATAAGTGAAACTTATTAGTGGTACATGTTTCGGATTATGCTACAATCCTTCCTCAGCCACATAATATACTAAAAAATGGATAACATCATACCACATAACATTGAATATAAGATCTTAGGCATAAAATACATGGTTGCTTGCACTCACATCATCATCATCATCTTGCACAGTTTCCAGCCACTGGCCGGGTCTGTTTGGAACACAAGCCTCTCCAACGTCTTCTGTCTTCCCACCATCTCTCAGCCTCCACCCTTGTCCAGTCTTCTCCTCTCTTCTTCATGCTTTCTTCCACCCCCTTCAGCCACCTGTCTCTCTGTCTTCCTCTCAGTCTCTTTCCTTCCCACTTCGTCTCGTGTACCCTCCTGGGTATCCTCTTCTCCTCCATTCGTTTTACATGTCCATACCATCTAAGTCTAGATTTCTCTATACCATCCTGTAATGGTTCCTCCTTCATTAATTCTCTGGTCCTCTCATTTCTTATTCTGTCCATCTTTGTAGCTCCAATACTGCTTCTCAAGAACCTCATCTCACTTGCCTGTATTTTGCTCTTCTCCCTTCCTTTCATAACCCAGGTCTCCGAGGCATACGTCAGGATAGGGACATAGTACGTCCGATATATGATCTTTTTGCTGTTCTGGGGGACATCCTTGCTCCATAACATGCTTCTCACACTCCTCCGAAATGCTTCTGCCTGCCTCCGCCGCTCATTTATTTCTCTATCGTTTCTTCCATTATCTTGTATCAGGCTTCCCAGATACTTGAAACTCTCCACTTTCTTCAGCTGTTCCCCACCAATTGTTATTCCCGTTGTGGTTCTTTCCTTCTTCCTTGTTGTGATCACCATCTCACTCTTATTTATGCTAAATTTCATCCCATATCCTTGTATTATTCCTTGCCACACGTCCAACTGTTCCTGTACCTCCTTCTCCTTGTTTCCCCAAATCATCAAATCATCTGCAAACACCATTGCTTTCATCTTTCCTTCCCCAATTACTTGTGCCACTCGGGTCATTATATCATCCATCACCACAATGAAAAGTAACGGTGACAGTGCACTTCCTTGTTTCAGGCCGTTTCTCTGTACCAACCAGTCTGATCTCTCTCCTCCCACTTTCACACAGCTCACACTTCCCTTGTACATCTCCTTTATCCTCTTTATAGTCCATTTCTCTACTCCTCTATCCTCCAGGGACTTCCATACTTTGTTTCTGCATACACTGTCATATGCTTTCTCAATGTACAGGAAGGCCATCAGTAGATCTGTTCCATACTCATAGTGCTGTTCTTGTAACTGCCTTACAGCAAAAATCAAATCCACCGTGGACCTTCCTGCTCTGAAGCCATGTTGTTCTTCCCTCATCCCTCCTTCTATTCTTGTCCTAATTCTCTTTTCCAAAACTTTCTCGAAGATCTTTGCACAATGACTCATCAGTGTTATTCCCCGATAGTTTCTGCAATCTGTTCTACTACCTTTCTTGAAGATCGGGACAATTATTCCTTTTTTCCAGTCCTCTGGGGTCTTCCTTTCCTTCCATGCTGTCCTCATCACTCGGTACAACCACTGTATCCCCACCTCTCCTGCTGCTCTCACCATCTCCACACTCAACTCATCCACACCCGGTGCCTTCCCTACTTTCATCTTGTTCACAGCATCTTCCACTTCTTTCCATGTTAAGTCCTTTTCTGTTTGCAGTTCATCTTCCTCTTCCCCGATTTCTTCCTCCTCACCATCTTTTCCATTTGGGTTCAGAAGTTCTTCAAAATATTCTTTCCACATTTTCTTCAGTTCTTCCCTATTTTCTATCTCTTGTCCCCTTTTGTTCACCATTCTAACATAATCCGTAGGATCCTTCCGCCTCTTATTTTTTTATCATCCCATACTGTACAGGACCATTTTTGTACCATCACTATCCTCCTTCATCATCTTTGTCCACTATTCCATCCACATTCTTCTCTCCTCAGCCACTACTCCCTTTGCCTCCTTCTTTCTTTCCTGGTATTCTTCCCTTGTCTCTACCGTCCTATTTTGATACCACCTCCTAAAGGCTCTATTCTTTTCCCTTACTATATCTTTTGTCTTCTCATTCCACCATGGTGTTTCTTTCCACCTCTTCTTACTACTTGTCCTCCCACATACTGCTTCTGCTGCACCTACTAGTGTCTTCTTAAATCTAGCCCATTCCTCTTCCACCCCTCTTTCTTCATCTGTTGGAATTCCTTCCTTTACCATTTTGAGGTACTCGACACTTCTATCCCCTCCTTTCAGTTTCCATATCCTTTCTTTCCTGGTTCTCAGTCCCTTTCTTCTCCTTACTCCCTCTCAGGTTCATTTCCAGCAATCGATGGTCGCTATCCAGGTTCTCCGATGGTATAACCTTGATGTCCGTGATGTTCTCATTTAGTTCTTTCTCATACAGTATATAGTCGACCACCGACTTCCTGGTCAAGTCATTACTGTACCATGTGATTGTGTGGCTCTCTCTTTTCTTAAACCAGGAGTTCCCAACTAGCAGGCTGTTCCTCTGGCAGAAGTCCAACAGTCTCTTTCCTTCCTCATTTCTTCCGCCCCAACCCTCTGGTCCTAGAACACTCTCATAACCTTGTCTTTCTCTTCCTACATGGGCATTGAGATCCCCCATAACAATCATATTTCTTCCTACCAGCTGCTTCTGCAATTCCTCTTCAAACTCCTCCTTCTCTTCAGAGGCGCAGCCTACTTGTGGAGCATACACTTGCACTATTTCTACGGTCTCTCCCCTCAGTGCTACTTTCACTTTCATCATCCTATCACTTATTCTCCTCACTTCTTCTTTTAAACCATCTCGTACTACTACTCCCACTCCATTCCTCTTTCCCTCTTCGTTCCCACTCCAGTACAGTCTATAGCCTTTTCTCAGTTCTCTCCTTCCTTCCCCTTTCCACTTTGTTCCTGCCAATCCCAATAAATCCAACTTCCTTCTTTTCATCATATCCACTATCTCCTCCACCTTCCCCGTCAGCGTTCTTAGGTTTAAAGTTCCAAATCTTAGTCCGTGTGTACAGCCGTGTCGTCTATTAATTCCATCATGTCCGAGGCTCGTTCCATTTTTGAAAGCATTTGGTTTCATCCACTACTGGCTTGCTGGGCCTATCGTAGCTTCACCAGAGCCCCGTTAGCCGTCACTTTTCAGGGTTCCTGTAGGACCTTCACAGCTACCGTAACGGTTCCGGGGCACACGAAGTCCCCACTGTACTTCGCCCCTACAGGCGATCCCCTACTTTGTGCCGTTGTCCGTCTCCCACGACGTGGATGGGGGGTTGGACTTATGGGAGACCTTGCACTCACGTACATTATATAATTAAAACATATTAAAAACTAAAAAAAAACACAGTATAACATTTTTCTTTAATGTTCGTCTAGGAAATTAAGCAGCAGGAATCGTTAACAACAGCTATCACCAGTGATAATGAACGCACGAAAAGAATAATTTTATACTGTGTTTTTTAAAAGTTTTTAATATGTTTTAATTATATAATGTATGTGAGTGCAAGCAACCGTGTATTTTATGCCTAAGATCTTATATTCAATGTTATGTGGCATGATGTTATCCATTTTTTAGTATATAATGTGGCTGAGGAAGGATTGTAGTATAATCCGAAACATATACCACTATTAAGTTTCACTTATCATAAAGTATTGATTTGACGGACATTAAAGTATTTATAATACACATTGTAATTTGCAACGTCAATACGGACCAAAAATGGAAGCAAACATTCCCAAATGGAAAGAAGTTTCTTGCATAAATGCATGAAATGTATTCTAACTCATTTCCTATGATTATTTACTACCGTAATCCAGAAGACAAAATCTCCCTTTTACGGAATAATTTAGCATATCTTATCGTGATGGCATGCCAAAAATGGTGTGAGAAACAAACCACGAAATGCACCCAATTGTTGCGACACCACCCAAGACATTCCCTAGCGCGGAAAATTAATTAATCAATAGATCATATAAGCGCGAAGTTTGAATATCCTGTAGAGTAATTAATGTAATGGCCGGTACTGCGTTACCATATGGTGATGCTAGGCGTTTTGGGTTAATTTTCTTGGCTTGGATAAGAAATATGTCAAAATAATATGTAAATTATGCATGGTGCCAATAGGTCATTCATCTACACTAGTTGGTGACTTAAACATCTGGGCAAAGGTGTGCACCAAAGATCTACCAGTCGGCTCTGCTCAGGTGAAAGGAAATCCATCGTTCAGAACTCTGTTGTGAAATACCTTTCAAATGATTTGGTATGTCATAGGGTTATGTGTCGAAAGACAGAGGTTATACATTAGTAGAGAGAAAGAATTTGATGTTTTAATAAGCTTGTACAACCTAATTTTATCTTCATTCTGTTTGCTAGATTCTGGAGATATGGTCATTGATTGAACTTCCATTGACGGGAATCAGCCAGAATTCTGATGATGGTATATGGGTGTTTTCCCTTGGTTGGAGCTTGTATGGGCTCATGTGGATTATATTCATCTGTACTGCCATATACCAAATACTCTCTCAAGTAGATTACAATATTGTTCAGGTATGTATTGTATAGCAGCAGTGAAATTCTTATTTTAACAGAGTGATTTACATTGCCAAAAGTGTTACACATCATCATTGCAGGTCAATTAACTTTTATTGAGTGACAAGGCACAGTGCAAAGTGACACACTATCACACTATTTTTTGTTATAGTCTCCTTGTTCCTAAAAACAAGGGGTTTAAAATGTTCTACCCATGAAAATGATTTGGTACAACACAAGTTTTGCTTCAACATTTTCAACAGCTCTGTAGTGTTACAGTACAGCCAGATTTTTCTCGACGAAAAATTAAAATTTTTAAACTCATTTTGTCTTTTTTTTTTCCGAAATGTGCATTAGAATTGATAGTTTTGTCCTTTAATAACACACAAAAACCGGTTCTAGTGTGTGCTACAATGAAAAAAGCAAAGCGCACCAAGTGGACTTTACACAGTTCGAACACCAACCAGAATTCTACAGTGACTAGTATGGCACTGATGTTAGACCCAGAAAGTCCTATTCGAGCAGTTAACCCAGTTGGTTGTTGCAAGGCAGATGCAACAAGGCTTGATGTTTCGTGAGAGTAAGATGGGCAATGCCAAGTCGAGCTTCCACCACCACTCGATGCAAATTGACTGTGCGATACTTCTTGTTCTTCCTCAAGTTGCTCTTTAAGACATGTTAATTTCTTTGATTGACTTTTAGATTCACTTACTGATATAATATGATAAATTACAATAATTGAAATTAAAATAAATGCACCTGATAATGAACACATTTTTACATTTCAGAGAAACAAAAATATAATAGTTATAATAATAATTAACACACCAACACCTCCTCTACCTTTTGAAATCCATTGAGATGTTCTGCCACTCGTTTTTAGTGGGAGGTGTGGATGCAGCCGGCATACAGTCGTGATCTTGCACATCTGGGTAGAAAGTGATTTATCAATGATGAACAAGTTCAAACAGTGGCTCTTCGATGGCTCCAGGAGCAAGGAGTGGATTCCTAATATTATTAGAAAGTGCAACATAATTAGGAAATTTAGATTATAATTTACAGAGACTGGGAGACGATGTTAAAGAGTAGTGTGGCCTAATTCGTGTGAAGGTTTGAAACCATTTTTTTTTTTCAGTGTTGCCTGTACGTACTATCAATTTATACTTTACAGACAGTCAACTCGGATTTTGCCCAATTTAATTAGGTGGGGTAACTATTTATAACACACTATTCCTGAAAAAAATTGCATGTGTTAATATTATTCACTTATGAAGGGGGGATGGCGTAGGGATGTGGCGACCCCATCGCCCAGTGGGAAACCACTGCAATCAGCCTCCCGAGTATTGGCGGGAAAACCATATCTTTTTGGGGTAAGGAGGAAATGCCTACCCACAGCCAGATAACACCTCGAGGCAATTATTTCGGACTAAAAATCCGTTCTTCAGCTGCTGCCTTGCAGTGAGGCAGGGAACTGCCAAAGGCTAAGGGAGTAAACCCCGAAAGAAAATCCTCTCTAGCGTTAGGTCTAGCAAGTCAGCAAAGAGAGAAATGTTGTAATTGCTTTCAAAACTGAAAAGAGCCTCGGATACCAAACAACCCCTAAAGTGACTTCGTCTTTGCATAACTCAGCCAGGAATGAAGGCCAACAACCTGATGTTAGGCAGAGATATACAAAGACAAAAACCAGAACGAGACAGAACAAAACAAGGATTGGAACATTGAATATCGTGACCCTGACTGCTAAAGGTGAAGAACTCGTTGACCTTATGGAAAGAAGAAAGATAGAGGTACTAGGCCTGAGTGAAACAAAGTGGAAAGGGAAAGGTGTAAAATCACTATGGAAAGGATACAAGCTCTACTGGCATGGAAATCCGGAAGAAGCCCGTAATGGTGTAGCGTTCCTCATCAGCAAGAATGTAGATGCAGTTTCAGACATAGAATACACCAATGAGAGGATAATTAAACTGCGTTGGAAAACAAACAAAAAGATTTTGACCATAGTACAAGTTTATGCTCCAGTCTGGATGTTCTCAGGAGGAGAAAGATGCATTCCTTGAAGACCTAGAAGAACATTTAGAAGAGGATAATATAATTGTGATGTGCACAAGTTGGGGTGGAAAGACAAAGGTATGAAAATGTGATTGGCCCCAACGGATTTGGAAACAGAAATGCAGAAGGAGAATACCTATTGGACTTCTGCCTCAGAAATAATCTCATGATTAAAAATACATTTTTCAAGAAACAACCCAGTCACATAATCACAAGGTACAGCTGGGATGGGAAAGTGAAATCCCTAATTGACTACATTATCTCTGACAAAGAAGCTGGAACCCTAATCACGGATGTAAAAGTCCTCCCAGGAGAGTGCTTAGAGAGTGATCATAGACTACTAACTGCCACACTAAGAAATGTCCCAAGGGAAAAGATAAAACCAAGACGCATATCCAAGATAAAAGTTTGGAATTTAGAAGAGCCGGAGAAACAGAAAAAGTATCAGAAGAAAATCAGTGACCACATCCCAAAAGATGAAATAAGAACAGGTCAAGAAGAGTGGAAAAGATTTAAAGAAACAATGGTTGGTGCTGCAGTAGAAATTGTTGGAAAAACAAGCACCAAAGTAAGGGAGAAAGAGACCCCCTGGTGGAATGATGCTGTTCAGAAAGCTATAAAAGAAAGAAATATAGCTAGGAAAGAATGGGACAAAGAAAACCAGAAGGATACAAACAAAAATGAAATCAGACTGGAACAATTGAACCAGAAATACAGAGATCTTAAACTGAAAGCGAAGAGATTAATACAATTGGAAAAAGAAAATAGTTGGACAGAATTCACTAAGAAACTAGAAGAGGACAGCAGAAACAATAACAAGCTCTTGTACAGAATTTTGAAAAACAAAAGAAACCCGTATGTCCCAATAAAAGCATTAGAAATTGAAGATGGAAACATTGTATGGAAAGAGGAAGATGTAAGAAGGGAAATGAAGAAATATTTTCTCCAGCTATATAATGGTAAGGATGTAATGGAGGAGGAATGCAACACTCCAGAAAATCAGAGCAGCAGTACGGAATATGAGCCTCCTCTGACTTGGTCAGAGGTTGAAACCTCTTTGAACAGCATGAGTAGAGGCAAGTCACCTGGCATAGACCAAATGAGTGTAGAAATGATAAAGGCTGCAGGAATCCATGGACTTCATTGGTTGTTCAGAGTTATGAATGCTATCTGGAAGGAAGAAAAAATCCCAGATGATTGGACAAAGGATATTATAGTCCCTCTCTTCAAAAAGGGAAGTAGACGTCATTGTGGCAACTACAGGGGAATCACCCTTTTATCACATGGACTTAAGCTAATGGAGAAGATTATTGCTAAACGGATAAGGAACATCCTTGAACCCCAGTTAGAAGAAGAGCAATATGGATTTAGAGGCAACAGAGCAACCACCGACCTCATATTTGCAGTAAGGATGATCATGGAAAAATACTGGGAGAAAGGAAGGGATATCATCTTTGTCTTCTTAGATACAGAAAAAGCCTATGATAGCTTGCCTAGAGAAAAGATATGGGAATGTCTATCAAACAGAAATATCCCACAAACTCTTATCAGGAAAGTGAAAATGCTGTACAGTTATTGCCACAGCTGTGTGCAAATAGGAGATGGGTATTCAGATTGGTTTGCCACAACTAAGGGAGTGCAACAAGGCAGTGCGTTGTCACCACTGCTATTTGTCTCTGTGATGGATGAAATTATGAAAAGGGTGAAACAGAATTCTGGAAATGATTTCAAGGCATTTGCTTTTGCAGATGATGTAGTGGTATGGGGTTGCACAGAAAATGAAGTACAGCAGAATCTAAATGCTTGGAACCACCAATTTAAGGAGTTTGGCCTCAAAATCAGTCATACAAAGACAGTAGCAATGGCAGTCAGCAGACAGAGGTTGCATACAAGCATTGAGCTGGATGGAGCGAAATTAGAAGAAGTCGATTATTTCCAATACCTCTGTAGCATTATGACTGAAGATAACAGATGTTCTGCTGAAGTCACCAACAGAATTCAAAAAGGAGCTCAGTTTTATCACCAGGTCAGGAACCTCCTTTGGGACCAACAAATTCCTTTAACATCCAAGAAAATGATGTATCAGGCCTACTTCTTACCTATAATGACGTATGGACTTGAAACTTGTACTATGAACAGAAGAGATAGTAGCAGACTTCAGGCTACAGAAATGAAGTTCCTGAGAACAATGCTTCAGAAGACCAGAAGAGACAAGATCCGAAATGTGAAGATTCGTGCAGAGATTCAAGTGAAACCACTTCATGAAGCAATAGCAACATCAAGGTTGAAATGGTTTGGTCATGTGAAGAGGATGAATCCAAGCAGAACGGCAAGAGTATGGCTTGAGCAAGATGTGGAGGGCAAGAGACTAAGAGGCAGACCATGGACACGCTGGATCTCCCAAATAAAAGAAGACCTGCAGGGAAGAGGTGTCGATTGGCACCAGGTAGAGGAGGAGGAAATATACCTGAATAGACAAACATGGAGAGCGCTCTTATACCGCACCCGGGAAGCTGGAGACGGATAATGATAATGATGATGAAGGGGGAATTTTAGGATTAGGCATTTTGACCGTCATGCAGTCATCTTCAGATCCTGATCACTAGTGTTGAAGTTTAATTTTATATGACTGGCTGCGTGACTCAGCGGCAACGTTCTCGTCTGGTGAGCTCAAGATAGCGAGATCAAATCTTGGCGCAGTCAGTCGGCATTTGGTGCACAAATGCGAGGGAGCCATGTCAGTAGATTTACTGGCATGTTAAAGATCCCCTTCAGGGCGAAATTCTGGCACCCCGGCATCTCTAAAAGCTAGAGTAGTTAAAAGGGATGTAAAACCAATAACATTATTATTATAATTTTACATACACTCACCGGCTTAAAAAGCGAAACACTACGAATTTCAGACATATCTCAATGTTGGGCGGCTTCAAACCTGGTACAAATTGAATATTGTGACATTGCAGTGATATGGTAATGTATCATGAGTTAATTAGCCCATTTGAGAAGTTTCAGTGCAATAATTGATAAACATTGTTGATCGTGACAATTACAGCACCAATATTACTGTTTCCCGCCTTTGGACAAAAATAACCACAGACGGCTGTCGTAAGGTTTATTGCTGTGAATTCTCGGGCCTCGTATTTTTGTGGACATTACGGCTAGTCTACAATAGTTATTTTCGCTTCTAAGTTGGATCATAATGGCTCTTTCTACTGAAAACGCAGCAAGGGCAGTGGCATTAGTTTAGGATGGGCGCAGTTTGCGCTATGTGGCAAACGTTATAGGCACGTCTTGTTCCAACGTGTACAGTACTGTTAAAAGGTACAGAGAGGACAATATCTACTCGGGGAGGCCCGGTTCTGGTCGTAGGAGAAGCACTACTGAGCGCGATGATCGCTTTCTTGCAATGCAAGTTTTTCGTGATCGACACACAACAGCTGTGGAGGCCAGAAATCTCTTGCAGAAAGTACGGGGCACGAACATCCGGGAAAGGACAGTAAGAAGGAGGTTGTAAAAAGTGGATTTACAGTCCAAGAGGCCCGCCACAGGACATCTCCTTAGACGTGAGCACCATGCCGCTTGTATGCAATTCGCCAACGTCCATCGAAACTGGACTGTGGAGCAGAGGAGCTCAGTGCTGTTAACGGATGAATCCCGATTCTGTTTGAGGGCACCGGATGGGAGGGAGAGAGTATGGAGAAGGCCCGGGAAACCTAATTCACCCTGTACCTTCTCTGCAAGGAACCGTTCAATGGAGGCTCTGTGATGGTCTGGGCCGGGATTACCACGGATACGCGAATGGAGCTTGTGTTCGTTGACAATGGGTGCCTGACAGCCCACCAGTACATCAAGGAGATTTTAGTACATCACGTCGTGCCTTTCTTCACCTGTCTTTGGGGAGAACTTTATCCCGAAGCATGACAACGCTCGCCCACACGTTGCCGTCTGTGTACGTGAGTACCTGGATGAAGTCGGAATTGAGCGCATGGTGTGGCCTGCTTGTAGTCTCGACCTAAACCCATTAGAGCATGTCTGGAATATGCTTGAGAGACGTGCTAGGAGTCGTTCTCCTGACTTCGAGCTTATCTCTAGGAAGAATGGGAGCTCATACCACAAGAAAACATTTCTGATTGCATCCTGAGCATGCCTGATCGAATCACAGTTGTAACTGTAGCTAGAGGTGGTAATACCCGTTATTGAGCCAATGGAAATGTTGTGCAAACAAGTGAACAAACGGACTAAGTCGTTAAGTAATCATTCGTAATCATACAGTGTAACGGGTCGGAGGACTGTACGATGGTTTCCTGGTTTCGACATTTCCAAATTCATGTTTGTGCACTGTTGTGATTGTTATGATAAGTAATTTGTAGCAATTATTGTGCTATTTAGGGTAATTAACTTATGATTCATTGCCATATTGTTGTAATGTCATAATATTTGATTAATACAAGGTTTGAAGCGGTCCAACATCGAGTTTTGTCTGAAATTCATAGTGTTTCGCTTTTTATGCCGGTGAGTGTATATATATATATATATATATACACACACACATATACAGGGTCTTTCATATAAAGTAAGAACGGCAAGCGGCAGTTTTGTTATTCGCTGCTACGGTGGCCTTGCCCGAGCTTGTGGCGCGCCATGGCCCTGGGTAGGTTTTTGCTAGGAATTAAACCTACCCCCAAGGGAAGATGAAGAGAAAAGGAAAGGGAAATGGGTTTCGGACTGAAGAACAAGTGTGGGTAAATAGGAAGCGAGTCCAACACCAAACAAAATTAATTTGAGCAGGAATTAAGTGACAAGTGTCACCGCAAAGCCCGCGAAGCACCTAAAGTGGGTATGGACCTGAACGCAGCTAACGGGAGATGCGGCTGGAGCTTTGGCTATTTGTAAGCAAGCAACGAAAGTACTTTCCCTTCCAAGCCTATATTTGACTACTATGGGGAAGGGTGTTAGACTGGCAAGACAAAGAATGACAAATTTACTGTATATCCTTTCAAAGGAGTCAGGTTTAATCGAAGGTTTTGAAAGGCGCAATTAATTTGAATTTGCCGTGATGTTTTTAGTTCTTGGAATTGTAGAATTTCCAAGGAGCGATCGAATGTTTCAAGGAAGGGTAGCGATGAAGCAGTTATAGTGCTTTTGGGAACAATTTGATAGTTTTTGAAAATTTTTGGTTTTAAATTTTGGTAAGAACACCAATGGTTGCATTCAAGAAAGGCTAAGCTTCTACCCAGCAAAGTGCCGACTAAAAGTATAGACAAGAAGAAAATCTTAAATTTGGAAAACCAACCATAAGTTATAGAGAAAGTCTCAACAAGCAGGAAGCTGGCAGAGCTAGCTATACTTGCCTTACTGGCTAGTTAGAATTAGCTATAAAAGCTAAGAGCGACTTTGAAAAAGTTTTTGTGGAGAGTTTTTGTTCAAATGCAACAAATAGTGGAACCTTTTTTAATTTGATGCTTGATTTTCTTAAGGCGAGCATGAGCTTTTGGGTTGAGTTAGGGGAAGTAGGATCCTGCCTAATCGTTATTTTATAGAAAATGAAGAAGCAAAAGGATATAGTTTGATTTATTTAACAATGCGTAGAAATAGGATAAATTTAACAAATATAAAATGTACAATTTGATTTTTAAACCTTTGAGGTCTCAGACCTCTAAAATTGTTGAAGTTTGCACTAGGCAATTAACAAAATTTGGTTTGGAACCTCTTGTAAGCACCAAATCTGCATAAGATTTTAAAATAGTGCTGTGATTAGCAAATTTAAAGTTAAACAATAAATCAGGTACGATATATGCACTTTGAGAATTCCTATGTGGAAATTTTAAGGTATGAACAAATGTTAAATTTGAAATTATAACAAGAAAAGAGAGAATTAAGAAGAAGTTTCTGTAACTTCTTGTATTGAAGCAGGGATCACGAGAAAAATGGGGCCAGTTACCCTTTCGTGAAACCTGGAAAATGGAAAATTAGAAAACTCACTTGTGAGTAGAAATAATTGAATTCCCTGATAAAAGAGGGAAAGAATTATAAAGTGGACTTGCCACAGATAAACAGAAGTTAATTCATTAAATGCGAAGCAAAGTTGGGAGGGCACTTGATAACAAGCGAGACCTCTTAGAAATTGACATAAGTTGTAGTTTAAACAGCTAGGTACATCAGTTGACTTAAATTTAAAGCTTAATTAGATAAAGTTAGTAAGGCGTTTAGGAAAAGGAAATAGGAACTTGAGGAGAAAGTTTATGGCCGTATTTATTGCTTTCGTTCGAACGCGACACGGATGGTTGTTGAATGGGCGCTGTTATGCACTGTAGTCCGTTGAAAAGTTCACTATTGCAACACGGAAAGTTTATCAGACGAAAAGTTATTGCAATTGTGGAGATCACTAGTTGAATTTTAGTTTGAGAAAGTTTATTGCGTTGTGACGTTTATAGACGGTAGTTGAATGCAGCGGAGAATTTCCAACGAAGGAAGACAAATTATATGCTGATTAGAAGTATTTTCAACATAAATTCCTCAGTGAGGAACAAGCATTTCCATATTTGGGTGGAAAGTACTTGACTGTTTTACTTGTAGAAAGATAAATTGATGTAGAAAGTTCTAGAGTTGTGATAACAGTAGAATTGGGCAGAATATCCCGCAGAGGAAAAGAGCTAAGTTTTTATAGACAGCAAGTTTAATAAATCTCCCACGGTGTGAGAAATCATTCCCAATTAATTTGTGCAGGAAGCACTAATTTTCCATGTTAGAAAGTCAGCTTAGATGGATGGAGCATGACTAGAAAAGTCCCTCGAAGGCGATTATTATGTTGTTGATAGCAATACCGCACACTGTCTATAAAATCTTATTTAAAAACCATTAAAACCATGTAAAAACTTTTAAGATTAGTACTTAGCTCATTTCTGAAGAGTAGGCGATCCAGGCGACCGTTAGCTTAAATCCACATCATGGCGTAGTTATTTAAAACATGTCTCACATGAACAGGAGACGAGCCTTAATAAGGCTCCGACTGTGAGCTTTGAAGACTAACCCACAAGTGGGGACCGCACAACGAAGCACAGAGGTACCAAGGAGGGAAGGGGGTGGGGGAAAAAACAAAGGAACATACATATGAAATACCAACTTTAGAAATAAAACTAAAAGTAATCTTCAAGGAGTTGATAGTATATGTCAATAGCGAAGCCTGGTGGAAGGGTTTGTTGTAGAAGTCCTCTTGAGCATGGAGATGTTAGCTGAAGATAGCGGCGACATCTTGTGGCTGGATTGGGAAGGAAGTCCTCTTGAGCATGGAGATGTTGAGGAACTTCAGCAGTTAGCTGCTAGATGCCGCTAGGTTGATCATGGAAGTTATATCTATAACAAACTTTTAAACAGAGTGAACAAGGTGCGCACATAAAAGAAAATGTAAGAAATCACTGTTGGTGTTTGAGAAAAAAGGGAAGAAATAAGTTAAGCAAAGAGCAGCGAAGGCTAACTCTTACTGTGTATTCCAAAGAATACACCAGGCCCCCTGCTTTAACTGTGTGTACAATCCTGTATGAAATACCACCTTATAAAAGATGCTAGAAGTGTCGTACTTCCTGGGTTATACAGGCATTGTATCTGGTAACCACATTCTGGCTGACGCGAGTGAGTTCTGCCACTGTAATGTTTCTGATTTTAAATTTTATGCTTTTTATTGAGCACTGAGTCAGTAGTGTCAAACTTATTTACAATTAGGTGAATCTGCTAGTGAAGGAAATTGCTGAACAAATGCATCACGTACCCGCCGAGCCGACTCTTACTTAATAGTACATTATGCAACGAGCCTATAATGGCTATAATTAAGACACGAGTATTTTTTATAAAACGAGCATATGCGAGTTTTATAATTTCCATACGAGTGTCTTAATTACCATTATAGGCGAGTTGCATACGACTGTTTATGTTCGACGATAATTATAACTTTATTATATGTTTTAACATAAATATTCATAAATATCTGTTGAGAGTCAGCTACTGGAATTTTGTGATCGCAGAGCGAGCGTTGGGTGTTATATCTTTGTCTTTCAAGAGCTTTGAACGACCGACGCATGCGCTCTGTGGGCTTGCAATGCCATATGCAGCCATATGTTTACATCAGCCGTCCCTCAGTAATATTGTCACCGCAGTCATTTGAAGACAATGCGCTGTGTAGAAATTAGTGTTGGTGATTTTAAGGTACAGTGCTATTTCTTGTCTCATATTCGCCAGTTTATTTACGCGAACATATGGACGGTGGGTATTCCATGTCGGTAATTTATTATAGTTCGATGTTGTGTTTATGTCCGACATGTTGGATTTTGAGCGCATGCGCGAAGTTATCATTACCTAATTGGTCAATGAACGAGCTCTGATTGGCTGGAGAAACTGTATCATAATGGAAAACAGTGTTATAATGACCATCATTATGATACAGTTATCTGACACATAATAGTGAGGGTCGAACATAAAATAACTTTTACATACAAAAATACGATGTTGAAATGATAACTGCCTCATGTTAACATCTGAGTTTCAGACTGGCGACTGAACACCTGCACGTTTATTGCAAGGTCAAGTACAGTATATGCGCCTATGCGCGCACTTTCAATACTACAGCAGGGGGCCGTGGCACGCCACAAGCTCGGCCAAGGTTACTATAGCAGCGGATAACAAAGCCGCTGCTTGCCGTTCTTATTTTATATGAAAGACCCTGTATATATATCATCATCATCATCTTCATTTCCCCTTTTCCAGTTGATGCTGGGTGGGGGCAAATATGGTTCCTCTCCACTTTGTTCTGTCGTTCCACCATTCCTCTTCCGACACAGTGTTCCAATCCAGGTTCTGTTTTCTAATACTATTCTCCACCGAGTCCATCCAACGCATTCTTGGTCTTCCTCGTCCTCTCTTCCCTGTCATCCGTCGTTCCAGTGCTCGTCTTGGTAGCCTTACTTCATTCATCCGTTTGGCATGTCCAAACCATCTCAATCTGTTTTGCTCCAGTTTGTCATTTAGTTTGTGTACTCCCAGTTCTTTCCGTACATCTTCATTTCTCACTCTGTCCCTCCTCGTTTTATGGACCATACTTCTCAGGAATCTCATCTCAGCTGCTTGTACTCTGCTCTCATCCCTCTTAGTCATTGTCCAAGTTTCTGCTGCATATGTCATTATAGGAACATAATATGCTTTGTACATAACTTCTTTAGCCTTAATTGGTATATCCTTGTTCCATACTAGTCCTCGTACCTGTTGGTAGAAAGCACTGCCGAGTTGTATTCTTCTGCTAATTTCCAAATCTAGTCTTCCATCTTCACTCAGTTCACTTCCCAAGTATTTGAAGTGTTTCACCACTTCCAATTCCTTATCTCCTACTTTGATTACTCCTTTTCCTTCTTTCTTATCTCTACTCATCACCACTGTTTTATTCTTCTCCACATTTATCTTTAATCCCCATTGCTCAATCTTTTCATTTATTACATCTAACTGTTCTTGTGCATATATATAAATGTGTCATTGTTATACTATGTAATTACTAAGTATAACAAAAATCCTGAAATTCCCCCTTTATCAGTGAATAGTATTAATACATGTAATTTTTTTCAGGAATAGTGTGTTGTAAATAATAGTTACCCATCTAACTAAATGGGGCAAAATGCGTGTTGTCCGACTGAAAAAGTATAAATTGATAGTTTTATACTGTGCTGCATCATTTAATAAAAGTTACTTGACCTGACTCCTTCGTCATCAAATTCTGAACTGTTTCCATATTTATGGAAAAAATACATCTGGTGCCATTGCAACTTGTAAATATGGTTGGTTATTCTTTATCAACAGAAATGTATCAGCTCATTGAAGCCATCCCGTAATTGGGGTCCTGTGGATACCATCACTCGTCATCGATGGATTCGATGGAAAGATTGGAGCAATAAAGAGGGACGAAGGGATTTCTCACTAAAACGGCAAGGCACCAAAGACTACACAGCTTCCATACGCAAAGGAACTACGCCACTTTCAACGTATAGAACTACAATTCAAGTTTCTAATGGAAGTTTCCATAATAATCGTAATGCAGGAAAAGAACCATTCAAAATTCAAGTAAATGACGCAGATCATGTTTGCTGGCGTGGAGGGACTAGAAAAGATGAAAATACGAATACTTGATTGATTGATTGAGTTATTAATTTATTTCTTCACATGAACTGTGTACTGACGTGTGTGGATTCTGTGTGATGAGGATCATTTAGTGTGGACATGTAGAGTACAATTTAAGTTTTTTAAAGAGTTTTTTACAAATAAAAAATGTCTTATAGCTAGTCTTAAACTGGAAACAACCTGCTTTAAATATCTGAAGAAGACTGAATGTTATGTAGTATATTGTAATATATGAAATGTATGTATAGAGTTTTATGTAAATATATATATATATATAATGTAGATGGAGATTTGTATGAAAATTATGTGCCTTCGTTGTGACATTCCATTATTGAAGTTTCCACCAACTTAACTAACATTAGCAGTTCAATTCTTATATCAGTGAAGTACTTAATCTATAGATATAGAGATATTGCCCATACAGTTCATTCTTAAGTTCTTTCATTTTTCAACCTCTGTAGCCAGACATTTGGTTTTATGGTAGATATTTTATTCTATACCACTGCCATTCATATGTCTGATATACAGCGAGTTTAAAAATTGTGGTACCACCTTTTCAGGGCATGGCCAGTAAATCACGAAGCTCATCGCAGTAATGTTGTGAGATAATTGCCGTATTCTATATGACAGTTCAGGAAACCAGCAATGACCCAGCTTTCAGGAGTCTTGCAGCAATGTTAAGTAGGTAGAATATGTAATGACTCCTTCATTCTTGTCCATTTGTAACTCAACTGATTTATTTCTAAGATGTGCCAACATAACATAACATAAGATGTAGTACCAACCTTAAATTTACACATATCATATATACACACATAATACCTATTACATTACACTCTTTCCTCCCTTCAATGACAATATCTACTCGTTAGAAATCTATAAATTCAGTCTAACAGGAGGTCGACTGATGCGCTCAGATCTGCTCACTTGAGTTCCGGCAGGGGGAACGATAATTGTAATTTCATGTCCTGACTGGATGATTCTGATACAGGTGCTACCTCAGGGTTAGGTTGAGGTATAGTTTCAGCTTCTAGGTTTATCGCTAGCGGAGTTGCCTGTTTCGCTAGAATGGTTGTCTGGTTATGGGGCACAACTAGTTTGTCTGTGTTTGAAACATCTTGATTAGACCTTTGTTCCCCAACTTGGGTATTTGGCTTAGAATAATACATATTCATTTGATTTATATGGCATAAGGATTGTTTACCTTTTAAATCTACCAAGTATGTAGCTCGCCCAAGGGCTTTTAACACTGTACCCACTTCAGGGATATCTTCCTTTCTCCTATGTACACGAACTTGCTCCCCTATCTGAAATGTAATTACATTTGGCACATAAGACTGTTTAGCAGCTGGTTTCAGCTTGCTGAGAGGTGTTCGTACTGGAAAGGTAAAGATCATTTCTGCTGGAGTGATATTAGTTACTGTGCTTGGCGTATTTCGGTACTGGAAAAGGAAATTATAAACTTTATGCTTAATTGACAATTTTTACTCGGACATTAGCATTTTCTTAAGACCAGTCTTTGCTGTTCGCACTCCCCTTTCTGCAAGGCCATTCGCCTGAGGATGATAAGGTGGGCTTTTAGAAGCTATTATGTCATTATCTGTACAAAATGACAAGAAATTGAAGGAATCAAAGGGAGGACCATTGTCGGTCACTATTTGAGCAGGAAGTCCGAACGTGGCAAAGCATGCTTTCAATCTGTCAATTACAGCTGTGGAGGAGGTACCCCCAACATCCCATATTTCCAGCCATTTACTATGACTGTCAAGCAATATCAGATACACTTCAGTATTAAAATAAAAGAAATCTAAGTGCAGGCGAGTCCAATTACTGTTCGTTGAAGGCCAAACATGTTGTATTGGTGAAATCGCCTGAAAATTTACTCTATCGCATGGTTCACACAGTTTAATATACTCGTCAATGTCTTTGGCAAAATTTGGCCAGTAAACCACATTCCTTGCTCTCATTTTCATCCTTACACTACCTGGACCTGGATGTCCACCATGAAGGGTATCCAGTACTCAACTTCTTAATTCAAAGGGGATTACCACACGATCTCCAAAAAAAAAGACACCCTTCTACCACTGACAGGCTATAGCGTATTTCAAAATACGGTTTGAGTGCTGGCATTGTCACTTGTTGTGGCCAACCCGACTGTGTTAACTCAATAGCCTTTGTCAATACAGGATCATCTGCTACAATTTCAGCATTTATGGGTAACCCTGACAGTTCAGTTATTACACTTTTTACACTTTCTACAATTTCATCTTGACTGGGAAGTCTAGACAACATGTCTGCGGGTCCCATATTTTCACTTTTTCTATACTCTGCTTTGTATTTGAATGCTGCTAAAGTAGTAGCACAACATTGTGATTTGGCAGCTGCTACTACTGGCATGGGTCTTTCAGGTGACAATATGGATTTTAAGGGCAAGTTATCTGTAACTAATATAAACTCTCATACCTATTACATTACAGAATATATATTTTACAAAATGATAATCAGCTCATAATTTGCTAGTGACCAAAAGGATTTTGAATTCTGCTTGTAATTATAGCTGTCATAAAATTGGGTCTCGGAATTAAGAGTAATATAAATTGTGGTTTGAAAGGCTGACTGAGTGTTTTTACAACATTCACTACAATATGTTCCAGAGTAGTGGACTGGATTCCCAACTCTTTCACAAGGTGCCCTTCGTTGCAGTGACGTTGCAACCAAACAACAATCTCATATCAGACCATCTTTCGCTGTGGATGTTGTAATGGTCATATAGATGAGGAACTCAGGGTTCATATATGCCTTTTTGTTGAGCATCGACCTCATGGGCTTGTTCAGTGTCCCTCTCAAAACGGACGATTGTGTCTATCACTATGGCGTTACGTTGCTGGGTACGGATTGCAACAATGTCTACTTTTCTAACACATCCTGTAGTAGATATACAGTGGACTTTTTCTTGGGCGTGCCAACCTTATTCACACAGTGCACAGGCCAAAAGTGATCTCGCTCTGTGATGGCGTTTTCCGTAGCAGTTCTCCCTTATGACAGAAGCCAAGCACATGTACTAGTGTTTCTATATCACTAGGGTTCCTATCTCACCACAGTCAGGATGACGGCAGCAGATTGTGCTTAGGTTTCTGCCAGGGACTGCTCCAACAGCTACGATGTTGTAGGACTTTCTAAATGCATCTGTCCGTTCAGAGTTCGATAGTCCATTTGGGTTGCTCACTCAGAGGTTAACTTTGGGGGAGTCTACATTTCACTGCAATGCCTTTCTTTAGACTGTGCATTGGCCAGGTGTGGAAGGCTTTACCTAATATATCTGCCTTTCTTGTGGTTGTTACCTGGATCACCGATGTTGAGCTTCTCCAATACACCTTGATTCTCCCTTTCTAATATAGGAAAGCACAACAAGGTGGACATACAATTAATCAATCTGTCAATCAATGGACAGGAAAGGATGATAGATAAATCATCCATCATCGGCTTTAACTCGAATCCGAGTATAATCTTCTTCCTTCAGTCCAGTTTGTGGATGTGTTTACGGTGACTAAAGGGTCCAATCCTGGCATGGAACAAGCGACCACACAAGTCACATAGTATTGCTGGAAGAGGACGTGGTTGGGCTGCTCGAAGTTTCCTAGCTTGACGCTTGGCCTCTTCATTTGTGTGTCGATCCCTTTCAAACGTCTTTACAGTATCCGAGATGATACGGCGCCAAGTTGAGCGGTCTTCAGCCAGCATGTCCCAGGTTTGTGAATCAAGACCTGTCAATTTCAGGGTATGCTTAAATTGGTCCTTGTAGCGCCTCTTAGGGCCACCATGAGGCCTGGTGCCATAGCATAACTCACCATATAGCATCTGACGAGGTAATCTCACATCATCCATCCGATGGACATGACCAATCCATCTAAATTGGTGACCTATTATGGATGATTCTATGCTGTTGATTTGAGCCTTTTCCAGAACAGCAATATTGGTAATGCGGTCTTCCCATTTAATCCTCAGGATTGATCGAAGTTTTTGTAGGTGGAAACGCTCAAGCTTCCTGAGATCACGTCGGTAAAGGGTCCACGTTTCACAGCCATACAACAATTTAATAATAACTACTGCTTTGTACACCATAAGCTTTGTACTCGTGGACAGATCTTTATTCATGAAGACCCGGTGCGCTAATCATCCATATGCTGCATGGGCTGCACCAATTCTCTTATCCACATCCTGCTCACAGGTACAGCTCACAGAAATGGTACTGCCCAGGTACGAGAAGTGGTCTACCTGTTCTAATGGCAAATTTGAGATGGAGATATTGAACTGAGGAAGAGGTGTGCCTGGTGAAGGTTGTGCCAAGACTTGAGTCTTATTGACATTTATGGTAAGACCAAAGCGATCACATGCACTTTTGTAACAATTAACTGACTCTTGCAGCTCTTCTGGTGTGAGAGTTGGCGACGCAGCATCATCTGCATACAACATGTTAGTAACCTGAGTTTTCCTCAAGGAGCGGAGACGAGTTAGGTTGAAAAGCCCTCCATCAAAATGATACTTGACCTCCACACCTGGGGTGTTTGTGGGTGAATCATAAAGCATTGCAGCCAAGTACAGCGCGAAAAGCGTTGGAGCCAGTACACATCCTCGTTTCAGTCCATGGGTAATAGGAAATTCATCGGACATCTTATTCTGATGGCAAACCTGACCAGTCATGCCATCATGGAGAGCCTTGATTAGATCTTCAAATCGCTGAGGGCAACCAAACCGCTTCAGCACCGCCCACATGGCTGGTCTTGGAACCGAATCAAATTCCTTTTCCAAGTCATAAAAGACTAAGAAGAGTGGATTCTGTTGTTCTCTACATTTTTCTTGTAGCTGTCTCACACAGAAAATCAAGTCAATTGTGCTTATGGAAGCTCTAAATCCACATTGTGACTCTGGGAGGATCTTCTCAGAGATAACCTTGAGGCGGTTAAGTAGAATTCTTGCAAGAATCTTCCTCACAATTGATAGCAGTGATATACCACGGTAGTTGCCACAAACACTGCGATCACCCTTTTTAAAGATAGTGACGATAGTGGCATTCTTTAGGTCTCCAGGTACCTTTCTTGATTCCCATATTCTGAGGATAAGGGTGAAAATCCTTGTTTTGAGGGAACGACCTCCGGCTTGAATTAGTTCCAGAGGGATGTTATCTGGGCCAGGTGCTTTTCTGGGTTTCAATTGGGTGAGAGCTGCACTGAAATCATGATAATTAGCAGGTACTGCCAACCACAGTTGTTCAGGTTGTTGCGGCACATCACAAAGGAAGTCTTCAGCAGCTGCTGATGGACGATTTAGGAGAAGTGCTCCTTCCAGCGTTCCAAGATTTCTTGACTATCAGTAAAGGTAGTAGAATTATCAGAGCTTTTCAGTGTACCTGATGATGAGCGAGGTGGTCCGTATATTTCCTTGAGTACTGCATAGAAGTTCCTCAAGTCTCGAGCATCCGATAGTCTCTGCAGTTCCTGAGCCTTCTGTTGCCACCAAGTATTTTTAATCTGCCTTATCTGCGTCTGGCACTTACCCTTGAGTTCCAGTAGTTTACCTCTCTTTGTGTTGGAAGTTGGGTCTTGAAGATGGGCAAGATAGGCATTCCTTTTGGCATTGATGAGAGACAGAATTTCCTCATTGTTGTCATCAAACCAGTCTTGTCTTTTCCGCACTATAAAACCAATGGTTTCCTCAGCTGACTGTGTGATAACCTACTGTAGTGTGGCCCATTCTTGCTGAATGTCATTTGTTACTGGATTTTCTGATAACTGGGTGACGATCCTGTTTCCAAAATGTTTGTACATGGATTCATCCTGAAGTTTGGATGTATTAAACTTCTTTCTTGGCAAATTTTTGATGTTCCTAGGTGGTTTAGGTCTGATGGATATCCTGAGCTTACATATAAGAAGTTTATGATCTGTCCAGCAATCGTCTATATTCCTTGCTGTTCTGGTAATAAGAGTGTCCTTCTCATCACATTGCCGGGTAATGATATAATCAAGAATGTGCCAATATTTGGAACGAGGATGCATCCACGTGGTTTTGAAGCGGTTAGGTAGCCGGAACTGCGTGTTTGTAATGAAAAGTTCGTGTTCTGCACAAAGACCAAGAAGCAACAGTCCATTGGGATTACATTTTCCAAGTCCCTGTTTGCCCATCACATTATTCCATAGCCTGTGATCTTTCCCAACTCTGGCATTGAAGTCACCGAGGAGCAAGAGTTTATCTGCAGATGGTACCTTGGAGATGATTTCACTTAGCTGATTATAGAAATGAGCCTTTACTTCATCATCAGAATCTAAAGGTAGGAGCATAGGCAGAGATGAGTGTCATAAAGGAACCTCCTGAGAGTGGTATGCGGAGAGTCATGAGCCTTTCGCTGATTGCTGGTGGCGTAAGTTGGTGATAATTGACCAGTTTGGTCTTCACAGCGAAGCCCACACCATGAATAGGACATTCACCCTCCTCCTTTCCAGAAGATGGTATATCCTGTTCCAGATTCAGTAATCTTGCCTTCAGAAGACAGCCTAGTTTCACTGAGAGCAGCAATGTCAACGTTGAGTCTTGATAACTCATGGGTTACGAGAGCTGACCTTCTCTCAGGTCTAACGTTATTGTCCAAATCAAGCAAAGTTCTGATGTTCCATGATCCAATAATCAATTTGTGATTCTTTACTGTTTTTGAGTTTCGACCGCATGAGGGGTGACCTGCTGAGTGCGGTTGCCCAGCCGGACCAAGATTGTGACTTCCGATGTTTAGCCCACCTTTCCTAGGGCCTTCCCCATGTGGGGTGGGCAGCGGTGATCCTAAATAGGCCTGCGCAAACACAGATGCAGGACCGAATTCCTGAGTAGTCACAGATTCTCCGGAAGACGACCATCACACATCTGCTGCCAACGTGCAGGTCCGAATTAGGGGCTTCCAGTTACACCCATAACCTGTCCCCACCGTCCATATCCCATCGCCGTTGGACTTTGAAAGTAAGTGACGTTCGGAAGAAGTGCCACTGGCGTGAATTTGTTTAGGGTGGATCTCAGCTTGCCAGGACGAGACCCACACACTATGATCTCTGAGCCTTATCCTGCGGCTCATGAAGAATGAGACATGCAGGACCGAACACAGAGATTGCAACGAACTGCCGCAAACTCAAGTACTACTGAGGTGCGCCTTTACAGCCAGTCCGTCTGGCCTGACCTCGCCTCTATGACTGTTGGGAGCCATGAGAGTGATTGGCTCCTCCTCCGCTCATTTTGCCGTTGGGCCAAAATGTGCCCATCATAACTATGGACAACAGTTTGCCCTATTAAACCTGAGCAATAGGCTGCCCCTTCCGCCAACCACACTGTGCCAGAGTTCACCTCTTTCACTGCAGGCACCGTTGAGGACTTCACCGTAACCCTGGCAAGGGACCCTAACAGGGTACTACCAGCTGGGTCAGCTGGACCAAGGTTTTTTTAAAGAGGTGTTACTCCTCTATCACTCCAGCACAGGGTTGACAACTTAGAAAGAATAGGTCATTTATTGGGAACATTTATGAGTTTCAGTGGGGCAGAGGTGGCTTTTATGCTTTAATTGCTTCTCATTCTGTTAAACTAACCTTTTTGAACAGCTACATCATGAATGGTAGAGTTTGCATCTGTTGAAAACTCTGAGGTGACCTTCTTACTTCCGGATTGCTTTGGTGGATTGCCAACTCTCACCAGGGACTTTTCCGGTGTGACTTGAGGATTTGGTCGTAGCCTTTGTAGAACAGTGGCAACAGTAGGAAGGCTAATATCAGTAGATGCACAGCCGAGATCTGTTGACGAGTAGGATGTTCGACTTGTGCCCTTGGGAGCACTGTTCTTTGTCGGCTGTGAAGGTTGCATTAATTGAGCTGTCTCTACACCAGAAGCAGGAAGGCTAATATCAGAAGATGCACAGCTGAGATCTGTTGACGAGTGGGATGTTCGACGCCTGTCCTCAGAAGCACTCTTTTTTGTCAGCTGTGAAAGTTGCATTAATTGAGCTGTCTCTACACCTGAAGCAGGAAGGCTAATATCAGAAGATGTACAGCTGAGATCTGTTGACGAGTGGGATGTTCGACTTGTGTCCATGGAAGCACTCTTCTTTGTCGGCTGTGAAGATAGATAAATAGAATGAGAGAGAAAGGGAAAAACTTGTAAAAAGGGCAGATAATCTCCACAACCGGACATGCCGCTGTCTTTGAAGGTGGGCATTCACACAATCAATGCAATCACTAGCCCTCCAATGCTATTTCTTAGTTCAAGAAATATTACCACTCAAAGGTTGGCAAATAGTCAGCAATATCCCATAAGACTGCATGCCACACGCTATGCTGATTCGTCATTAGCTTATCAATATACATTCATTTGTACAGTGATATTATGTTCTCTTGTCAAATGGGACAACTGGTGTCATGCACTTGAGACACACTGTCACTTCTCGACTGTAACCTTCGACTCCATAGCATGTTGAAGTTGACTTGTCTAGTGACTTGTCCAAACATGCTGCATGCAAGCTCCTATCCTAGATAGGAAGATGCTACCTGTTTTGCTTTAGTACCGAGAGATTAAAAAGGAGTTCCTGTGTGAAACAATGTTTGAAGTCTTGTAACTCTGGAACAATGTGTCTGCTGTGGTTGCGTTTCAGATTTAGACGGATATATTCCGATACCCTATGGGCTGTTAAGGAGGGGGTATAATTTTGAAACTCAACACACTATAGATTTAACCTGTGGCATTGAACATTGTTTCGCCCAGTTCATTCCTTGGGTGATTCATTGATCTTTCGTAATACTTAACGAGACCAGTTTCGGCAGTGTTTGGTAGACCTATCTGTTTCAGGAACAGTATAGTCAAGGTAATCGAACAATCGCTTTTCAGTCTGTCAACAGAGCAACGCGCCCAATTAATCTAACAACTTCTTATCACACTTACTAACCAGGAAAACTACATGGTTTAATTATACATTTCTACTCTTCAATGCATTTTCCTAATTGAGGAGTTTAATTTAAGAACATGTTTCATTCGTCGTGCGAAGATCATCAAAACCTGTTCACTTAAGGCTTTTAAAACTTTTGCATATACAGGGTTAGCCCAAATTATATAAGCAATTTCATGTACATGTATTATTGAAAGTATATAGCTTACAGCATTGACACACATACCAATTAAAAGAGAAACTCTTCAAGTTTTTTGAGTCTGCTTGCTAAAAATGCTCGATGTGCTCACGGCAATCATCGATATGGTAGTCCAACTCCAACCACACATGGTGAAGCATATCCCGGTCAATTTTAGCTCCAGCCGCATGGATCCAATTCCTCAGTTCAACAAGATTAACTGGCATGGGTTGTACATAAACTTCATCTTTGATAAATCCCCATAAAAAGTAATCACATGGGGTCAGATCAGGTGACCAGGGAGGCCAACACATAAGACACCGATCTATGATCGAAGCCCATCCAGTCCAATATTTAGGGAGTTGTTCATTAAGATAGTGGCGCAAGGTGGAAATGTGGGAGAACTCAACAGTTTCGTCGGAGGCAGACGGGCGGCCGGTGGATTGTTTTCTTACACAGACATCCTGTGGTTACAAATTTCGAATACCATGCACGTATAGTGTTTTCGTATTTGGTGGTTCCTTGTGTAATCATGTGCGGAAATGTCTTTGAACAGTGCTTACAGACTTTAGATGAGTGAAATTCAAAAAAACAATAAGCACGCTAATCATCCATATGCTGCATGGGCTGCACCAATTCTCTTATCCACATCCTGCTCACAGGTACAGCTCACAGAAATGGTACTGCCCAGGTACGAGAAGTGGTCTACCTGTTCTAATGGCAAATTTGAGATGGAGATATTGAACTGAGGAAGAGGTGTGCCTGGTGAAGGTTGTGCCAAGACTTGAGTCTTATTGACATTTATGGTAAGACCAAAGCGATCACATGCACTTTTGTAACAATTAACTGACTCTTGCAGCTCTTCTGGTGTGAGAGTTGGCGACGCAGCATCATCTGCATACAACATGTTAGTAACCTGAGTTTTCCTCAAGGAGCGGAGACGAGTTAGGTTGAAAAGCCCTCCATCAAAATGATACTTGACCTCCACACCTGGGGTGTTTGTGGGTGAATCATAAAGCATTGCAGCCAAGTACAGCGCGAAAAGCGTTGGAGCCAGTACACATCCTCGTTTCAGTCCATGGGTAATAGGAAATTCATCGGACATCTTATTCTGATGGCAAACCTGACCAGTCATGCCATCATGGAGAGCCTTGATTAGATCTTCAAATCGCTGAGGGCAACCAAACCGCTTCAGCACCGCCCACATGGCTGGTCTTGGAACCGAATCAAATTCCTTTTCCAAGTCATAAAAGACTAAGAAGAGTGGATTCTGTTGTTCTCTACATTTTTCTTGTAGCTGTCTCACACAGAAAATCAAGTCAATTGTGCTTATGGAAGCTCTAAATCCACATTGTGACTCTGGGAGGATCTTCTCAGAGATAACCTTGAGGCGGTTAAGTAGAATTCTTGCAAGAATCTTCCCCACAATTGATAGCAGTGATATACCACGGTAGTTGCCACAAACACTGCGATCACCCTTTTTAAAGATAGTGACGATAGTGGCATTCTTTAGGTCTCCAGGTACCTTTCTTGATTCCCATATTCTGAGGATAAGGGTGAAAATCCTTGTTTTGAGGGAACGACCTCCGGCTTGAATTAGTTCCAGAGGGATGTTATCTGGGCCAGGTGCTTTTCTGGGTTTCAATTGGGTGAGAGCTGCACTGAAATCATGATAATTAGCAGGTACTGCCAACCACAGTTGTTCAGGTTGTTGCGGCACATCACAAAGGAAGTCTTCAGCAGCTGCTGATGGACGATTTAGGAGAAGTGCTCCTTCCAGCGTTCCAAGATTTCTTGACTATCAGTAAAGGTAGTAGAATTATCAGAGCTTTTCAGTGTACCTGATGATGAGCGAGGTGGTCCGTATATTTCCTTGAGTACTGCATAGAAGTTCCTCAAGTCTCGAGCATCCGATAGTCTCTGCAGTTCCTGAGCCTTCTGTTGCCACCAAGTATTTTTAATCTGCCTTATCTGCGTCTGGCACTTACCCTTGAGTTCCAGTAGTTTATCTCTCTTTGTGTTGGAAGTTGGGTCTTGAAGATGGGCAAGATAGGCATTCCTTTTGGCATTGATGAGAGACAGAATTTCCTCATTGTTGTCATCAAACCAGTCTTGTCTTTTCCGCACTATAAAACCAATGGTTTCCTCAGCTGACTGTGTGATAACCTACTGTAGTGTGGCCCATTCTTGCTGAATGTCATTTGTTACTGGATTTTCTGATAACTGGGTGACGATCCTGTTTCCAAAATGTTTGTACATGGATTCATCCTGAAGTTTGGATGTATTAAACTTCTTTCTTGGCAAATTTTTGATGTTCCTAGGTGGTTTAGGTCTGATGGATATCCTGAGCTTACATATAAGAAGTTTATGATCTGTCCAGCAATCGTCTATATTCCTTGCTGTTCTGGTAATAAGAGTGTCCTTCTCATCACATTGCCGGGTAATGATATAATCAAGAATGTGCCAATATTTGGAACGAGGATGCATCCACGTGGTTTTGAAGCGGTTAGGTAGCCGGAACTGCGTGTTTGTAATGAAAAGTTCGTGTTCTGCACAAAGACCAAGAAGCAACAGTCCATTGGGATTACATTTTCCAAGTCCCTGTTTGCCCATCACATTATTCCATAGCCTGTGATCTTTCCCAACTCTGGCATTGAAGTCACCGAGGAGCAAGAGTTTATCTGCAGATGGTACCTTGGAGATGATTTCACTTAGCTGATTATAGAAATGAGCCTTTACTTCATCATCAGAATCTAAGGTAGGAGCATAGGCAGAGATGAGTGTCATAAAGGAACCTCCTGAGAGTGGTATGCGGAGAGTCATGAGCCTTTCGCTGATTGCTGGTGGCGTAAGTTGGTGATAATTGACCAGTTTGGTCTTCACAGCGAAGCCCACACCATGAATAGGACATTCACCCTCCTCCTTTCCAGAAGATGGTATATCCTGTTCCAGATTCAGTAATCTTGCCTTCAGAAGACAGCCTAGTTTCACTGAGAGCAGCAATGTCAACGTTGAGTCTTGATAACTCATGGGTTACGAGAGCTGACCTTCTCTCAGGTCTAACGTTATTGTCCAAATCAAGCAAAGTTCTGATGTTCCATGATCCAATAATCAATTTGTGATTCTTTACTGTTTTTGAGTTTCGACCGCATGAGGGGTGACCTGCTGAGTGCGGTTGCCCAGCCGGACCAAGATTGTGACTTCCGATGTTTAGCCCACCTTTCCTAGGGCCTTCCCCATGTGGGGTGGGCAGCGGTGATCCTAAATAGGCCTGCGCAAACACAGATGCAGGACCGAATTCCTGAGTAGTCACAGATTCTCCGGAAGACGACCATCACACATCTGCTGCCAACGTGCAGGTCCGAATTAGGGGCTTCCAGTTACACCCATAACCTGTCCCCACCGTCCATATCCCATCGCCGTTGGACTTTGAAAGTAAGTGACGTTCGGAAGAAGTGCCACTGGCGTGAATTTGTTTAGGGTGGATCTCAGCTTGCCAGGACGAGACCCACACACTATGATCTCTGAGCCTTATCCTGCGGCTCATGAAGAATGAGACATGCAGGACCGAACACAGAGATTGCAACGAACTGCCGCAAACTCAAGTACTACTGAGGTGCGCCTTTACAGCCAGTCCGTCTGGCCTGACCTCGCCTCTATGACTGTTGGGAGCCATGAGAGTGATTGGCTCCTCCTCCGCTCATTTTGCCGTTGGGCCAAAATGTGCCCATCATAACTATGGACAACAGTTTGCCCTATTAAACCTGAGCAATAGGCTGCCCCTTCCGCCAACCACACTGTGCCAGAGTTCACCTCTTTCACTGCAGGCACCGTTGAGGACTTCACCGTAACCCTGGCAAGGGACCCTAACAGGGTACTACCAGCTGGGTCAGCTGGACCAAGGTTTTTTTAAAGAGGTGTTACTCCTCTATCACTCCAGCACAGGGTTGACATCTTAGAAAGAATAGGTCATTTATTGGGAACATTTATGAGTTTCAGTGGGGCAGAGGTGGCTTTTATGCTTTAATTGCTTCTCATTCTGTTAAACTAACCTTTTTGAACAGCTACATCATGAATGGTAGAGTTTGCATCTGTTGAAAACTCTGAGGTGACCTTCTTACTTCCGGATTGCTTTGGTGGATTGCCAACTCTCACCAGGGACTTTTCCGGTGTGACTTGAGGATTTGGTCGTAGCCTTTGTAGAACAGTGGCAACAGTAGGAAGGCTAATATCAGTAGATGCACAGCCGAGATCTGTTGACGAGTAGGATGTTCGACTTGTGCCCTTGGGAGCACTGTTCTTTGTCGGCTGTGAAGGTTGCATTAATTGAGCTGTCTCTACACCAGAAGCAGGAAGGCTAATATCAGAAGATGCACAGCTGAGATCTGTTGACGAGTGGGATGTTCGACGCCTGTCCTCAGAAGCACTCTTTTTTGTCAGCTGTGAAAGTTGCATTAATTGAGCTGTCTCTACACCTGAAGCAGGAAGGCTAATATCAGAAGATGTACAGCTGAGATCTGTTGACGAGTGGGATGTTCGACTTGTGTCCATGGAAGCACTCTTCTTTGTCGGCTGTGAAGATAGATAAATAGAATGAGAGAGAAAGGGAAAAACTTGTAAAAAGGGCAGATAATCTCCACAACCGGACATGCCGCTGTCTTTGAAGGTGGGCATTCACACAATCAATGCAATCACTAGCCCTCCAATGCTATTTCTTAGTTCAAGAAATATTACCACTCAAAGGTTGGCAAATAGTCAGCAATATCCCATAAGACTGCATGCCACACGCTATGCTGATTCGTCATTAGCTTATCAATATACATTCATTTGTACAGTGATATTATGTTCTCTTGTCAAATGGGACAACTGGTGTCATGCACTTGAGACACACTGTCACTTCTCGACTGTAACCTTCGACTCCATAGCATGTTGAAGTTGACTTGTCTAGTGACTTGTCCAAACATGCTGCATGCAAGCTCCTATCCTAGATAGGAAGATGCTACCTGTTTTGCTTTAGTACCGAGAGATTAAAAAGGAGTTCCTGTGTGAAACAATGTTTGAAGTCTTGTAACTCTGGAACAATGTGTCTGCTGTGGTTGCGTTTCAGATTTAGACGGATATATTCCGATACCCTATGGGCTGTTAAGGAGGGGGTATAATTTTGAAACTCAACACACTATAGATTTAACCTGTGGCATTGAACATTGTTTCGCCCAGTTCATTCCTTGGGTGATTCATTGATCTTTCGTAATACTTAACGAGACCAGTTTCGGCAGTGTTTGGTAGACCTATCTGTTTCAGGAACAGTATAGTCAAGGTAATCGAACAATCGCTTTTCAGTCTGTCAACAGAGCAACGCGCCCAATTAATCTAACAACTTCTTATCACACTTACTAACCAGGAAAACTACATGGTTTAATTATACATTTCTACTCTTCAATGCATTTTCCTAATTGAGGAGTTTAATTTAAGAACATGTTTCATTCGTCGTGCGAAGATCATCAAAACCTGTTCACTTAAGGCTTTTAAAACTTTTGCATATACAGGGTTAGCCCAAATTATATAAGCAATTTCATGTACATGTATTATTGAAAGTATATAGCTTACAGCATTGACACACATACCAATTAAAAGAGAAACTCTTCAAGTTTTTTGAGTCTGCTTGCTAAAAATGCTCGATGTGCTCACGGCAATCATCGATATGGTAGTCCAACTCCAACCACACATGGTGAAGCATATCCCGGTCAATTTTAGCTCCAGTCTTTGAACAGTGCTTACAGACTTTAGATGAGTGAAATTCAAAAAAACAATAAGCACGCTCCTCGCCTGCTGCCGGGCAGATAACACTGCCTGGCGGCTGACCAGTGTACTAAGCCTTTCCGCAGTAACCTTCAGACAAAAATTGGCGAGTTTCTCTTTTCATTGGTATATGTTTCAATGCTGTAGGCTATATACTCTCAATAATACATGTACATGAAATCGCTTAAATCATTTTTCTAACCCTGTATATACAACTGTTTTCAAATTAATTTTAGTTTTATATGTTCATTTATGGCATTTCTTCTATTGGTGTTATTATCAGTATTATTATTAGTGCTATTTCTTAGCACTATTGACACACTATTAATATTGAATTGAAGCACTTATTTTGACCAGAACACGCAAGCCAGACAAGGTTGGTCCTCTCAGGACCATAGCAAGCAACAGATCTGATGGAAGGTGTCTCCAGTAATCAGATAAGTGGTTCAATTGAATATTAATAGTGTAAATAGTGATATAAAATTATGGTATTAAATAATTTTAATAATAGAACATAATAATTAAAAAACGTGCCATAAATCAATATATCGAAATAAAAATGAAAATATACCAGTAATTGTACATAAGTGTTATGTCTACATACAAAAGTTTCTAAAAGCCTCCTTCTGCCTATCATAATGTCTGTCTTTCATCCATGTTTCTTTCCTCTTTTTCTGTCCATTGATTGTATTGTGTTTTCCTATATTAGAAAGTAAGAAACAAGGTGTATTGGAGAAGCTCAACATCGGCATACCGGATCTGATAATGTTCACATGACGAACGAAACATGCCATCGAATTAAACCCCTTGGTTAGAAAATATAATTAATCCATGATATATTTTCCAGGTCAGTAAGTGTGATAACTAATTGTTAATCCCCACCCCATTTAATTGTGCACGTTACTGTGTTGACAGACTGAAAAGCAATTCATTAGTTAGATAATAAAGTCAAACGTGAAAAATGGTTTCTAAAACTTATATACCGGTAGTCAGAAAACAGAGCTGCGGTGATTGCTGGGTGGCAGTTAAACTAATGAAGTCTGGACTACCATGAACTGAATGGGCTGTGAATTCTTCCCAATTGAGCTGTAGCCTATATGAAATGTAGACACCAACAAATTGTGAAAGTTCGAACCCTCTGAAACATACTCTTGTATTATAACTGTAGTGTGATATCACAAGGTTTGACCGTTTGTAAATATTAGCCTAGATGTAATATAAAAATTGTATTCATTGTTGTCTTGCTATGAAACTGTTCAATTAAAGGAGGGAAGAAAGTACGGTATTCTTTCTTGAAACTTGTGATAGAATTAGTTCCCCTTAGCGCTCGTGTGTTGGGGAGCTTGGAGATGCGGTGTCTGATGATCTGATCTGATGTAACAGTTGTGCTAAGTCCTCAGCCAGTTTATAACAGTAGGGCAGTGATAGGACTTGTACCACAGTGGAACTACCTTGGTTAACCACAATGGTTTTGTTGTGGTTTCACTTCATAGGTGCAGTATTTACATTTACAAATTTATGATGTCATGTTGTTAATTGATTTTAGAGGCTTGTGTTTGGATGTGTGTTGGATTTGTCTGATAACTTGTGTTTCTGTGGTGTGTAACTGTAATTATTAGGGTTAAGGATGGGGTTAGTGCCCTGGAACTTAAATAAGGTAGCAGCCCATCATTTGCCTGGAGGGAGTGCGGAAAACCCCAGGGAAAACTATACTCAAGATCATTGCTGTCAGTGCCAGGATTCAAAAAACCAACCTCTGGACTGGCTGCAGGTAACTACTACAGTCTTGGCACATGGCTGTGTCACAGGATAGAGTTACAGTATAACCTCGGTAATCCGAGGTAATTGGGACAAAGTGGAGCTCGAATTTGGGAAATCTCGGATTACACAAAGTTACGAAATTTAAAGACCTTTAATTTAAAATTTGATGCACAAGAACCTTGTGTTTAAATATTATTACAGAAAACTGCATTATTTCATCAGTTATCCTATAATTTGTTGCATTTAGGCTTTGTTTTAGAAAGAAAAACAATATTCTACAAAAGAAATGCAAATATGTACATATTTACTTAAAGTACAGAATGATATTTATTATACTGTACATATGTGCAGTACTGAAAATACGTAATAGGCTACTGTACCTTACTTTCTAAAAAAAGAGTCAATGGGTTTTTATTTCTGAAAAGAACATCTGTTCTTAGCAGCATAATCCCGCCACCTTCATAGAAGCATGACGTATTTTTTTTATAAGCTGATGTCGCTGCACTCTGTTGTTCCACGTATCGCAGAGCTAACTCCAGTGCCACCGTCCCTTCAGCATGACTCACTTTGGCAACGCGTAAATCATCTCCTTCCCCTTCATCGCTGCTCTCACTGCTTTCTTCGTTAATAGCTTCCACAACAGCACTGTCGGTCACTTCTTATTGTTCGTCTTGGCACAAACAGTCTTGCACTTCATTTTCGTCTGCATTCTCCCACTCAGGAAGCTGCTGAACGAGATGTAGGCTAACAACTGTTCAACGCATGCGCGCTTCTCCGCCGAAGACCTTGGGTAAGCTATGCGTCTCACTGTCATCCACCTCGGATCAAACGGAGGCTCGGACTACCGGGGTTCTACTGTATATCAATCCAGTCACAGCTCTCTGGATTTTGTTTGTAGGCCTATGGACTATCTCAAGTGCAACACAGCTTTTGCTGTATTTTAGAAAAGATTTTTACAAAATATCTTAACTCAAGGTATATTCACCAAATTGTACATTTATTCTGAAAATTGATTTAAAGTTATAACTAAATGTGGAAGTGAAAAGTACTTGTGACTCAGTAAACTATGTGAATGCAATAATATGTGTTGTTAATTGCCTCATACACCATATCCCATTTTTTTCATATATTATTACGAAGCAAATTGTCTGAAGGAACAGCTAAACCTGTCAGACAATGGCCCAATTTAAAGCTCTATAGATGTGCAGAGTTCTTATAAGGAAAATAATGCAACCATATATTTTTAATTAGCAACCCGCCCCGGTTTTGCCCAGTATTTTTAACGGCTTACCCAGCATAGCCTTAAAAGGCGCACCGATGGCAGGTCCCAAATGCAATTCAGAAAAGCTGAGGTGAACAGCGATACTCCAAACACATATACCCTTATCTGAAGTCTTAACTAGACACGACTCGACAGTTTGAAGCTGGGGTGATAGGCTCGCTCTGAAGCTAGTAATTTAAATTTTCACTGAATGGAGATTGTTGGAAGAAATGAAAACGTAAAAACACTTATAGTGGGTGACATATTAAAGATAGAAATATGCTATTTTGGACTTTTTTTTGTAGAACTTTTCATGCTGAACATTTCTTACACTCATAGTATATAGGTATTTTTAACGGTTTACCCAGTGTAAGCTTAAACACGCACGGACGACCTTCGACTCTATTAACTGAAATCGTTACTGCTCGGCTTCCTTTGGTCATAAATGGGGGGGGGGGGGGCGTGGTGGCACAGTGGTCAAGCTGTTGGCCTCTCACCACGGTTAACCGGGTTCGATTCCCAGTCAATGCATGTGAGATTTTCAAAGTGAAATGCCATGTCCTATGGTTCGGATTCCACGTAAAAAGGAGGTCCCGTGGCTTATGATCTCTCGAGATTAACGGTCACGTAAAACTACAATCTTCCTTCTTCACAAATGAATGTTTTTCTACTGAAACCTTCCTTGAAAAATCCTTTACAGAATGGTGAAAACCGCATCAAAATCTATCCAGTGGTTCTCGAGATCACCTGTTAATTCCAAGAATCGGGGACTTTTAATGGTAGAATGTTGAGTTCTCGGTGGAATACGCCCACTGCTTCCTTTCAAAACTAGGTAGTTCCTGCACTCGCCATGATCAAAATATATCAGGCAGGGTAGGCAGATCCTATCTAAACATTTAGAAATAGAAAAGAAAAGTGTCAACTGAAGTTGTATTTCATGTCTTCTCATTATATGTACAGTATATTAATATTGTATTCATAGTGTTTCAAACAACATTTTGTCATTTCAAACTATCCGGTCTTAGTGTATGTTCCCTGCCATTTAAACCTGAGCGCTAAACCAGTCCCTACAACTAGACAAGATCTCTTCGTTGGGCAGGCAAGCTCGGCTTCAGTGTGCTTGGCCCTTGAATGAGCATTAATACAAACAACGTAGTCCTTGTCCATGCTCAACGCATGCGTATAATACTTTGTCAGGCAAGTTTAGATCTTGCCTGCCCTTCCGATTAGTGACGATAATTACAGACTATCAACGAACCTTGGGAAAGATCCCTTGCGCAGAGTATTCAAGTTCCTTGCCTCATGCTGTCAATTGGCGTCAATAATGAAATTACTTCTAAATTGTTATGTATTTTGTGACTCTTGTTTGTAAGTATTAATTTGTTGTTGTTGTTGTTGTTGTTGTTGTTGTTGTTGTTGTTGTTGGGGTCTTCAGTCTTTTGACTGGTTTGATGCAGCCCTCCATGCCTCCCTGTCCTGAGCTAATCGTTTCATCTCTACATAGCTACCACACCCTACATCCGAGGCAATCTGTTTAATATATTCTAACCTTGGTCTACCCCTACAGTTCTTGTCCTCGACCCTTCCTTCCATAACTAAGCTTGCTATTCCTGGGTGTCTTAGTATGTGTCCTACCAACCTATCTCTTCTATTCATTAGCATTCGCCAGAAACATCTCTCCTCTCCCACTCGTCTTAATACCCCTTCGTTTGTAACCCTATCTATCCATCTGATCTTCATCATTCTCCTGTAACACCACATTTCAAACGCTTCAATTCTCCTCTTTTCAGCTGCACCAATAGTCCAAGTTTCACTTCCATAGAGTGCAACACTCCAGACAAAGGTTTTCAAAAATGTCTTCCTAATACCTAAATCTATATTCGATGTCAACAGATTACTTTTCTGTAGAAATGCTTTCCATTCCTGAGCCAACCTACTTTTTATATCCTCTTTACTTCGTCCATCACTGGTTATTTTGCTTCCTAAGTAACAGAAGTCTCCCACTTCCTTCAGCTTTTCAGCTGCCAATTTGATCTCCATAGAGGTTTCTGATTTATTTCGGCTGCGTTCCAATATTTTTGTTTTACATTTTATTAATTTTCATCATGAACTCTTTCCTCAAGACGGAGTCCACACCATTCAAAAACTCATACAAATCCTGTGGCATGTTGGCCAAGATGACGATGTCATCAGCAAATCTGAGTTGAAATTATTTCTCCTTGAATCTTCACTCCCACTTCAACTTTCTCTCTAATTTCCTTAATTGCTTGTTCAATGTAGAGATTGAAAAGTATGGGCGATAAGTTGCAGCCTTGCCTCACACCTTTCTGAATATCAGCTTCTCTCTCATGTCCATCAGCTCGAATGACTGCTGTCTGGTTTCTGTATAGATTGTAGATCACCCTCCTATCCCTGTACTTTATTCCAATCATTTTCAAAATGTCAAACAATTTAGTCCAATCAACGTTATCAAAAGCCTTTTCTAAGTCCACAAATGCCATGAACGTTCTCTTATCTTTTCTTATTCTACCTTCCAAAATCAGCCTAAGACTTAGTACAGCTTCCCTTGTTCCTAGATTTCTCCTGAAACCAAACTGGTCTTCACCCAACTCCGCTTCTATCTGGCTTTCCATCCTCTTGTAAATTATTCTAGACAGGATCTATGAAGCATGAGTAATCAAGCTGATTGTACGGTAATCCTCACATCTGTCAGCTCTTACTTTCTTCGGTATAGGGATGATAACATTCTTCTTGAAATCAGAGGGTTCCTCACCTGTCTCATAAATCCTACACACCAAGTGAAATAACCTGATCAGACCTTCATCTCCTATGTAGCGTAGCAACTCGATCGGTATATCATCTATACCTGGAGCTTTGATCCTGCTTAAGTCTTCCAATGCTCTGTCAAATTCTGATCTCAATATTAAATCTCCTTTTGCATCCTCATCAATTTCCTCCCCCCTTTCCATTACATGGCTCTCAATCTCCTTTCCCTTATACAAACACTCTATGTAAGCTTTCCATCTCTGAACCTTTTCTTCCCTATCTGTTAGAGGCTTTCCATTTGTGTCCTTAATATTACAGCACTTAGTCTTCCTTTCCCCAAAAGTATTCTTAATCCTTCGATAAGCTGTGTCTACTTTTCCTAATTTCAGAAAATTTTCTATACCTGCACATTTCTCTTTCAACCATTCTTCTTTCGCTACCTTGCACTTCTTGTTAACCTCATTTCTCAGACGTCTGTATTCTGCTTTCCCCTTTTCATCTCTTAAATTCTTGTGTTTCCGCCTTTCATCCATCAATTCTAGTATTTCCTGAGTGATCCACGGTTTTATGCCTATTCCTTCTTTCCTACCAATGCTTTCTTCTGCAGATTTTGTTATTTCATTCTTCAAAAGTGTCCATTCGTCTGCAATTGAAGTTTGTTTAGGGTTTTTCATTAGTCCTTCCTTGATACTCTTCTTGAATCTTTCGTTTACATCCTTCTCTATCCGTCTGTCTATTGCCCACGTTTTTGCCTTTTGACTTTTCTTCAGTTTCTTCAACTTTAATCTGCATTTCATAACAACCAGATTGTGGTCAGAGTTTATGTCAGCACCGGGATATGTTTTAAAATCCAAAATCTGGTTTCGAAACCTCTGCTTGACCATAATGAAGTCGATTTGGTAACGCCCTGTATCTCCTGGTCTCATCCATGTGTATATTTTTCTATTGTGGTTATTGAATAAGGTGATAGCTATGACCAACTCATGCTCGGTGCAGAATTCCATCAACCTGCATCCTCGATCATTCCTTTCACCTAATCCGAAATGTCCTACTATCTTCCCTTCTCTTCCTTTTCCTACCACAGCATTCCAATCTCCCATTACTATAACATTTTCATCACCCTTGACATACCTCAGAATTTCATCTATTTCTTCGTAGACCTTTTCAACGTCTTCATCATCAGCTTGACTGGTAGGCATATAGACTTGTACCACTGTGGTGCACGTAGGTTTTGTATTGATTTTTGCTATAATAATCCGTTCACTATATTGCTCATAATATTCCACCCGCTGCCCAAGTTTCTTACTCAATATGAGACCAACCCCTGCTTGGTCATTGTTTGATTTAGTGCTAATGACCCTATAGCCTCCTGACCAAAAGTCCTGTTCTTCCTGCCAGCGCATTTCACTACTGGCTTATATTTTGTATTCTGTGATTTTTTAACAGAGTTGGCCTACGGTCCACATTTAAGAAGATGGGGTTACAACATAATAAGCCCACCATAAGTTTTTAAGTGTGAGCCGCTGCTGGAACACGTGTGTGTGGCCTTACTGTTCTCAGTATAGATTGTGGTCATTGTCAAATGTGAGAGGGTTTGCTAGCACTCCATGCTTTGTTGTGTAGATGGAAAAGTTTCTTTGCATTCTAATCACATGACCAGAGATCATGTTATTCTTGAACACCTAATAGAAACAATACCGTACTCTTGTATATGGCTAGTTATACATGCTATCTTAAGTGGCTGATGGCCTAATTGTTTTTCCCCTTAAAACAAGAATCACCACCACCACATACAAAATGGTTGGGCAGAGAAACCTGACTGTTTTTAAATTAAAATAACTACCAAACTGAATGGTTTCTGTAAAATTTCTTATTATCATTCTCCAATATATCTCAAAACATTTTACTTACATCAACTACGTTTTGAAAATTGTGTTCTTCAGGTGTTTTCCCTTATTGTCAACACATCCTTGGAACCAGGTAGGGCAACTTCGTGTTACTTGCTGCTGATCATTAGGAGAGATTGTTGCCACTTCCATCTGCTTTAAATCTGCCATGTTCACAGTCTATTTTGGCATACTCTAAGCTTGAGATACCTCCATGGAAATAAATCACAAGGGCTGAGCACACGTGATCTAGGAGGGTGTTGAATATTGTCATAGGACAGGCCTGTCCAGTCGTCTGCCACGCTAGTGCGACGGCCTTTCCTTGGTGAATGGGGGGTTGTGTGGGGAAGGTGGGGGTCGAGGCATGGCTGCAAGCGAGGAAGATGTTGCGGTAGCGGAGGTAGCGAGCTGGGGGAAGGACTGGCAACGTTGTGCGTGGCATTGAATGGGACATTAGTAACCAATAACACTAGACAACAAATTTTAACTTCTTTTTTTATACAAAGGCAAAAATATTTATATGGATTTGAGTGTGCTGAAGTTGAAAATGACAGTTAAAAATCTAGTTTAGCTCAGGTTTGGAAGTTAATGAAACTTTTATGTCTTTCACATATTATAATGGGACAAGAATTGTTGGGGTTATTAGCCCATCTGCTGGGTATTATAACAGAAATTGTGATTCCACACAGTACCTCAAAAACTCACGTAAAAGTCACAATACAAAAAAAAAAAGCAGCTTTGATTCCATACTGTATCGCAGAAACTCTTGTCATTACACAATGGATCACTACGGAAGACAAGCAATCTTAGACTGTGTAAGCTGGAAACAAAACACAGCATTCATTGGTATTCCTGATATGAGGAAAAACTAGAGCTAACATAGAAATAAGGATGGAACAAACTTCATATAGCAAGAAAACGGGAGCTAAAAATCGAAAATTGTCGTTTTCGAATTCAGCGTACCAATATCTATAATGATTGGGTGTTTTTGTTTATGTAAAAATCTCGTTGTTGAACAGTGTAATTAGTAGCTATAATAAATCCTTTGAATCATACTGCTTGCTTTATTAATTTAATGAACTATTCACAACTATCAACAGGTCACATCTTTACATTAGCTTACCACGGTGGGTGTGTGGTTATAGTGTCGGACTACCAACCCCAAGATTGCAGGTTCGCTCCTGGCCATGGTAAGTAATTTTTGAAAGGCGACAAAAATCACGATACTCATGTCATACGTTGTTGGCATGTTAACGAACCCATTTGAATTCAGTAGGCCGTGTTCATAATGGCAAAATTAATCTCGGGATTTTCCGCCAACACAAAGTTCCTCATTTCTCTACTAGAAAGCGCTATAGTGTCAAGGAGCTTAGATATCTAACCTCCTTGACATTCATAGCGCTCCAAGGAGCATTAAATTCGACACGCATGCTGCCCTCTGGGTGTCAATTAACAAAGCTTGCACTCGGCACACGAGGCCATACGTTATTATTATTATTATCTTTACATTGTTCATGTTTTCAATTTCAATGCAACTAGATTTGCGATTTGTCCATCGTCTCCTCCAGGACGTTAAAAATGTCTTCCCCTGTAGTAGTATTTGTGAGGGGCAATAGATCCAGGATTTCTTCAACTACATTGAAATCTTGATCATTCCCCCTGATAAAGATGACTAACTGTGGCAGTGTCACAAATATCAGTAGGCTACTTTCGTCCAGAGCCAATGCGTAGTACTCGAAAGTGATACATTTCCCCGTCAACCGCTTTTGATGTCCATACCTAGCTCCCCTACCCATCGAGAAATCGTTTGTCAAGATACAGTTACAGGTCTGACGTTTATTTTTGGCCGGTGCTTGCTTGTTGCGTAGAGGTCTCCGACCAGCCAGGAAGCCTTCTTATTGTGAGCATGTGCAGTAACAACTGCATGCACTCATGCACAATCGGAAGGAACGAAGGAAAGAAGGAAGGAGTTTGAACGGCTAGCACAGTGGACACGCGGATTTCACGGCCACCGGCCAAAAACGAACGTCAGACCTATAAAGATTATGGCAGATTTTAAAAGAACGCTGTGGTGATAGGCAACCTCTTCTACACGCTTGCCACAATGACTGCATTATGGCAGGCGTGTTCCTCGCCACATTGCTCAAGTGTTGAAGAGGTTGCCTACTACCACGGCGTTCAACGTTGGGCCGAGTCATCTCACCACGTTAAACTCTCGGAGGACGGAATTTAATATATCATATCGCAAGACTGGTTACCCGCGAACGGAATTTAATATATTATATGTTCAGAGATCCGCCAATACCGACACAAGTGGTACGTTAAAAACTCAACAGATGGCAGTAAACTACACTTTAAGGTCTTGCCTAACAGGGAATCCCCGAATTGAGTGGTATTATCTCCCTGCTAGCTTCTCACATGCTGTGAGAGATTATTGTGTTTAGTCGAGTTTGCTCCAAGAGTTCTAAGGACAGCTTTTTGTGATTTATATAGTTATTTTGCAATATGTGCAGTAAAAAGAGGGTCAGTGAGCAAGAGATTATGGCAGTTTTGGACTCGACGGATGTAGATTGATTTTTCATTTTAAGAGTCTGAAGATGGATATTAAAGTAGTGTCTCTTCGGTCCGCGTACAGACATAAAACGCATCCGCCCGCGTAGGATTAAAGCTCCCAAACCACTCGAAAACGTGTATGCGGCTCATAGCATCCTCCTTGAAAGCCTGTTAAAGCATTTGGTAAGCTTCTGTTGCCGATTTTTCAAGCAGGAAACACAATTTCAGACACACTCTTTGTTCTTTTAAATCTGCCATAACGACTTCACAGGCGGAACATGAGAACAGTAAGAAAAGAACAACACTACGATCAAATGGTCACGTACAAACTGACACTGTCTGGGCAGTCGTGAAGGTCTCTATTAACCCCATCTAGTGGGAGAACTCTCTACTACATCCACGAATGGCAGAGCGCTCTCAATCCAGTTGCTTTTGGGTCCTCCCTCGTATTTTATAGTGTAGGATTCACACAGTTAAATTTTAATTACCCCCCCCCCCCCGCAACTATTCAGAATATGTTTTAAACTGCATATTCAATGTGCATTTGCACTGAATGCGTTGCACTGATACATTGTGCAGGAAGACTATCAGGCTGATAGATGGGAAAGGGAAAAAATTAACTTTCCTTTAGACCATCCTCCCCAAAGAAATGAAATTCTGGCTATATCACTAGACTGTACTTACTGTTTCCCCATCGATGGTATCTTTACCTTGCCGTGGTGGTGGGGCTTGTGTGGTCAGAAGATCCTGAGAGCTATTCCGGCGGTAGCTTATCTACTGGTAGGGCCTCCCAAGCCGGACAGGTCGAAGGTGATGATCCAGACTAAAAGGGATACCCTGGTCCTTCAGGTTGGGGGTTGGGCATAGGGCTGACAACCCTATCCCGTAAAAAAATAGTTTGTTGAGAAGCCGCAAAGAATGAAAAGAAACCTGACGGATACAACGGAAAAAGGACCTAAGCGAGGAATTGGTAATGGATTGGTATTAGCGACTTGGAATGTGAGAAGCCTACTCCAGCCAGGAAAAAGTAGAAAACTACAAGAAGAGCTAAGAAAGTATAATGTTGAAATTGTTACTCTCCAAGAAATTAGATGGAGAGATATTGAGATGATCGACTTACAGGATTATACATTAATTAATAGTGGAAACAGTGAGAACATCTGTGGAACAGGCTTTATGATATCCAAACGATTGAAGCACACTTTAATGGGTTATAAGGCAATAAATGATAGAATTTGTATCATGAGAACTAGGGGCCGTTTCTTCAATTAAACATTTATAAGTGTACTCGCACCTACGGAAGAGAAAGAAGATGAATTAAAAGATCATTTTTATGAAGAACTTGAGAAACAGTATGATGAGGCACCTAGACATGACATTAAAATAGTAATCGGGGACTTCAATGCAAAAGTGGGACAAGAGGAAGAATTTAGACCCACAATAGGAGCACAGAGTTTACACACTGAGAGTAACGATAATGGTTTGCGGCTCATTGACTTCGCTATGGCAAAAGATATGGTAATTAGTAGTACTACATTTGAGCATAAGAGAATTCTTAAAGAAACATGAGAGGCACCAGATGGGAGTACCAAGAATCAAATACACCATATATTGATTGATAAAAGGCACGCATCAAATGTCCAAGATGTTTGTAGTTTTAGAGGTGCAGATGTTGATTCGGGCCACTACATAGTAAAAGCTAAAATGAAGCAAAAACTTGCTGTAAGAGTCAGAGAATGCAGAAAGGAAGAAAGGATATAATCAAGTGCATCTTAATGATGATGCAAAGAGAATGGAATATGAAAAAAGAGTAGAAGAAGGTCTGAAAAACAGCAAAAATGCAGTAACAGTGGACGAACCATGGAAGGAGATTAAAGAAGCCATAACAAATGCAGCCCAGGAGGTATTAGGAGAAAGAAAGAAACGGATAGAAAAGGATTGGTATGATGAAGAAATAAAGCTAGCCTTGGAGAGAAGAAATAAAGCAAGGATGACATACATGCAAAGGACAACAAGAGTCACTCACCAAACATACGTGGATTGCAGAAGAGAAGCTAAGAACCTTTGTAGAAAAAAGAAAAGGGAAACAGAAAAGGAACTGATAAAAGAGATGCAACAAGATTATGAAGATAAGAGAAGCAGAAAGTTTTATAGAAATGTAAAACAGAGGAAAGATGGATTCCAACCAAGAGTAAGCAGTATACAGGACAAAGGAGGTCAGCTACTTGTAAGTAACCAAGAAATATTAGACAGATGGGCAGAATATTTTGAGGAAGTGCTGAATCCAGGACAAGAACAAAGTGGGCAAAATGAAGAATATGAATGGGAATTGCCAAATTGTGAAGCTGAAGATAATGAATCGGCAATATGCAATAGCGGACCACCAACGTTGGAAGAAGTTAAAGATGTCCTCTTATCGATGAAGAATAATAACTCTTCGGGAGAAGATGGGGTAACAGCTGAGTTGCTAAAATATGGTGGAGAAATATTGATCCAAGCGTTACACAAGTTGATATTGGAAATTTGGCGAACAGAGAAATTGCCAGAAGAATGGGAGACTGCCTTAGTGCATCCTATCCTTAAGAAAGGAAATAAATTGAAATGTGAAAATTATAGAGGGATATCTCTGCTGAGTATTGGATACAAGATCTTCACCATAATAATACCCAACCGTTAAGCACACAAAGCAGAACAGGACCTTCGAGAATATCACTGTGGATTTCGTTCAAACCGGTCAACCATAGATCACATTTTTACAATGCGGATCATTCTGGAGAAATGCTATGAATATAACATTACACTTTATCAGCTTTAAGTGGACTTTAAACAGTCATATGATTCAGTGCGAAGAGGAAAACTACTCGTGGAGATGAATGCCCTTGGTTATCCGGGCAAACTGATTAGGTTGGTTAAGACAGCTTTGAGCAGAAGTAGGTCCAAAGTATGTGTACAAGGAAGGGTAACGAGAAGCTTTGATGTCACAGTCGGGCTGAGGCAAGGAGATCCAATGTCTGCTGTCCTCTTCAATATCGCTTTAGAAACAGCCGTGCATACCATCACTGCAAATCGTGAAAGGAATATATATCATAGTTTGATTCAAATTATGGCATATGCAGATGATGTGGCCATAATTTCTCGTACAAAGAATGCACTTCTTGAAACCTATGAAGAATTGGAGAGGGGAGCACAACAAACAGGACTGGTAGTGAATAACAGTAAAACAAAATTCTTGGTAAGTTCCAGAACGAGTCAACCTGCACAAGCATTTAGAAGTGGAGAAAAGCGTTTTGAGGGGGTGTCTGAATTTAGATATCTAAGCTCTCTGATCACTTCACAAAACTAAGTTAAAAAGGAAATCAGCACCAGACTGGCTGCAGGAAATAGATGTTACGCTGCTTTAATTCCAACATTAAGAAGCAGGCAAGTATCACGGTAAGCTAAGGTTACTATTTATAAAACTGTCATTCGACCAGTGGTTACATATGGAGCTTTTTTTTTTTTTTTTTTCGTGAGGCCTCCTGAGAGGCCGAGTGCAGGTCTTTCTAAGTGACGCCCGTGGGCGACCTGCGCGTCGAGATGAGAGATGGAATTGATGAAGGCGAATGAAACTGGGCAAGGATGTGGAAGGAAGCGGCCGTGGCCTGTCAGCAGGTACCGTCCCAGCATTTGCCTGGTGTTGAAAATGGGAAACCACGGAAAACCATTTCAAGGACGGCCGACGGTGGGGCTCGAACCCACGCGTCTACCGAGTCAGCAGAGAGCTTGGCCCCATGACCTAACGCTGCGCTTTAGCGCGCGTGGCCACTACTGTCGGTACATATGGAGCTGAGGCTTGGGTATTAAATAAAACAGAAGAAAAAAGGTTAATGACTTGGGAAAGAAAGATACTGAGGAAGATCTTTGGACCAGTTAAAACGGAGCTGGGATGGTGCATTAGAACAAATCAAGAGCTTAGAGACCTGTACAAGGAACAGGCTATAGTAACAGTGGCGAAGACTGCTCGAGTGCGTTGGCTTGGACATGTCCATCGAATGGAGGAAATAAGAGAACCTAAGAAAGTGCTGGAGGGGCATCCAGGAGGTAGACGACATAGAGGTAGGCCAAGAAAGTGGAGGACGATCTACGTACCATGGAAGTCAGGAGATGGAGGACCAAGGCAATCGACAGAAAGCTTTGGAAGAAGATAGTTGCGGAGACCAAGATTCTGCAAGGACCGTAGCGCCAAGGAGTAAGTAAGTTGTTTTGCTATACCCTGTGGTCTCCCACAATTTTAATTCAAATGACTAATCTTTCCAACAAGCAGGCTCTAGAAAGGAACTCGTACTGTTCATTTAAACACAACAAACGGCTATTCGTATTAAAGGTAACTTGAAGTGATAGAAGCCATTTTTCAGTGTTGACTAGTTCTATTAAAGGTAACTGTAATATATTTAAAGATTATTCTTCCATCGGTCAGTTCATAGACTGGAACCTAATTGTCTTGGGTTTTAATATTGAACGAGGATTGTGTTTTTTCAACCTGCGATAAGGCATGAGATCAAGTCCAGAATGGATACGGCATGAGATCAAGTCCAGAATATATACAACTATAAGCTACTTTTCAACATAATCGCCATGAAGATGGAGACATTTGTTTTACCGATGCACGAGCTCTCCAATTCCCTTCCGTAAAGAAATTGCTGCCTGTCTGTTGAGCCAGATTATTGCTATTGGAAAGATGATCCGACACCACCCACCAGATAAGAAGTTCTGAGGTTCTGTATCAATGGTGGAGGGCTGACCTTTGGAAAGTCTTTGAACAGTTCACAAAACACAGTTCTCGAACCACTTGATTCACTTGTTCCACATGTTCATCTTCCGCCACCGACTGCCTTTATCATGAACATCTGTTGGAACATGCCCAAATTTCCCGCACCATTCTCTCAACTTATCGCTACTCAGTAAGTTTCCACCACACCCATGACTCATCCTGCGGTGAATATCCTCTGACTCTAGAAATCTAACTCGACTACACAACTGGAAGTTAGCAGCAGGGTCAATCGCTGTGGACAGCTGTACGTTCCTGTAGCCACTCTCTTCAACTGAAGAGTTAGCCTTGACTATGGTGATGGCAGTGGGGAGGGAGAAGCCAATCACGCTGCATGACGCCCTACTTCCTATACGCTGCCGAAGTGACGCGCCTAGCAACCACATGGGCGCAGCCACATTGGACCCAAACAACTGGTTGCTAGGTTTTTTATACATAGGAAGCTGCATTAACTCTGCGCAGCGTCTTGAATTTTGTGTATAATAATGTGTAATAAGCGTGAAATAAGGCAAACGCCTCCCGTGAAGATCATCTACAGTGTTGGAGCTACAAAATAGAAGTGAAAGTTTACGGATTAAGTACGAGAATTTTGCGAGATAGTATGAATAAAGTTGACCTCACTCCTGAGGCAAGAATTGCATGGCGGGTACTGCAAATTATAAATATTTATCATTTGGTATAGAGTATATCTAATATAGAGAGATATTTAGGACATATATGTCACATAAAGGGTTTTTTGGTTCATGTGGGGAGTGTAGTTGTAATTAAATATGGTTTGTACTATAAGTATTATAAACGACAACCCACATAACCTTACAGCTGATTCACTAACACCAATATGTTTTATCCTACAACTTTTCTGAGTGGTGATTTTTCACTTAATTTATTTAAGCAGTGAATTGTGTTTCCAAGTAACAATTAGGCCTATCCCAGACTGAAAATTTCTGCCTAAATATTTTATTTTTTGCACTTTCAGAAAACAATTATCATGTAGGCCTACACCCTGCAACAAAGTTACAGTACCATATAGTGACATTATTCAAGCCAATGCATACCGGTACTGCTTATTTCTGAAGTGATGGAGTGGCAAGTCTTGTTGTGATTATATTTAGAGCTAGGATACGAAAAGTGACCCATTATTTAGAATGAGGTAGGACGATAGGCCTTAACTGTAGACTTCTCTAACCTTTTCGTGAGCACAGAGGTTAGTCTTTGTTAGTTTGATTCGTTTTCAGACAAACGCGGCGTTGTGGTAAACACACAAATTGTGTTGAAATGCAGTCTTTGTTTCTTCTACAGCTGTTGATGAGATTTGGCCTAAACTCTCATCCAAATATTTTAAACTGTTCCCTTATGCATTGATAGACCTTAAGTTCATTTTATTTGTCACTTACTGGTAGGGCCTACGGTACTTTCCATAGTATTGGTCATTCATACGGGGCGTGATTCACAATATCCAGAAATGTTATATTTTCATGTTTTCACTTAATTTAAGGTAAATATCTTAGGCCACATCTCTACGACTTATGTTTTAAGACTTAATGTGCATTCGTACGCAATATTTTACAACTTTACTGGACAACTATGTTAAATTACTGTGGAAAATATACTTTTCTATGCTTTCTTTCCTCTGGACATCCATGTATGTACAGTTTTATACAATACAAATAGGAAATAATGACGGCTCAAAGACTGAAGCAAGCTACAAGGGAGCCATGTTGTATTGCTCCAGTTGCTTAGCAACGGAGCGGAAGTGACGTTGACTTCGGCAGCGTATAGTTTTATGAGTCACCTGGAGGAACAACTGGGGTTCAAAAAATTCCTTCCATATATAATTCGTTTCATTAGCACAGTGTACAGTATAATTCATTAGAGTATCATTTGTGTATTTATTTTGTGTAGACTGCGGTATATTAATTTTAAATGTCCAAGGCTGTTTGGCTCTTGTGTACGTGTTGACTGACTTAAGAATCCAATGATAGAATGGCTTCTAGTTCTCTAGGTCAGGATTTCTCAACCATTTTGAGACTGTGAGCTCCACCCTCATGCCATACCAAGTACCCGAACACCATTAAATCAAATATACCCTAATTGTGAAAATAATAATAATAATAATAATAATATTAATAATAATAATAATAATAATGACGCTATAACCATGCACCTCTCTTTCCATTTCCTATCTCTCTCTCCCTCAGAAGTGCTGAAATAGCTAGGGATTCACTGCTCACCAGGCATTCTGCAACAGAATGGTAATTTGGAGAGTCTGTACGAAAATATGTACGTTCGTCAGTGTTTTCGTTATTACCCGATTGCCAAATCCGAAATGGACCATCTTTTTAGCATTTTCCATTGAGGTAAGATACGTTTACGTGTGGACAGTCGAGTGGAATCGGCATCTTTCATGTTACTCATAAAACAGGAATGCCCAATTATTTATTTATGTTATTTACATTTCACAAAATGTTAACATTTCTGACTGAAAACTTGTAATAAAAACACTATTATTCTGGTTTGTGCAAAAAAATTGAATTGAAGAAAGGATTCCAGAGGAGCTTGTGCTCGCAAGCACTTTTTGGCTCGTATGGCGAGAGCAACAAATTTCATTTAAAGAGCACCAGGTTGAGAATGCCTGCTCTAGGTCATTGAAAGCTAAACTATTGTTACTCCTGTTATTTTATCCCCTTCACTTTATACATGAGGCTACCAACCAGTTAACTCAGCGCACCAACACACCAGGCAATGGTACCAAGTGAGGCAAGTGGGTTGCAATCCCAGCATTGGCTGTCCTCGAAATAGTTTTTTCTAGTTTTCAACTTCAGGCAAATGCCAGGACAATACCGTCTCCCTCGAACTCAATGCTCAGTTTTATTCATCTTCATTAATTTAATCTCATATTTACTCCTTTGATCAGGTTGGAATCATCTTGCCATTTCTCTTCTTCTCATTGTGCTATAGGTTAGTATCTGTTAAGACGGTAGCATAACTATACAATTAAACATAACTGAACTGCCATAATTTTGGACTTACCATCTCTCCTCATCCCCAAACTCACAGAAACGGGAATAATAATACAAAGCTGGAGTGCTCCTCCAGACTCCCTAAATGTATTTCTATGGTAACATCTCTTGCTTGAGCTCCTTTTCTAACTGAATAAATTTTTCACCCCTCGTGACATACTTCGTGAGAGTGCTTCATCACTACCTCAAACAAATATCCTTGAGATTTGTGCAAACCATTTGCTATTTTGCACAAAAGCTTTTAATAAACTTACTCATACAAGAGATGATCTCCACTGTACAGGTTACATTGTGTAACATGTCTCTTCTCCTCACTTTGATAGCTGGCTGCGTGACTCAGCGGTAATGTTCACGGTTGCTGTTCCCAAGGTTGCAGGATCAGATCCTGGCACAGTCAGCTGGCATTTGAGGGTGCGCAAATGCGAGGGAGACGTGTCAGTAGATTTACTGGCATGTTAAATATCCCCTTCGGGGCAAAATTCCGGCACCCCGGCGTTTCTAAAAGCCAGAGTAGTTAAAAGGGACGTAAAACCAATCACATTATTATTACTCACTATCAGTGGCGGATCCAGGCCTTGCGGGGCTCTGGGCGATAAGATAAGGTGGGGCCCACAACAATAGGAAATTTAAAAAAAAAATCAAATGGAAAATAGTTTTGTAATGAATGAAATGAAAATAAAGAATAGTTACAATATTTTGAATACACTAGAGTACATTTTTTAAATATAATATACCTATGAAAGAAACCTTCAAGTTCCCTTGAAGAAGATTATGCCAACTATGAAATATTAAAATATTACTTTGCGACTTTTTTCCGGCTGAAGTATTCTATTATTTCACTGACATCTAAACTTGTTAAACGGTCACGGGAGGTCTAGCTGCATTGAAAAAGGAATATGAATTATAAATTAGTTTGAAAAGTATAAAATTGATTAAGTTTTTAAAAAATCCATGGCGCGGGGCCCCCTGGACCGCGGGGCCCTGGGCGGTCGCCCTCCTCGCCCTCCCTTAGATCCGCCCCTGCTCACTATGATGTAGTACTTGTTAAGGTCACCAGATAGCAGTATAATTTTGGACTTGCCATCTTCTTAGGTCCATCCATAAAACAGATAGCAGTATAATTTTGGACTTGCCATCTTCTTAGGTTCATCCATAAAACATGTTCGCTCGAGCGGGTAGGGTCCTTACCAGATTATGACCTTTGGGAAACCATGGTTAAGAAGAGACTGGGAAGAGAAATGTTGGAAATAGTGCAAGCAATGTACAACAACTGTGTTAGCAGGGTACTGACCCCAGTTGGAAAGACAGATTGGTTTAGGAACAAGACTGGACTAACACAGGGGAGTGTGCTGTCACCTCTTTGGTTCATAATGGTAATGGATGAAATTGTAAAGGAAACAAAGGAAGCATATGGACATAAAGAAATGTTACTGTAATTTGCAGATGATATTGTGATCAGGGGAAGGAACCCCGAAGAAGTGCAAAAACAACTAGATGCACTGAACGGAAATATTCAGAAGTACGGCCTGAGTAGTGTGGTAAGGGGGGAGCTGCTTCCCTTTTTATTGAGCCACCCTCGTATTTGCCCCGAACTTGATATCTCGCTAACCAAACATGGGATTAGAACATACAGGGTGTCCTAGCACTGCTAGTAATGCCCCCTACTTTCCTATAGCCTCTTTATTTGATTAAAAGACCAAAACTAAAAGGTCATTCGCGAGTAGTGGGGTAGTGTTGGTTTCCTGAAGTCGCGCTCGTGCTTGAATATGTATGCCTATGTTGGGAAAGGGTTAGGTGGTGAGGGGAGGAGTAGGGTCGAGTGAGGGGTCGTTTAGATGGTATTTTTTCCGCTCTAGATGATGGTGAGGTTATTTTTAAAAATGGATGGAATTGGGAAACGCCATTTGGGGTAAACATGTTGTTTTTTGACATTTTGGCGATGAATGTTTTTTTATACGCATGCGCACTTGAGGAGTTTTGTAAGAGGGCGGGCTTTTTAAATGATGATTTGTCAATGAATGTTTTTAATATGTATTGAAATAAACCATAAAAACTAATAGGTCATCGGCTTTTTACTATCTCGCTAACCAATAATCGGATTTAAACGTATGAGGTGTCGTAGGACTCGTGGTGAACTCTCTTTTTCTATCGAAGGGGTATATCCACACTAAAATAAAAACTACCCTTACCCGGGGATGAAATAGTAATTTATTTTTTGTACGCCTGCGCATTTGGTGATTTTGTAAAAGAGCGGGCTTTTTAAATAATGATTTATCAATGAGTGTTTTTTAATATGTATTGAAATAAACCAAAAAAACTAATAGGTCATCGGCTTTTTACTATCTCGCTAACCAATAATCGGACTTAAACGTATGAGGTGTCGTAGGACTCGTGGTGAAATCCCCTTTTCTATGGACGGGGCCATATCCACTTGAAAATAAAAACTACCCTTACCCGGGGGGTGAAATAGTAATTTTTTTTTGTATGTGCGCGCACGGACGGGTTTTGTCAAAAGGACCTAACTACACGTTTGTTAATATTTTCTGAACCCCTCATGGAATTTTGCCATAGGCAGTATTCTAACCCTGGGGGTGACGCCCCGTTTTTGAATGTAGGATTCATTTTTGTCGAAAGGGCCTAACGACACTTTTGTTCATATCTCGCGAACCAATCATGCTAGGGACTTGTATGAGGGGTCCTAGCACTTGGGGCAACATCCCCTGTTTGGGGGTGAAACTACCCCCCAAAATTGAAAAATCCATATCTAGGAAACAAAGAAGCCTAAAATTAGGTGTGATAGCTCAAAAAATAGGGGATGATATGGGCTTTTACCTCGATGGATCATTTCACCCCTAAAACAGTAAATAGTCATGTTATGGAGAAAAAACGTGTTAAACACCTAAAAATGATAAATGAACCTAAGATCTTTTGTTTTTGATGAAAAATAGCAGGGGGGTGAAACTACCCCCCAAAATTGAAAAATCCCTATCTTGGAAACGAAGAAGCCTAAAATTACGTGTGATAGCTTAAAAAATAGGGGATGATATGGGCTTTTACCTCGATTGGTCATTTCACCCCTAAAACAGTAAATAGTCATGCTATGAGGAAAAAACGTGTTAAACACCTAAAAATGATAAATGAACCTAAGATCTTTTGTTTTTGATGAAAAATAGCAGGGGGGTGAAACTACCCCCCAAAATTGAAAAAACCCTATCTTGGAAACGAAGAACCCTAAAATTACGTGTGATAGCTTAAAAAATAGGTGATGATATGGGCTTTTACCTCGATGGATCATTTCACCCCTAAAACAGTAAATAGTCATGCTATGAGGAAAAAACGTGTTAAACACCTAAAAATGATAAATGAACCTAAGATCTTTTGTTTTTGATGAAAAATAGCAGGGGGGTGAAACTACCCCCCAAAATTGAAAAAAACCTATCTCGGAAACGAAGAATCCTAAAATTAGGTGTGATAGCTTAAAAAATAGGGGATGATATGGGCTTTTACCTCGATGGATCATTTCACCCCTAAAACAGTAAATAGTTATGTTATGGGGGAAAAAACGTGTTAAACACCTAAAAATGATAAATGAACCTAAGATCTTTTGTTTTTGATGAAAAATAGCAGGGGGATGCAAACAACCCCCAAATTGAAAAATCCATATCTAGGAAACGAAGAATCCTAAAATTAGGTGTAATGGCTTAAAAAATAGGGGATGATATAGGTTTTTACCTCGATGGATCATTTCACCCCTAAAACAGTAAATAGTCATGTTATGAGGAAAAATGTGTTATACACCTAAAAGCATAAGCATCTTTGTGAAACCATGCTTTAATGGACATGTGTATGGATGATGATGGTTGTTATTATTATTATTAGGTAATTATGGATTAATGTGCGGATAGATAACTAACCTGTGGGGAGCGTGATGGCGCAGGTGCTTAGCTGCTCGTCTTTACTCGGGCAGGTGGGGTTCAAATCCCGGTGACGGCGGGGGTTGGAATTTTCACTTGAAAAATCACGTGGCGTCAGGAAGGGCATTCGGCCTTAAATCCCCGGCCAAAACCAAAATGAGCCTGGTTGGCTCCGGCGACTCAAAATAATAGGGAAAAGCCGAAAAAAGAAAGAAAGAAAGAAAAAATGGTAACTGACCAGTAATAGTAAACATTGGTTTGAGGTGTTGAAGAAGTCAGGATGGCCAACCCTTTACCCTGGTTCACGAATGGACCCCAAAAAGTTTTACCTGTCAAGACTCAGTCTACCCTGTTGCAGCCTTGTGAAAAAAAAATCGAACCGGGGCCTCTGTAGTGACAGTGGAGCTATATTCATGATGATTTTTAAACAAACATAGGCTTGCCTACTACCGCTGTGTTGAATCTGCACAGAGACTCTGGCTTTGGTTTGCGTAGTGTGCCTTGCTGATAACAGCACAGCGACCTTGTCAGTAAGTTTCATATTACTCATTTGCATGATAGCGGACATGCTATGCACATGACTAGATCGTTGTTAGGTTTGACAAAGGCTTAGTGAAGCTTATGGCAACCTTGAAATGAATGTCATGGTATAGTCGGGGTTGGAAGCCAAGACCTTAGGGTTGACAACCAAGTAGGTTAACCACTACACGGTGAGATGGTGAAATAATAATGTAACAGAACATATAGAAACGTTTTCTATAGTTTAACGAATTGGCATACCATGAGAGGTGTAGGTAATGGAAATTGAATCCTTAGCTGATGATTATACTACTTTCCATGCCCACGTATAAGCTATCATGTTAGAAAAAGAATGGTATGGCTTGTTTTAAACGGAGAATAATAATTGTGTTTACTGTGAAACACAAATCTGAATTTAAAATAATTAATTTAAAATAATTAATTTAAAATAATTAATTTAAAATTAGTTTATTACGCTGAAGTTAAAATGAATAATGATCACGTTACAGACAGCCAGTTTCAAAGCCATGAGAACTAAGTGAACAAAGTATAAAATTCATGAGCCAGTGAGGAATTCAGCATGCTGTCCTTTGGACAAGAGAGAAGCGTTCTACAGCGACCCTCAATGGTTTGGGTCATCGTAAAGATGAAAATTAAATCTAAGCTACTACACGCTTATATACTAGAAGAAGAAATGGAAAACAATAGGTCAAATAAAGAACAGAAGGAATAAAAAAATGGCCCTCAACCCTCAAGCATGTGGATTGAGGGAGTTGGAAGGAAGGAGAGCCATGAAAGGCAGATAAAAAGTATACTAGGAGTGGCTTTGCCCCAGAGGTAATGGATAAAGAGGAGGAAAACTGGACTCAGCTCAGAAATCCCTTGGGGTTGCCAACTTCCAAACTGATCAGCCCTTGAGGGTGTAGCCATAGGCAGAGTGCATCGCAAGTCGTGGGGCTAAATACACCCTACCTTCTTGAGGGGGCTTGGGTAAAAGACAGGAAATAACATGAAAATAAAAAAGCAAGGCTGCCTCCTCAGGATATCAGAAAAAATAAATAAACCAGGGCCAATGAAGTTTCAAAAGGAAGAGACTCCCTAGGGCTCGGATACTCTAATCATGTTGGGGTCGGTAGAGAACACGAGATGAGCAAGTGTGGTCGACAGGAAATAAGAGAGTGAGGAGCCTAGCACAAGTTAGTGGAAGCAATGACGGTCTCAGCTGGAACTCCGTGATCGTCAACCTACATGACACTAGATATGACGCCCAGGGGTGGAATTAAAGACCTCTTTTGTTTTATATCACATGACATGTCTTATAATGCAATACTGGTCCTAGGGTATGCAAAAAGGTATTAGAAACTCAGCTAATAATAGTGTGCTTGCCCATGATTATTTTCCCAAGTATAGTACATGGGACTGATAACCATGATTTCCAAGCCCCTAAGTAAGACAAAAAACAAATGATTTTCATTTTCCAATGAGTTGGGGTGAGGTGAGGTGAGTTTTCTATACACCAAACTGATGTGGTTTCCCACTTCTACTCCAGGCAAATGCACATTTGATGTTATGAATAGTCAAATGGTTTGCAACTGCCCAATGCTAGGACCTGATTAGTGGCTTTTAAAAAATGGAATGGAATGGAGTACACTTTCCCCAAAACCAACAAGAGGAGTGTTCGATCCCTCACAACAACCATCCTTAAAGTCAATATAAATGACTATGCACTTCAGCTCATGACGGTCTCCTCTATTGTATGGCTTGTTTTAAACGGAGAATAATTGTGTTTACTGTGAAACACAAATCTGAATTTAAAAAAAGTCCTCTCGGCACGCCGGAAGGCGGAGGTAGATTTCACCGGACAAACTTGGGGATAGGCGAAAATAGGCAGAATATGCAGGTTTTCGTAGAAGGATCAGACCCCATTTATTGCGAGAAGGTATTTTATAATTGGAGCTTAATTAACTTTGTTTTTCGTTATTTTATGCTTATTTTAAAAATTTTATTGTCTTATGTGGAACGGTAACCTTTTTGTCATTTGGGGTCCATTTTTATACTTGTGGTCACACTGTCCTTATGCAAGGTTTCGACACTGATGTGTAACTATGTAACGGTCTGTTACTTTTTCACGCAAAATTATATCTCCCGCAGAGATTTTGGTTGGTTCCTCAGTTTAGGGGCTGCGACAACACGGTCATGTAACCCTGTGTACTTATGAATGGCTGTATTAGTCTGTAATTCAGGTAAGGACTGCAGACGGTCAATTTCAGGCAGTAGTTCCTAATGTTGCTACCAGGTACTACCGTCAACGACACCTACCTGTGAACTTGGCTACTAGATGCCACCACAACCAGCAACTCGCAACGAACGTTGGAACTTCCCCTCCAAAGGAAAGCATACTGAGGGATTTTTAGCGCTCTTAGAAAATCCGACGACTTCGGCCGGCTTTGAACTCGCAACCTTGGGCATTGACATTCAGCATGCTTGCTACCAGTTACGTCACCGAAGCCGCTTCCCACTTAGTCAATGTCAAAGTCAACCCCTGGCACCATTCAGCCCATGACGGGCTAAGGCCGACCAAGCGACCGCTGCCCAGCCATTTGACCTGCAGATATTGGGGTGAAGCGTGATCAGCGCGTCGGGTCCCCTCGGCTGTTAATCTTGGTATTCGTAATCGGGGTGCTGTCTCACTGTCAGACAGCTACTCAATTGTCCTCACGAGGCTGAGTGCACCCCGTTCCAACCCTCACGTCAGTTATAAAATCCCTGACGGAGCCGGGGATCGAACCCGGGGCCTCCGAGTGAGAGGCAGGCGCGCTACCCCAACACCACGGGGCCGGCTTAGTCATATGGAAATACTGAATCTGATCTCGTGCAAGTGCGATGTCATGGCTACGTCAGATGTCTTATCCCTCATCAATTTAGTAGTGTTGCCATGGCAACCTCTGATAGCTCTTGGCATTTTCTTATAATTCCGAAATCATTTTTCTCATTCCTTAGTGTAATGACGGGTCATATCAAAAATTCTTTCAGACAAAAGTTTTAGGTAATTATTAGGGGAATATTGTCCATTTTGTACGGTTTTGATATTGTGCCTATTAAGAGAGATATGATTAATGTTTCCCGAAAAACCCACTTTTTCCCACTCCTTTGGTCAATGGTTGGTGCTATAAAAAACTCTTGAAACATAAATTTAATATATGCTATTTGCTAATAGGATTCGACACTGGAATTATTTTACAAGTAGTTATTTTAATGACCAACAGAGTTTAATGTTAACAAGGCACAGCTCTATTTGAAATTTTGAATAACATGTTGCATGTCATACATCATAGGCAACTACTGTAAGGCTTGTGATTTATTTAATGCCTTTAACCCTATATTAAACACGCAGTTTGCAATACTAATAACTGCAATGTTAGTGAAAAAAATTGAAACAAAACAAAAATCAGCATTGAAAAACCAAAAAGTGGTTGAGCATATATATAGTGGGGAAAAGAAAAGTTTTGTAAACACTAATGTCCAACAAGACTAATTAAATCAGTAACTGTCAGAGTGGCCGAGTGGTTAAGGCGTTTGACTTAAGATCAAATTTCCAAATATATAAGGAAGCAAGGGTTCAAATCCCTTCCCTGACATAACTATTGCTTGAACATGCAAGAAAACAAGAAATATACACAAACTATGTTTATCAATTTAATCAATTTTTTACAAGAGATAGACACACAGAATACAGCTCTTTTGGTTTATCAGTTCTTTTAAACATAACACTTGTTGAAAATTATTTTTTAGGGGATGGGGGTGTTGCTACGTTGACCCATTACACAATAATAGCAGCTTTACGAAGTTCATTTTCTATATTTAATAGCTCTTTCTCATAACCAATATGGCCAAGCTGTTTACAGGCATGCAAGAGCTGTAGACGTTCGACTAATATATTAGGATCGTTCCATTTACTATTTTTTATGAATGGTTTCAGAATCTCGGGAAGCAGTTCATCATTATCACCATCATTATGATTATCATCCTCATTATTATAATCATTTTCATAATGATGATCATTATCATCGTTATCATTACCATGATAATTTCCACCTGTGTCCACAGTCTGTTCAATGGTTTGAGTTCTCTTTGATAGTGTTGAAAGCTTCTTTTTAGATGTGCTAGAATGCTTTAACATTGTTATGTTATTTTTACCACTATTACCTTTCCCCACTAACTTTTTGATGGGGTATATTGTCTCTGATAGGGTTGAGGGCTTTTGAGATGTGGGTGCATGTCTGATCATGGGTTTCACAGGAGGTGTTAAAGGTTTCTCATTAAACAACTCGCTAACAGCATGAGTGCGTTGTAGTGTATTAATCTTGAGGTTAATATTATCTTGAGCAGTACTATCTTTCTCTTGGACTTGGTTTCTTGCTTTGGTTTGGGTTTTCCTTACATTTAGACTAGCGTGATTATTAAGTTTACATTCATGATTGTTTGAAGAAAGTACGTCCAATTCTTTTGTTTTAAGCATTCCTCGACACTGTTTCGATCGTTGCTTTGAACAGCGCCAAATAACAGTTCCATTTTTATTGCTTCGTTTCACAATATATGAATATCCTTTATAGTATGCATAAGGCTTACCATACCTAGTCACTGATACTTCCATATCAACTGTCAAGCACAAACTAATCTCTAGTAAAGACAACTTGGTAATAACAACAATAGTTTAATGTGGGAGCATATATACATGCAAAAAGTGGGAGCAAAGGTGGGGGGTAAAACGTGGGAGCAAAAGTGGTAGCAAATGTGGGAGAAAAAAATAACTGTGAGCAAAAAGTGGGAGCAAATATGGGATCAAATGTGGGAGCAAAGCAAATATAAAAAAAAGTGGGAGCAAATATGCTAACAAATATGTCAACAAATATACCAGCAAAAGTAAATACACAAGTCAAGATAGATTAAAGTGCAAAGAAAATATGAAAGCAAATATGAGAGCAAAAAGGGTGATTTTCTAAAACAACTGGACATAACAAACTTAGTCATAACCTAACCTCACCTAACCTAACCTCACCTCACCTAACCTAACCTAACCTCACCTCACCTAACTTCACCTAACCTAACCTAACCTAACCTAACCTATCCTAACCTAACCTAACCTAAACTAACCTAACCTAACCTAACTTCACCTAACCTAACTTGAGTGAACTTTACCTAACCTAACCCATCATAACTTCACCTAACCTAACTTTACCTAATCTAACTTCACCTAACCTAACTTTCAACTCTCAGATCAAAATTAAATTCTAGGCATAGTTGAGTTGGAAGCCAAGACTTCAGGGATAACACACAAGTATACTAGCCACTACACCGCAAAATAGGCAAATTATCATGCAACACAACATAAAGTAAAAGTTTCCTGTAGTGTAACTCATTGGCTGTCAACCATAGTTTGGGAATTCAAACCCAAGACCTCAGGACTTTTGTTTTGAACATTATCAGAAATATTATTCCATTTACATTTTGCTGCTGCTGCTTATAGTTATAAGAGTTGGCATTAATATGGAAAGCAAAAAAAATGTGGGAGCAAAAAGTGGGTGGAAAACGTGTAAGCAGAAGTGGGAGCAAACAAGTGTGAGCAAATATGGGAGCAGAAAGTGGGAACAAATGTGAAAGCAAAAGTGGGAGCAAAAAAGAGCGAGCAAAAGTGAGTGTACAAAGTAGGAGCAAAATGTGTGAGTAAAAAGTGGGGGCAAATGTGGTGTTTTACTAAAACAATCTCCCCTAACCTAACCTAAACTAACTTCACCCAACCTAATTTCACCTAACCTAACTTTACTTAACCTAACCTTCCAACTCTCAGATCAAAAATTAAATTCTGGCCATAGTCGAGTTGGAACCCAAAACCTCTGGGATAACACCCAAGTATACTAGCCACTACATCGCGAAATGGGCAAATTATCATGCAACACAACACAAAAATAAAAAGATTTCTGTAGTGTAACTCATTGGCTGACAATCATAGTTGAGAATTCAAACCCAAGACCTCAGGACTTTTGTTTTGAACATTATCAGAAATATTATTCCATTTACATTTTGCTGTTGCTTATAGTTATAAGAGTTGACATTAATATGGGAGCAAAAGTGAAAGCAAAAAGTGGGTGCAAGCATGGCTGGTTGTAGAGACTTTCATATCAACAAATACACATAAATTAAAATTTAGTAAAGTGACTTGGCTAATAATAATAATAATAATAATATTAACAGTTTAAAAAAAATTCAAGGGGATTGATATTTTTCAGGGTGTAATTTCCAAAGTACTGTCAAGAATAATAATTACATGAACAGATTCCAAGAACTCTAGAGTGCTTTTAAGGTTAATGATTGGCTAGGAGTGAGATAGAGCTAGCTAACCTAAGTTAACCTCAGCTCAGTAAACCTAACCTTGTCACATGGCATGTTCTACAAGTATAGACTTGCTTTGAGACTGGCTATGACGTCACAGATGAATGGCGGTGGGAGGCTGGCAAAAAGGAAAATGTTTTTGGATAATAAAAACGTCATGTCCAGCCTCCCACCGCCATTCATCTGTGACGTCATAGCCAGTCTCAAAGCAAGTCTATACTTGTAGAACATGCCATGTGACAAGGTTAGGTTTACTGAGCTGAGGTTAACTTAGGTTAGCTAGCTCTATCTCACTCCTAGCCAATCATTAACCTTAAAAGCACTCTAGAGTTCTTGGAATCTGTTCATGTAATTATTATTCTTGACAGTACTTTGGAAATTACACCCTGAAAAATATCAATCCCCTTGAATTTTTTTTAAACTGTTAATATTATTATTATTATTATTATTAGCCAAGTCACTTTACTAAATTTTAATTTATGTGTATTTGTTGATATGAAAGTCTCTACAACCAGCCATGCTTGCACCCACTTTTTGCTTTCACTTTTGCTCCCATATTAATGTCAACTCTTATAACTATAAGCAACAGCAAAATGTAAATGGAATAATATTTCTGATAATGTTCAAAACAAAAGTCCTGAGGTCTTGGGTTTGAATTCTCAACTATGATTGTCAGCCAATGAGTTACACTACAGAAATCTTTTTATTTTTGTGTTGTGTTGGCATGATAATTTGCCCATTTCGCGATGTAGTGGCTAGTATACTTGGGTGTTATCCCAGAGGTTTTGGGTTCCAACTCGACTATGGCCAGAATTTAATTTTTGATCTGAGAGTTGGAAGGTTAGGTTAAGTAAAGTTAGGTTAGGTGAAATTAGGTTGGGTGAAGTTAGTTTAGGTTAGGTTAGGGGAGATTGTTTTAGTAAAACACCACATTTGCCCCCACTTTTTACTCACACATTTTGCTCCTACTTTGTACACTCACTTTTGCTCGCTCTTTTTTTGCTCCCACTTTTGCTTTCACATTTGCTCCCACTTTCTGCTCCCATATTTGCTCACACTTGTTTGCTCCCACTTCTGCTTACACGTTTTCCACCCACTTTTTGCTCCCACATTTTTTTTGCTTTCCATATTAATGCCAACTCTTATAACTATAAGCAGCAGCAGCAAAATGTAAATGGAATAATATTTCTGATAATGTTCAAAACAAAAGTCCTGAGGTCTTGGGTTTGAATTCCCAAACTATGGTTGACAGCCAATGAGTTACACTACAGGAAACTTTTACTTTATGTTGTGTTGCATGATAATTTGCCTATTTTGCGGTGTAGTGGCTAGTATACTTGTGTGTTATCCCTGAAGTCTTGGCTTCCAACTCAACTATGCCTAGAATTTAATTTTGATCTGAGAGTTGAAAGTTAGGTTAGGTGAAGTTAGATTAGGTAAAGTTAGGTTAGGTGAAGTTATGATGGGTTAGGTTAGGTAAAGTTCACTCAAGTTAGGTTAGGTGAAGTTAGGTTAGGTTAGGTTAGGTTAGTTTAGGTTAGGTTAGGTTTAGGATAGGTTAGGTTAGGTTAGGTTAGGTTAGGTGAAGTTAGGTGAGGTGAGGTTAGGTTAGGTTAGGTGAGGTGAGGTTAGGTTAGGTGAGGTTAGGTTATGACTAAGTTTGTTATGTCCAGTTGTTTTAGAAAATCACCCTTTTTGCTCTCATATTTGCTTTCATATTTTCTTTGCACTTTAATCTATCTTGACTTGTGTATTTACTTTTGCTGGTATATTTGTTGACATATTTGTTAGCATATTTGCTCCCACTTTTTTTTATATTTGCTTTGCTCCCACATTTGATCCCATATTTGCTCCCACTTTTTGCTCACAGTTATTTTTTTCTCCCACATTTGCTACCACTTTTGCTCCCACGTTTTACCCCCCACCTTTGCTCCCACTTTTTGCATGTATATATGCTCCCACATTAAACTATTGTTGTTATTACCAAGTTGTCTTTACTAGAGATTAGTTTGTGCTTGACAGTTGATATGGAAGTATCAGTGACTAGGTATGGTAAGCCTTATGCATACTATAAAGGATATTCATATATTGTGAAACGAAGCAATAAAATGGAACTGTTATTTGGCGCTGTTCAAAGCAACGATCGAAACAGTGTCGAGGAATGCTTAAAACAAAAGAATTGGACGTACTTTCTTCAAACAATCATGAATGTAAACTTAATAATCACGCTAGTCTAAATGTAAGGAAAACCCAAACCAAAGCAAGAAACCAAGTCCAAGAGAAAGATAGTACTGCTCAAGATAATATTAACCTCAAGATTAATACACTACAACGCACTCATGCTGTTAGCGAGTTGTTTAATGAGAAACCTTTACACCTCCTGTGAAACCCATGATCAGACATGCACCCACATCTCAAAAGCCCTCAACCCTATCAGAGACAATATACCCCATCAAAAAGTTAGTGGGGAAAGGTAATAGTGGTAAAAATAACATAACAATGTTAAAGCATTCTAGCACATCTAAAAAGAAGCTTTCAACACTATCAAAGAGAACTCAAACCATTGAACAGACTGTGGACACAGGTGGAAATTATCATGGTAATGATAACGATGATAATGATCATCATTATGAAAATGATTATAATAATGAGGATGATAATCATAATGATGGTGATAATGATGAACTGCTTCCCGAGATTCTGAAACCATTCATAAAAAATAGTAAATGGAACGATCCTAATATATTAGTCGAACGTCTACAGCTCTTGCATGCCTGTAAACAGCTTGGCCATATTGGTTATGAGAAAGAGCTATTAAATATAGAAAATGAACTTCGTAAAGCTGCTATTATTGTGTAATGGGTCAACGTAGCAACACCCCCATCCCCTAAAAAATAATTTTCAACAAGTGTTATGTTTAAAAGAACTGATAAACCAAAAGAGCTGTATTCTGTGTGTCTATCTCTTGTAAAAAATTGATTAAATTGATAAACATAGTTTGTGTATATTTCTTGTTTTCTTGCATGTTCAAGCAATAGTTATGTCAGGGAAGGGATTTGAACCCTTGCTTCCTTATATATTTGGAAATTTGATCTTAAGTCAAACGCCTTAACCACTCGGCCACTCTGACAGTTACTGATTTAATTAGTCTTGTTGGACATTAGTGTTTACAAAACTTTTCTTTTCCCCACTATATATATGCTCAACCACTTTTTGGTTTTTCAATGCTGATTTTTGTTTTGTTTCAATTTTTTTCACTAACATTGCAGTTATTAGTATTGCAAACTGCGTGTTTAATATAGGGTTAAAGGCATTAAATAAATCACAAGCCTTACAGTAGTTGCCTATGATGTATGACATGCAACATGTTATTCAAAATTTCAAATAGAGCTGTGCCTTGTTAACATTAAACTCTGTTGGTCATTAAAATAACTACTTGTAAAATAATTCCAGTGTCGAATCCTATTAGCAAATAGCATATATTAAATTTATGTTTCAAGAGTTTTTTATAGCACCAACCATTGACCAAAGGAGTGGGAAAAAGTGGGTTTTTCGGGAAACATTAATCATATCTCTCTTAATAGGCACAATATCAAAACCGTACAAAATGGACAATATTCCCCTAATAATTACCTAAAACTTTTGTCTGAAAGAATTTTTGATATGACCCGTCATTACACTAAGGAATGAGAAAAATGATTTCGGAATTATAAGAAAATGCCAAGAGCTATCAGAGGTTGCCATGGCAACACTACTAAATTGATGAGGGATAAGACATCTGACGTAGCCATGACATCGCACTTGCACGAGATCAGATTCAGTATTTCCATATGACTAAGCCGGCCCCGTGGTGTTGGGGGTAGCGCGCCTGCCTCTCACTCGGAGGCCCCGGGTTCGATCCCCGGCTCCGTCAGGGATTTTATAACTGACGTGAGGGTTGGAACGGGGTGCACTCAGCCTCGTGAGGACAATTGAGTAGCTGTCTGACAGTGAGACAGCACCCCGATTACGAATACCAAGATTAACAGCCGAGGGGACCCGACGCGCTGATCACGCTTCACTCCAATATCTGCAGGTCAAATGGCTGGGCAGCGGTCGCTTGGTCGGCCCTTAGCCCGTCATGGGCTGAATGGTGCCAGGGGTTGACTTTGACATTGACTAAGTGGGAAGCGGCTTCGGTGACGTAACTGGTAGCAAGCATGCTGAATGTCAATGCCCAAGGTTGCGAGTTCAAAGCCGGCCGAAGTCGTCGGATTTTCTAAGAGCGCTAAAAATCCCTCAGTATGCTTTCCTTTGGAGGGGAAGTTCCAACGTTCGTTGCGAGGTGCTGGTTGTGGTGGCATCTAGTAGCCAAGTTCACAGGTAGGTGTCGTTGACGGTAGTACCTGGTAGCAACATTAGGAACTACTGCCTGAAATTGACCGTCTGCAGTCCTTACCTGAATTACAGACTAATACAGCCATTCATAAGTACACAGGGTTACATGACCGTGTTGTCGCAGCCCCTAAACTGAGGAACCAACCAAAATCTCTGCGGGAGATATAATTTTGCGTGAAAAAGTAACAGACCGTTACATAGTTACACATCAGTGTCGAAACCTTGCATAAGGACAGTGTGACCACAAGTATAAAAATGGACCCCAAATGACAAAAAGGTTACCGTTCCACATAAGACAATAAAATTTTTAAAATAAGCATAAAATGACGAAAAACAAAGTTAATTAAGCTCCAATTATAAAATACCTTCTCGCAATAAATGGGGTCTGATCCTTCTACGAAAACCTGCATATTCTGCCTATTTTCGCCTATCCCCAAGTTTGTCCGGTGAAATCTACCTCCGCCTTCCGGCGTGCCGAGAGGACTTTTTTTAAATTCAGATTTGTGTTTCACAGTAAACACAATTATTCTCCGTTTAAAACAAACCATACAATAGAGGAGACCGTCATGAGCTGAAGTGCATAGTCATTTATATTGACTTTAAGGATGGTTGTTGTGAGGGATCGAACACTCCTCTTGTTGGTTTTGGGGAAAGTGTACTCCATTCCATTCCATTTTTTAAAAGCCACTAATCAGGTCCTAGCATTGGGCAGTTGCAAACCATTTGACTATTCATAACATCAAATGTGCATTTGCCTGGAGTAGAAGTGGGAAACCACATCAGTTTGGTGTATAGAAAACTCACCTCACCTCACCCCAACTCATTGGAAAAATGAAAATCATTTGTTTTTTGTCTTACTTAGGGGCTTGGAAATCATGGTTATCAGTCCTTGGGAAAATAATCATGGGCAAGCACACTATTATTAGCTGAGTTTTTAATACCTTTTTGCATACCCTAGGACCAGTATTGCATTATAAGGCATGCCATGTGATATAAAACAATAGAGGTCTTTAATTTCCCCCCCTGGGCGTTATATCTAGTGTCATGTAGGTTGACGATCACGGAGTCCCAGCTGAGACCGTCATTGCTTCCACTAACTTGTGCTAGGCTCCTCACTCTCTTATTTCCTGTCGACCACACTTGCTCAACTCTTGTTCTCTACCGACCTCAACATGATTAGGGTATCCGAGCCCTAGGGAGTCTCTTCCTTTTGCAACTTCATTGGCCCTGGTTTATTTATTTTTTCTGATATCCTGAGGAGGCCGCCTTGCTTTTTTATTTTCATGTTATTCCCTGTCTTTTGCCCAAGCCCCCTCAAGAAGCCCCACCACTTGCGGTGCACTCTGCCTATGGCTACACCCTCAAGGGCTGATCAGTTTGGAAGTTGGCGATCCCAAGGGATTTCTGAGCTGAGTCCAGTTTTCCTCCTCTTTATCCATCACCTCTGGGACAAAGCCTCTCCTAGTATACTTTTGTATCTGCCTTTCATGGCTCTCCTTCCTTCCAACTCCCTCAATCCACATGCTTGAGGGTTGAGGGCCATTTTTTATTCCTTCTGTTCTTTATTTGACCTATTGTTTTCCATTTCTTCTTCTAGTATATAGCTTAGATTTAATTTTCATCTTTACGATGACTCAAACCATTGAGGGTCGCTGTAGAACGCTTCTCTCTTGTCCAAAGGACAGCATGTTGAATTCCTCACTGGCTCATGAATTTTATACTTTGTTCACTTAGTTCTCATGGCTTTGAAACTGGCTGTCTGTAACGCGATCATTATTCATTTTAACTTCAGCGTACTAAACTAATTTTAAATTAGTTAATTTTAAATTAATTATTTTAAATTAATTATTTTAAATTCAGATTTGTGTTTCACAGTAAACACAATGATTATTCTCCGTTTAAAACAAGCCATACCATTCTTTCTCTAACATGATAGCTTAAACGTGCGCATGGAAAGTAGTATAATCATCAGCTAAGGATTCAATTTCCATTACCTACACCTCTCATGGTATGCCAATTCGTTAAACTATAGAAAACGTTTCTATATGTTCTGTTACATTATTATTTCACCATCTCACCGTGTAGTGGTTAACCTACTTGGTTGTCAACCCTAAGGTCTTGGCTTCCAACCCCGACTATACCATGACATTCATTTCAAGGTTGCCACAAGCTTCACTAAGCCTTTGTCAAACCTAACAACGATCTAGTCATGTGCATAGCATGTCCGCTATCAAGCAAATGAGTAATATGAAACTTACTGACAAGGTCGCTGTGCTGTTATCAGCAAGGCACACTACGCAAACCAAAGCCAGAGTCTCTGTGCAGATTCAACACAGCGGTAGTAGGCAAGCCTATGTTTGTTTAAAAATCATCATGAATATAGCTCCACTGTCACTACAGAGGCCCCGGTTCGATTTTTTTTCACAAGGCTGCAACAGGGTAGACTGAGTCTTGACAGGTAAAACTTTTTGGGGTCCATTCGTGAACCATGGCAAGGGTTGGCCATCCTGACTTCTTTAACACCTCAAACCAATGTTTACTATTACTGGTGAGTTATCATTTTTTCTTTCTTCGGCTTTTCCCAATTATTTTGAGTCGCCGGAGCCAACCAGGCTCATTTTGGTTTTGGCCGGGGATTTAAGGCCGAATGCCCTTCCTGACGCCACGTGATTTTTTTCAGGTGAAAATTCCAACCCCCGCTGTCACCGGGATTTGAACCCCACCTGCCCGAGTAAAGACGAGCAGCTAAGCACCTGCGCCATCACGCTCCCCACAGGTTAGTTATCTATCCGCACATTAATCCATAATTACCTAATAATAATAATAACAACCATCATCCTCCATACACATATCCATTAAAGCATGGTTTCACAAAGATGCTTATGCTTTTAGGTGTATAACACATTTTTCCTCATAACATGACTATTTACTGTTTTAGGGGTGAAATGACCTATCCAGGTAAAAGCCCTAATCATCCCCTATTTTTTAAGCTAACACACCTAATTTTAGGATTCTTCGTTTCCGAGATAGGGATTTTTCAATTTTGGGGGGTAGTTTCACCCCCCTGCTATTTTTCATCAAAAACAAAAGATCTTAGGTTCATTTATCATTTTTAGGTGTTTAACACGTTTTTCTCCCATAACATGACTATTTACTGTTTTAGGGGTGAAATGATCCATCGAGGTAAAAGCCTATATCATCCCCTATTTTTTGAGCTATCACACCTAATTTTAGGATTCTTCGTTTCCGAGATAGGGATTTTTCAATTTTGGGGGGTAGTTTCACCCCCCTGCTATTTTTCATCAAAAACAAAAGATCTTAGGTTCATTTATCATTTTTAGGTGTTTAACACGTTTTTTCCCCATAACATGACTATTTACTGTTTTAGGGGTGAAATGATCCATCGAGGTAAAAGCCTATATCATCCCCTATTTTTTGAGCTATCACACCTAATTTTAGGCTTCTTCGTTTCCTAGATAGGGATTTTTCAATTTTGGGGGGGTAGTTTCACCCCCAAACAGGGGATGTTGCCCCAAGTGCTAGGACCCCTCATACAAGTCCCTAGCATGATTGGTTCGCGAGATATGAACAAAAGTGTCGTTAGGCCCTTTCGACAAAAACGAATCCTACATTCAAAAACGGGGCGTCACCCCCAGGGTTAGGATACTGCCTATGGCAAAATCCCATAAGGGGTTCAGAAAATATTATCTAACGTATAGTTAAGTCCTTTTGACAAAAGCCGTCCGTGCGCGCACATACAAAAAATATTACTATTTCAACCCCCGGGTAAGGGTAGTTTTTATTTTAGAGTGAATATACCCCGTTCATAGAAAAGGAGAGTTCACCACGAGTCCTACGACACCTCATACGTTTAAATCCGATTATTGGTTAGCGAGATAGTCAAACGCCGATGACCTATTAGTTTTTTTTTGGTTTATTTAAATACGTATTAAAAACACTCATTGATAAATCATCATTTAAAAAGCCCGCTCTTTTACAAAAACCGCCAAGTTCGTAGGTATACAAAAATAAATTACTATTTCATCCCCCGGGTAAGGGTAGTTTTTATTTTGGGGTGAATATACCCCTTCCATAGAAAAAGGGAGTTCACCACGAGTCCTACGACACCTCATACGTTTAAATCCGATTATTGGTTAGCGAGATAGTAAAACGCCGATGACCTATTAGTTTTTATGGTTTATTTCAATACATATTAAAAAAAACACTCATTAATAAATCATCATTATAAAAGCCCGCCCTCTTACAAAACTCCTCAAGTGCGCATGCGTATAAAAAAACATTCATCGCCATAATGTCAAAAAACAACATGTTTACCCCAAATGGCGTTTCCCAATTCCATCCATTTTTAAAAAATAACCTCACCATCATCTAGAGCGGAAAAAATACCATCTAAACGACCCCTCACTCGACCCTACTCCTCCCCCACCACATAACCCTTTCCCAACATAGGCATACATATTCAAGCACGAGCGCGACTTCAGGAAACCAATACTACCCCACTACTCGCGAATGACCTTTTAGTTTTGGTCTTTTAATCAAATAAAGAGCCTATAGGAAAGTAGGGGGCATTACTAGCAGTGCTAGGACACCCTGTATGTTCTAATCCCATGTTTGGTTAGCGAGATATCAAGTTCGGGGCCGATACGAGGAGGGTTCAAAAAGAAGTGGTCCAGCTCTGTCCTTACCACACTACTGACATGAGAAGCCAATAGGGTCAAACACCTTATGTGCAGCTCCTAGTATAGCTCTTTTGGTGATTACATCATATTTGAAATCGTTAACATGAGTTAGATTCAGTTCAATGGTATCTTCTCCTTTATTCCAAATGAGCCCTAGCACATGAGTAAGATTTTCAGCTGTACCATCCTGAGAATACTCCCACCCTCGGAGATTGAAAGATGCCTTATCCATTATTATGCTTGCCTCTCGCATGAATGAATGAAGGTCATTTCTGTTGTTAACACTGATAGCACAGTTATCCACATAAAAACATTCTTCCAATCTTTCTATTGTTGAAGTTGAGTAGGAACTATTATCGACTGTTTGTCTCTTCAACTCGTTCAAGTGGAGTTTGATGGTTGCCGACAATAGGAACGGAGAACATGCAAGTCCAAAGACAACTCTATTGTGACGGAACACTTCTATCTTCCCTGTACTTTCCGCCTCCCACCAAAGGAATCTCAGAAAATCACGGTCTCTAGGATTGACACTTATTTGAAGAAATGCTTTTTCTACATCGGCCGTCACACCGATCTCATTTTCTCTGAACTTCAGTAGCGAACTAGGGATCAACTCTATGAAGTTAGGCCCTTTTTCAATACATTCGTTCAGAGATGAAGCGTTTCTCTGCTTCGCCGAGGCATCAAAACCAGGCCTGATCTTGGTGGTGCTGTTTTCTTTGAAGACAGGTCGGTGAGGTAGATAATGTCCACTATTCTTCAGTTCTTCTTCAGGTACCCTCTCGATGATTCCTTGCTCCAACCAACTTCGTAAGACATTATCGTATTCCTGATAATGTTGTTCAGCTTGTAGTTTCTTTGTAGTGATTTCTAATCTGTGCTGAGCAATTTCTCTGTTGCCAGGGAGAGGTGGATGTTGTTCACTCCAAGGCAGACACACTTCATATCTGTTATCTTCATTCAGCCGTGCAGTCTCAAGGAAGTTATTTCTAACACGCTCATTCCTCTCGACGATAGATTCTTTTACAACAGGGTCAGTAATTCCAAGAATTTCTAAGTCCCAGAGATCAGAAATTCTTGTATGTTGGGAAAACAATGATGACACTAATAATGATGCCGAATCCCTTTGGGCCTTGTTACCTATAACTTTTCCCATTAGTGTCCACCCTAGGGAAGTCTCCACCAAAACTAGGCCACATTTTAGTTGATGTTTCCTCCCAGTGAGCAGTTCACCTGCCTTATCGGCCCCAATCAGAATCTGCACAGGCCCTCTCTCTCGTACATTAGTTAAACATATTTTCAGATCCCACCGTCGCTACAGAGAATCATCCTCCTTTCATGTGTTAGTCCTAGAAGAACTGTTACGGTCTACACAAAAGATTTGAATTTTCACGCCATCTTTTCCTGGGGCGACCTAGAGATCTCTTCCCACCGGGGCAGTAGTTGCCGACTGCTTAGGGATCCTGCTTCTGTCCATCCTGTTGAGGTGTCCCGGTATTCATGGATGTAATCCAATATAGGTCTGCTGTTAAGACCATTCCGCACTTCTGTGTTTCGTTTGTGATCCCAGTTAGTGACTCTTGCTGTTCGTCGCATATATTTCATTTCGGCGGTAGTTATTCGTCTCTCATCGCATTTCCTCAGGGTTCACGCTTCGCTACCATAGCAAAGTACTGGTCTTGCTAAGGTTTTGTAAATTCTTGTTTGGGTGTGTTTTTGAACTAATGATGGTCTTAAAACTTTATTGATGATTCCTAAACATCTGTTGAATTTAAAGATTTTCTCACGTATGTCCATTTCTTCAAGGAAAGACAGTTTGTAACCAAGATGTTTAAAATCGTTTACTCTTTCCAAAATGTTATTATTCAAGCAGATCTTACTTCTTACTGGTTGCGTGGCACAGAATACCATTATCTTAGTTTTCTCTAGGGATAATTCCATTGAGTAGTTTTCTGAGACTAGTTTCAGGTTATATATTGAACGTTGTAAATCATCTTCTGAGGTGGCAACCAGCACTAAGTCGTCTGCAAATAATATTGCGTCCAGCTGTAGATTTCTGTTAATGCGGATGGAGCCATGTCTTGTTCCCTAAATTCTCGTATAAGAGCATTCATATAGATTATGAACAGGAGAGGGGAAAGACCGCAACCTTACAGAGAATAATACCGAAAACTAGAGATAAAAGAGGAAAATATAAATGTGCATATTCCTTGAGAATGAAATGGGTATTCTAAGGCTCCAGCTTCGACACAGGTATTTATATATCCTGTTACGTTTGAATATGCACTTTTCTTTTCTTTTCATGAGAGCACGTAGGTTATTTATTTTCGATTCCAAACTTTTGTAAACCTGTTTGTTTTATAATAGAAGATTTTGTTTTTATAAAATCTTTGATTTGTCTCAGACCCTAAAACTCCATACCTTTC